>JAJOZX010003195.1:12500-538257 GCA_023014485.1 Bathynomus jamesi | reverse complement strand
TATATATATTATATATATATATATATATATATATATATATATATATATATACACACACATATACACACACACACCATACAAAGTATATATATGGATTGGACAGAATAATTGAAATACTCGCATTTTCGGTGCTGTTTTTCCAATATCATTAATAACGGTGTCATACAGTTCACTAAATCGGTATACGATTATTCACATATCATATTCAGATCATCTACTCTTTTATATGCTGATAAAAAACACGGCACTTGAAGATGCCACTGAATGTGGAAGGGAAATGATAGCAGGAATCTATTTGGTTGGTGTTTTAGTGACAAAAGTGGCCTCGTATCTCCAAAAACAGCCCCCATGATTATGAATACAATGAAATAAATAAAAAACTACATTAAATAAGCAATAGTGGGCATAAAGTAACACTGTCAGAATGTGACAGGAGAACCTAACGAGCTATGAGCTCATTATAAGGTTCCCCTGTCACTGTGTCACTGCGTCAAAAACTTTGTTCAGAACTTAACAATAGGCTGCAACGACCAATATCAGTCCAAACGATGCAGTGTAAGGGGAACTGTAGCCCGTCACAATACAAACCAGTCCAAAAGCTCGAATGAAGATGGGGTTGGACAGAATAATAGAAACAATATTGTGATTATGTGGTGTAGATTTTTCATTTTCCTCCATATATTCATAACAATGGAGACTTCTTCCGGATACGTGGACAATTTCGGCAACTTTTTTCACTGAGAGGCCAATCAAAGCTGCTCCTTCTCTCTTGCCCCTTCTACATTCAATGATATCTTCTTCAAGTGGTTTCTTTATTCTGCAAGAATAGGAAAAACCAACATCAAGATATTAATATAGAAGGTGTCATAAATTACAGCACTGAAAATGCGAGTGTTTTCTTTATTCTGTCCAATCCATAAACCTTTGATAAAAATTTGGTTTGCTTCCCCCCGAATTGCTCATTCTGACGAAGGTCAAGCTTTTTGCTCCACCTTAGACCTACAGTTTAACGTGGAATCCGAACCACGCCTCACCAGCAGCCCAGCGTTTTAACCATTAGGCTACCCAGGGTACCCATTTATCTACCAACCACTTTCTTTATTGTGTGGAAGGATGAACAACTGGGTTTTGCTGCGCGCCGCCTGCCGTCACCGGGTCTCGATTCCGGGGCCGATGGACTCGTAGTCAGCGACGCTAATCACTAGAGAGAGAGAGAGAGAGTTACAAGGAGTTACAAGGAAAAGAAGTACCTCAAAAGGCCTTGCGGCCCATACCGAGGAGGTACCAATAGCAACGGGTGCCAGGGAAAATTTTGTAAAAGTTTATTTTTCTTTCAACTATCCTAGCAGTAGTAGAAAACTGGATAGAAAAGTAGAAGGCTCTCTCCCCACCCTCCGCTCCCTCCCTGCCAGAGGCAGGTACGGAAAAAGGTTGAAGAAAATACCTTGACCCTGGAAAAGTAGCCAAGGAAATTTTACAGGAAAGTGGAGAATATATAATAGCTCTATATTTAGCTTGCTCACAGAGACACCGAGCAAGCGAACTCCTGCAGAGTTTTCTGAGGTTTTAATCTTAAACTATGAGTGTGTTCAGTACTTTGTCTAGCCTATTTTTAAACAGATTTACACTTTGACTGGAAACAACCTCTGAGGGAAGTTGGTTCCAGATATTAACTATTTTATAGGAAAAGAAATTTCCGCAGACTGAGGTCCTAAATGTCTTTACACACTCAAATAGTGTGCAAGATTTCGTCTACCCTTTTCTTGAACTGATCCACAGAGGAACTGTTCACAACTTCCGAAGGTAACCTGTTCCATGTGTCGCAGATCTTATACGTAAAGTAATTCCCACACACACTAGTCCTAAACCGTTTCAAATCCAACTTCCAACCATTGTTGCGAGTTGGGTTATCATTTAAACTAAACATACTTGTAAAATCGACATCGTTGAACCCGCGTAAGAGCTTGAAAACCTCGACCAAACAAACCTTAAGTAGGTGTGACCCAATATAATCCCGATGGAGTGCAGTGTTTTGTATGATATACTCGTATATTCTCCAGAAATGGGGTTTCTAAATTAAGCAAATCTCACTATTACACCAGAGCTTCAACCCCCCCCCCCCACACACACTCAAATATATATATATATATATACATATATATATATGATCACTCAACTCTCGGAACTTAAAAAGAAAACTAAGTTCTGAATTAGTTCTCAATTAAACGACGATGCAATGAAATTGGTCTTCCACTCTGTAATTTAGGATGTTTTACAGACTTCAGAGAATGAGGATCCAACAGTTAATATGATTTTTTTTATTATTAATAACACAAATAGAAATAAAAGTTACGGCCTTCCTGAGGCGAGTCGACAACCAAGGACCGGAGTTTGCTAGTCTCCGTCTCTGCTCATTTGGCAAATGGCTCTTTGGGGGATCACATACGGGGAGGTGGAGGTAATCTTGTTGTACCGCCATTGCAACAGGAAAATCTTTGCTGAAGCCATAGAAGTATTATATATATATATATATATATATATATATATATATTATATATATATATATATATATATATATTCTTTTTTAGTTTATGTTAATTTATGTGAGTTTAAAGGACACCTCAGGATTGACCTGCGGTCAAACCCTCTGCAGCATTTGCGTGATTTGGTGGAGGTAATTGCTGTCTGATCTCTCTGTCTGTCTGATATATATATATATAATTATATATAATATATATATATATATATTATATATATTATATATATATATACTGGGTGAAGTACCTTTGCTTGTACTTTGTGGGGAATGAACGTGTTGTGTCTCTCTCTGTATTAACACCCAAATAAGAAGGGAATAAACTACTCGGCGGTTTATTCTGTTTACACCTGAAACTGTATAAAGTATCAGTGAATCCGTGCATAAAATTATGAAGTGAAATTCATTAAAATTAAGAAAGTGCAATACCGTTTACATAAATTATCACCAGTTTAACGTATATATTTAAACCGTAATACGGTTGACATTCGAGAAATTTTGAAACAAGGCAGGAAAAGGGTCATAAAACGCAAAGGTCAGAAAACCCTCGTGACCATCGAAAGGAAAGAAAAGAGAAAGAAAGGAAAAAAATTGTGTATTTCTTTTTACGATAATTCACAAGCCTGCGAATGAGAACTTTGTAAGCGTTGTTTTCTTACTAGTAACTGATCCTATATAATTCAACTACGCTGATTTCGAATAAGGTGTCCACTTTTTTCTATCACGTAAGGATTTTTTGCAAACTGGAAGCGAAAAACAACAACATAAATAAATATTATTTATTTCAATTTACATTAGGTATCTATTTCGCTTTGTTATACTAATTACAAATGTAAACAACTTTAAAAAAAAAGAAGACTATTAACGTCAATTACATATTCATTTTTATTTGTCCTGAGTTTTCTTGTGAGATATATGCCTTTTAGTCTCGAATGTACGTGCTGTTCCTTTTCTTTTATGTCATAATTCTGGAGTATCCCGTTTCAACATCCAGCAGTAATCAGCCATCATGCTGATGTCCCACCTTCTCTGATATCTCTTCTCCATTTCTTTGATGTCTTGGTGAAACCAAGCATTTATAAGCATTTATAGGCAGTAGTTTTTAATCAAAATTTAATTGAGTCAATTTTAATGAAAATTACTTACATATGTAATATGAAATATGACATTTGGTGAAAAATCTGTACGTAATAGCGAAAAATGAATATTATTTTCGGAATCAGCATGCAAAAATTACTATATAAGTGATAAAATATTTTAGACAACAAAACCATCGCAGGCCTGTGTAATTAATGAATAGCATGATCATTGGTCCAAATTCTCACTTAATCTGTAATGTGTGTAATCTGGAAACAACTGAAAATGCAGCAATAAGATGCGATTTCTGTCAAAAACTGCACGACTTTATCTGCATGAATTGGGATGATAGGAAAATATCTCTCGTCTCGAACACGAAACAGATCGTGGAATGAAATTTCTATATGACGCATGGACACAGACTGTAAACTCCTTTGCGGTATTTAAAGAAATGGAGAAAGCAAATTCGAGTGTTACGAAAAAGGAGGAAATAATGGGGAAAAACGAGTCCGAAAATGTCCCAATGAAATTTCGGGTGGATGAGAGAGAAGAGGAAATAACGAGTAACAATATAATAACGAATAACAATATAATACGGAATTAAGACATAGATGAAAGAAAAGAGATAAATAAAAGTTGGGAGTGAGTAAAACTGCCCAACGAGGAAAATGATAAAAAGATAAAAACTGAAAACGTAGGAAATAAACATTCAAAGAAAAATAATGATAATATAAAAATTAAGAACTTAGAAAATAATCAGATAACAAGAAGTAGAAGTGTAGAAAATACTGTCTGTAAATACTACGCAAAAGGGTACTGCAGATATCAGGATGGGCAACGCATCTGTGCACATCCCACATTATATAGCACACATTACACAAGAGGATATTGCAAATTTGTAAAAAAGTGCAAGTTCCACCAGCTTACTGTCTGCAACACCTATGCAAGATATGGGAGGTGCAAATACGGACAAAAATGCCGTTACCACCACCCTCAAAGGAACCCGACAGGTGAGCAGACGAAACCAGCAATAAAGAGGGCTACCAATTTTTTAGATGTAGCCCACACAATTCAACTATTGAATACTATCTAACAAATACAAAGCCAACTGACAAATATAGGGATCCGAGAGCCGTACAGAAGGCATACAGAAAGACATTACATGCGATATCTAGACAACGGTAATCGAAACAGATAAAGAGAGGAAAATTCTGGCAGGATCACAAGGCAACGAAACCGGCATCACCATTGGAAAATGAATCGGAAACACAAGTATGTAAAAACGAAAGGGAAAAAATAAAAATAATCCTAGCCAACATTCAGGGCCTTAAATCAAACCATTTCCCGGACAAAATTTTATACCTGAAAGGACTCATGCAAGAAACCGGATCAGATTTTGCATGCCTCACGGAAACCCATCTAAAGGACTGCCAGACGAACTGTGAAAACTGTGAGTTCTATATTGAAAAAAAAAAATACAAATTGACAACTATAACATCCTCCGAGCCGACAGAGCAGTGAGACGTAAAGGAGGATGTGCTATTTACACACTCGAAAGGCATATGGCAGAAATGACTATAAGTACTTCAAACAGCTACGTAGAATGTGTAGTAGCAAAAGTTGAAAAATTAAATATGGTACTAATTGTAATGTACAGACCCCAAAACACGCCAACCTCAAAATTCTCAGATTCCATCACAGAAGTAAGAAACTGGATAAAAGATCTACACTCTCCAATCCCAAATATTTTTTTCTGTGGTGATTTTAATTTTCCATTCATGAAATATAAAATGATAGGAAAAATATATGTATATACCAGGACAAGGGGGGCACACGGGAAGGCCAGGAGCAGGTTAAAATGCTACTAGGTCTAGCTGATGAATTTATGTTAACACAAGAAATAACAGAAAACACAAGAAAAACAACTGCCTAGATTTGGTATTCACAAACAACAGCATCCTAATTGATAATGTAGAAATATCCCCAACTATAATATCGGATCAGAAAATTATTGAAGTAACAACCAATATAAAAGCAACAGGAAAGGAAAGAACACGAACAACAGAAAGAAACAAATTCGAAATTTTTAATTTCCCCAGCATGGAAGTAATAGATTGGAAAACCATCTTCGAGGCCAAGACAACGGAAGAGAGGCTAATGACCTTCGAAGAGAAGACGCTGGAAATTGTGAAAAGACATGTCCCAAAAATACAACACAGAGGAAAGAGAAGCAGGTTCGAGAGACAAAAGAGGTCATTGTTCCGAAAGAGAAAAAGAGTGACTGCAAAATTAAGTAACTGTAAAGAAAACAACATCAGAAATATATTAAATGATAAACTGCAGAGTAACCATTGCGTCATACAGGAACTAACTGAGAAACATACAGAAAAAAAAGACGACGACGCTATAGAAGCGATAAAGGTTAACTCAAAGTACTTCTATAATTTTGCAAAATGGAAGTCGAAAAATCACACGACTATCGGACCTTTGAAAAACGAAGACAGTTCTTTATCTGATGATCTAACAGAAGTATCTGAAATATTAAGAGCTCAGTACGAATCATCTTTCAGTATCCCAAAAACTGACAAACTGATATGCGATAGAAACGCATTCTTTGAAGAAGAACTACAAGGGGAAAGTATAACGGACTTCGACTTTACGACAGATGATATTACACAAACTAAAGGGAAACTAAAAGCACACTCAGCGACAGGACCGGACAAATGGAATGCCACACTGATCAAGAACTGCAAGAATGCAATCGCTGAGCCACTATATTGGATATGGAGACGATCACTAGACACGGGAGAAATATCGGGCACCCTGAAGACCGCGAACATAGTCCCAATATGTAAAGGAGGAGATCGATCCGAGGCCAAAAACTATAGGCCAGTGTCGCTTACATCTCATCTCACTAAAATATTTGAAAGAATAGTTAGACAGAAAATCTATGACTTTTTGGAAACTCAGAAAAAATTACATGATAACCAACATGGGTTTCGGTCAGGCAGATCATGCCTATCACAACTAATTGAACACTACAACAACATTATTGATGTACTGGAAAGTAATGAAAACTATGATGTAATATACACAGACTTTGCCAAAGTGTTCGACAAGTGTGATCATGGAATCATAATACATAAACTGAAATGTATGGGAATAACAGGAAAAGTAGGGAAATGGATATATAATTTCCTTAGTGAACGGCGACAAGTCGTTACAGTACAAGGAATAGCTTCATCAGAATCAGAGGTCCTCAGCTCAGTACCACAAGGAACAGTATTAACTCCACTACTCTTCATAATCATGCTAACTGACATAGATGAGGACATTACCAGAGACAGCACAATAACATCCTTTGCCGATGACACAAAGATCAGTAGAAAAATAAGAAACCCAGAAGATATAGGATCTCTACAAACTGACATGAACAGAATCTACAAGTGGACGGAAGACAACAATATGAAGTTTAACACTGAGAAATTTCAGCTGTTACGGTACGGAAAAGAGAGAACCTAAAAATCCATGGAATATTATACCACAAATGGACTGGAAATTCAGAGAAATTCTAAAGCAAGGGAGTTAGGGGTTGTAATGACTAATCATGCGAAATTTGAAACACAAAATAAGATAGCAGTAAAGAGAACAAAGAAATAACGGCAGATATTGAGAACCTTTAAACAAAGGGATAAGAATATAATGATTCTTCTACTGAAAACACTGATCATACCCAAATTGGAATACTGCTCGGTCCTAACATCCGCATATAAAAAAGAAGACATTTGACAGCTAGAAGGGATCCAGTGAAGCTTCACAGTCAAGATCAATGGGTGCAAAGAACTAAATTACTGGGAAAGGTTACTCGAATTAAACCTATATTCACTGGAAAGGAGAAGAGAGAGATACACCATTGTTTACACTTGGAAAATAATGGAGAAACTAGTCCCTAATCTTACTCTGAACCCTGTAACTCCCCAAACAACAGTGGAAAATAGAAAAGGAAGACTGTGTCGTGTTCCCAAACTAAAGGCTAGACAGGGAACATCCTTAACCCTGAAAGAAAATAGTTTTGTTGTGAGAAGAACAAGACTGTTTAATCAGCTGCCCAAAGACCTAAGGAACACGAGTGGTGTTGCGGTGGACATCTTCAAAAGAAGATTAGACGCCTGGCTCAAAACAATCCTCGATGAGCCGGGCGTACCTGGCTATGTGAGGTGGAGAGTACAAGAAACCAACCAGGCCAACTCGAGAGGAGGGGCGACAAGCATGACCTTCGTGAAATGAGGATTCATCGCACGGAACATTTGAAAGGTTGAAAGGGTGTGTATAAAGTAACGCAAGTGAAGAGACAAATCCGATTTGAATTATATTAACGCGAGTGAACATGGACAGTAATATTCATTACATGTACTTTATAACAGCTGTATATTCGCTGCTGTTTAAAAGTTAAAAAACAAGTTGAAACTAGTTTAAACTGGTTCAAATCGGATTGGTCTCTTCACTTGCGTTACTTTATACACACACCCTAATATATATATATATATAATATATATATATATATATATATATATATATATATATATATATATATGATGAATAAAACCACGAAGAAAGGAAACACAAAATGGTGCTCAAGCGCTTTCGTCTAATGACATCCTCAGGAACACTGAAGTACATAAAAAGGTTAAGCCTATATATAGGTTACAGAAAGAAAAAAAGAAAAAAAAAATAACATACATACACACACACACACATACATATATATATTATATACATACATATCTAATATACAAATACATATACATACATACACACATATATATACAATAAACAGAGAAGTAAAATAATAAAAAATTAAAAATTAAAACCTTAAAGGATTACCAGTGAGGCGTACAGATTTGTAAGGAAAAATATCGATTTTTAGCACAAGATCAAATGGATTATAAAAATACAAAATTATACTGGAACTCTGCCGGGTTTTAACACAATGCTGCCTATGGTCAGGTTTCGATATGTAGTGAATACTCTTATTTTAGTTTCAAGATAAATGTTAATTTTACCGTCTTGAATTTCGGAATAGTATAAATTCATTTTAAATTAGTTACCCCATTATAATTCAATTGTGAACCACATTAATACTAATTTTATGTATACTATATTATTTTATTGTATGTAAACATAATTAATTATATATCACAATTGTCAGTTAATTATTTATATTCAAATATTTATTTTAATCTAATACCATGTCCATTTTACAAATAAATAATAGAAATCCAAGGGTTATATTTTCCACCTTTGGTACTGTCGCAGTTTCGCCTAACGGACTCAATACGGCTAGTGAGATAATCACTGGTTGGCACTTAACCAGCGGCAGTGCTTATGGCTACATCATCCAGGTTAACCTATACCGGATAGATGCGCTACGGTCCCAAGCCGTAGCTTGCCTAGGCGACGACGACGACGTAAACCAACAGATATATAAAAAAAAAAAAAAAAAAAAAAAAAAAAAAAAATGCAAATTAAAAGTTAATCGATTTTTAGCACAAGATCAAATGGATTATAAAAATACAAATTTATACTGGAACTCTGTCCGGGTTTTAACACATTGCTGCCTATGGTCAGGTTTTGATATATATAAAAAAATAAAATGCAAATTAAAAGTTAATAAAGTAGAAGACAAGTTTACCAAAGATTTAATGTTTTACCTTCTTATCTAAATCTGTTTTAAAGGAATTCAACATAACAGGATCGAGTTGAAAAAGACCTTTGCTTATGTTGAAGTTATTTGAAAGTTGGATAATGGCAGACTCAAGAATATTTCTATTAACAATGTTGCTTGAATGGAATAAAACTGAAGCATTATTCCAATCAATACAGTGGGCTAACTCTGACAAATGGACAAAAAGGGCACTGGACAACTGTCCTGTTCTAACGGAATATTGATGCTGTTTTATACGTGTGTGCAAATCCTTTCCCGTCTGACCTATGTAAAAGGAATCACATTGTTTACAACCAATTTTATAGATAATGCCTGAATTATTGGTAGGGCTATTTTTTACTATGATATTTTTCACAATATTGTTATATGAAAATACTACATTAATATCCAAAAGTTTAAGTACATTAGCAATGCCTAAAAAGCCCGGGAAAAATGGAAGTACTAAAATATTTTTTGACAAAGTACGAGTGTTAATATTGACACGATAGAAAGTTCGTTTTGCCTTGTTGAGACAAGATTCCATAAACGCAGATGGATAACACAAATCACTTCCAATACCGTTGATTTTTTCCAATTCGGCATCGATGTATTCCGGACTGGCGATCCTAAGGGCGCGGAGAAACATTGATGAAAATATGGCCTTCTTAGTGGGGGTATCATGTCCCGAGTAAAAGTGTACGTAGGACAAATTGTTTGTCGTTTTCCGATAGATACTAAACTTAAAACCTGGGCTTTCCCTATGTACACGCACATCCAAAAATGGGATTGAATTGTCTTGCTCAACTTCTAAAGTAAACTTAATGGAGGGGACTTGATCATTTAACTGAAGGAGGAAGCTATCCAGGTCACGATTCATGGGCCAGATACACAAAATATCGTCGACGTACCGCAACCAAGGGATGCCAACCCCCAGGATTCTCGGAATATAGGTAATTTCGAAAAACTCCATATAAATATTGGAGAGGAGGGGCGATAAGGGGTTGCCCATAGCCATCCCAAAAACTTGTTGATAATACTCGTTATTGAAAGTGAATTTACAGTCTTTGATGCAAAGCTTAATGAGTTCCAAAACAATGTGTGAAGGTAGTGGCAGGTCATACTTATGTAATTCTTGGGAGAGAAAGTCAAGCATATCGTCAATCGGCACTTTTGTAAACAATGAACAAACATCAAAACTAATCAATTTATCGTTAGTTTCAGTACGTGCATTATTCAATTTTTCCGTAAGATCCATGGAATTTTTTACATGTGAATCAGAGATAGTTCCGAGAATGGGGGACAAGACTTTGACAAGCCATTTGGAGAGTTTATAAGTAATAGAGCCCACCGAGCTAATAATAGGGCGCATAGGGTTACCAGGTTTGTGGGTTTTAATAAGACCGTAAAGGTAGTGCAGAGCAGGTGAAGTGGACATGAAAAGCGGAATTAAGTTCTTATGATTAAAAAGATGGGGAGCTCCATATTACTAAAGCAGACAAGGCTAACACCATAGTTATTATGGACAAAGTGGACTACATCGGAAAGATGAACGAGCTTCTCCAGGACCCCGCCACATACACCAAACTTAGGAAGAACCCGCAGGATGACGTCATCAAATCATTTAATAGTGGCTTGAAACGCCTTCTCGAAGATCATAAGAACTTAATTCCGCTTTTCATGTCCACTTCACCTGCTCTGCCCTACCTTTACGGTCTTATTAAAACCCACAAACCTGGTAACCCTATGCGCCCTATTATTAGCTCGGTGGGCTCTATTACTTATAAACTCTCCAAATGGCTTGTCAAAGTCTTGTCCCCCATTCTCGGAACTATCTCTGATTCACATGTAAAAAATTCCATGGATCTTACGGAAAAATTGAATAATGCACGTACTGAAACTAACGATAAATTGATTAGTTTTGATGTTTGTTCATTGTTTACAAAAGTGCCGATTGACGATATGCTTGACTTTCTCTCCCAAGAATTATATAAGTATGACCTGCCACTACCTTCACACATTGTTTTGGAACTCATTAAGCTTTGCATCAAAGACTGTAAATTCACTTTCAATAACGAGTATTATCAACAAGTTTTTGGGATGGCTATGGGCAACCCCTTATCGCCCCTCCTCTCCAATATTTATATGGAGTTTTTCGAAATTACCTATATTCCGAGAATCCTGGGGGTTGGCATCCCTTGGTTGCGGTACGTCGACGATATTTTGTGTATCTGGCCCATGAATCGTGACCTGGATAGCTTCCTCCTTCAGTTAAATGATCAAGTCCCCTCCATTAAGTTTACTTTAGAAGTTGAGCAAGACAATTCAATCCCATTTTTGGATGTGCGTGTACATAGGGAAAGCCCAGGTTTTAAGTTTAGTATCTATCGGAAAACGACAAACAATTTGTCCTACGTACACTTTTACTCGGGACATGATACCCCCACTAAGAAGGCCATATTTTCATCAATGTTTCTCCGCGCCCTTAGGATCGCCAGTCCGGAATACATCGATGCCGAATTGGAAAAAATCAACGGTATTGGAAGTGATTTGTGTTATCCATCTGCGTTTATGGAATCTTGTCTCAACAAGGCAAAACGAACTTTCTATCGTGTCAATATTAACACTCGTACTTTGTCAAAAAATATTTTAGTACTTCCATTTTTCCCGGGCTTTTTAGGCATTGCTAATGTACTTAAACTTTTGGATATTAATGTAGTATTTTCATATAACAATATTGTGAAAAATATCATAGTAAAAAATAGCCCTACCAATAATTCAGGCATTATCTATAAAATTGGTTGTAAACAATGTGATTCCTTTTACATAGGTCAGACGGGAAAGGATTTGCACACACGTATAAAACAGCATCAATATTCCGTTAGAACAGGACAGTTGTCCAGTGCCCTTTTTGTCCATTTGTCAGAGTTAGCCCACTGTATTGATTGGAATAATGCTTCAGTTTTATTCCATTCAAGCAACATTGTTAATAGAAATATTCTTGAGTCTGCCATTATCCAACTTTCAAATAACTTCAACATAAGCAAAGGTCTTTTTCAACTCGATCCTGTTATGTTGAATTCCTTTAAAACAGATTTAAATAAGAAGGGTAAAACATTAAATCTTTGGTAAACTTGTCTTCTACTTTATTAACTTTTAATTTGCATTTTATTTTTTTATATATATCAAAACCTGACCATAGGCAGCAGTGTGTTAAAACCCGGACAGAGTTCCAGTATAAATTTGTATTTTTATAATCCATTTGATCTTGTGCTAAAAATCGATTAACTTTTAATTTGCATTTTTTTTTTTTTTATTTTATTTTTTTTTTTTTTATATATCGAAACCTGACCATAGGCAGCATTGTGTTAAAACCCGGCAGAGTTCCAGTATAATTTTGTATTTTTATAATCCATTTGATCTTGTGCTAAAAATCGATATTTTTCCTTACAAATCTGTACGCCTCACTGGTAATCCTTTAAGGTTTTAATTTTTAATTTTTTATTATTTTTACTTCTCTGTTTATTGTATATATATGTATGTATGTATGTATGTATGTATTTGTATATATAGATATGTATGTATATATATATATATATGTATGTGTGTGTGTGTGTGTATGTATGTTATTTATTTTTTATTTTTTTTCTTTCTGTAACCTATATATAGGCTTAACCTTTTTATGTACTTCAGTGTTCCTGAGGATGTCATTAGACGAAAGCGCTTGAGCACCATTTTGTGTTTCCTTTCCTTCGTGGTTTTATTCATCATAAATATTTTTCACGTGTTACCTTCGTGAAATAATTTTCATATATATATATATATATATATGCTGTTTAAAAAGTCCGTCCCCATTAGTATTTGAGAGTATTTATTATTATTTATTATTCCACCAAATTTGAAAGATTTCAGGAAACACTGGTCTGCTTTCCACGAATCCTGTTCCATCATTGACAAAAATATTCCTATTGTTAGAATCAACAATCCCTGGTTGACAGCAGGTCTAAAAACATCCATTAAACAAAAACATAAAATATACAGAAATGTGAAGGAAGTTTAATCCCAAAAGAAATATACACCCACCATCGAAGCAAACTTAATTCATTAATAATTATGCTCAAAGCCAATTACTATAAATATAAATTCGAAGAAATACAAGGGTGATCCCAAACAATACTGGAACCTCATTAACAAAGCCGTTATTAAAAACAAACAAAACCCTCTATCCCCCCAAAATTATTGATTAATGAGCCCATTACAGATAAAATAGATATTTTAAATACTTTTAACGAATTTTTCACCGAAATAGGAGCCAATCTCACCTCTAATATACCACCCACTGCACGATCTTTCGATACGTACCTACATTTGTGTGAAAAAGCAAGCGAGCACATCGATTGCAATCGATTTGTATGGCTATAGCTGGAGAATACATTTTATAGTTACATATGACAAACCTTTTACATATCTGTTAATACTATCCTACCATTCGAAAATAGTTTACGCATGTATTGTTGCACACAGAAACCTCAGTGCACTCACTTGTGAAAAGGGGTCCTCTCGAAAGGAAGTAACCATTCATATATCGTCATAAATTTGTTGAACGAAGCTACTTTGCTTACATATTTCATCCCGCATCAAGTAGCAGTCTTAGTACGAAAGCATTGATACTATTTTAATGTGATTGATTACCTTTGTAATTAGTTTCCTTTGCATTTCAGGCATAATTTTGGTACAGATAACATGAAGAGCATCGGGTATCACACTTAGATTGAAGGAGCTCTCGAATGACCTACGGACAGGGCTTGAGTTGAGGGCGGTACGTAAAGGTTGTTAATTTTTTTTAATAAATCGTTCCAGTTGTTAACCCCTTGAGGAAGGGGGACCTCCTACCCCGCGCACTCTCATCAACGCACTTCCTGCACCTTAGGTCTATCGGTCTGCGACGCTGCTACACGTGAATTTACGGCCATACCACTTGTCAGTACTCATACATCTGGGAAGTTACAGAAGAAGATATCAACGAAATATGGAATCATATTTCAACTGTTCGTCAAATTATTTACAAATGGAGGGACTTTAAAACGACACCAACCTTGCCCAAGAGTGGTTGGCCACCGAAGATCTCACTCAAGTTGATTAGGAGACTCATTCGTGGTGTTAGCAGTGACATTTAAAGACCTTCATGGCTCTTTGAGAAGCTCTAACACACCCGTTCATCGCTCCGCAATACGAAAAATCCTAAACCGATCAGGACTTTTTGGGCGGGTCGCACAACGAAAGCCACTGTTGTCGAAGAAAGGCAAAGTCGACAGACGAAATTTCTCCAGGACCCACCTGGACGACACCCCTACCGCCTAGGCAAAGGTTTTTGTCTCATCCGTCCAAAAGTACTTTTTCCAAGGTGGTATGGGTGTCGTCCAGGTGCGCCAAATTTATGACGATACATAAATGGTTCACTTACTTTTGCGCGGCATTCTTTTCACAACTGAGCGCACTAAGGTGTCTGTGTGCGATTATACATGCGTAAACTATTTTCAAGTGGTAGGATAATGTTGCCAGATATACAAAAGGTTTGCCATATGTAGCTATAAACCATATTCTCCAGCCACATCCATACAAATCGATTGCAATGGATGGGTTCACTTACTTTTGCACACAACTGTAGGTCTCCCCCTCCCACACTCTTTCTTGCTTTCCCGTACTACGACACACGATTTAGTGATAGCCATAAAACAACTGAAAAATAAAAATTGTATGCTGAACACAATCCCAAACAAAATTTACAAAACGTGCACGAACTTAACTGCGCCCAAGCTCTCAAAGCTTATAAACCTATCCCTTCAAAATGGTATTTTCTCAAACTGCCTTAAAAAGGACAGAGTATGCCCTTTTTACAAACCAGGAGATAAAACTTCCCCCTGAAACTACAAACCCATCTCCATCCTTCCAAATATCAGTAAATTATATGAAAGAGTAATGTAAAATACAGTTTATATTAAAACACAAAATAATACTAGCAACAATTTGGCTTTCTACGCAAACACACGACCATCGAGGCAATAATTGCTATATTAGAAGAACTTTATAGCGAAATGAACGACAAGAAACATTACTAATCACACTCTTGATCTAGCTAAAGCCTTTGACACAGTACCTCATGAAATGCGCTTGAAAAATGAACGTCGAACATTACGGCTCCAGGGGACTACCTTCAGGGAACAACTTACAGCACAAAATTCTCTTACGTCACATAGAAGATCCATCTCCCACAGAATGCCAAAAGGAAGCATTCTGGCCCTTATTATGTTCCTCCTTTATGTAAATGACTTCCACCGGTCACTAAATAATTTGTCCTGTATGCCAATTACATATCAATCATAACCTCTAACAAAGACTTATTACGACTACAAACAACCACCAACAATGAACTATAAAGAATATATGTATGGCTTAATGCCAACAAACTATTCTTAAATAGAAAATAACAGCTTATATAGTCAGCACAAAAAGAAAACGTTGCCCCCTCCAAACTTAAACATAAATTCAATCCCCGTTCAACGAGTACAATCAACCAATCTTCTGGGATTATCCTCATTTCAAACCCCTCATTCAAAGAGCACACTGAAGATCTATACAACAAATTAGTCAAGGCCTCATTCATAATGACAAAAGTAGGTGCTGCACTCCCGAAACAAGCTCTTACGTACATCCATATACCGCATGATTAAAAATGATTTTCCCGATTTTAAACATTTATTATGAAAAAATTAACAAAGCTACAGCGAAAATCAAGATATACAAATAAAGAATATTTCAGGGAATTTTTATTTGCAATATTGAACACGTCAGAGATAGCTCTAAAGCTAACGTGTTTTATGCTCTTACCGCTGAGAAAGTGTACGGTCCATTCTTCTTTGCTGAACAAACAATTAACGGTATCATTTACCGCGATATGCTACAGCTGTGGCTGATGCGTTGGATCGGGCGTGGGGGTGGGGGAGGAATTCTTTGGTAGGGTCGTTCGCCCGATCTAACCTCCCCCTTGAATTCTTCCTCTGGGGCTATGTAAAAAATTAAGTTTTTGTTCCACCAATGGCAACAACTTTGGAACATTTGAGGGAAAGGATACGGGAGGCTGTTAGAAAAGTTCAGTATGATATGCTACAAAATGTATGGAGGGAAACAAAATACCGCTTTGGTGTCTTCAGAGCCACAGAAGGAGCTCATATTGAACTTTAATTGCTTGTAAATAAAACTTTTTGAGTTCTTCTTTATTTGTATATCTCGCTTTTCGCTGTAACTTTGTTAGTTTTTTCGTAATAAATGTTTAAAATCAGGAAGATCATTTGTAATCACGCGGTACTTGACAATGGTATATGGTATCTACACTTAAATACTGCATTAGTGTTTACGGAAGTGCACGTCAGTATTCAATGCAGCCAATGGTGGTAATGCAGAAAAAATAACTTGGAAAATCTATTAATTGAACAAACATAATTCTCAAACTACTGTAGTAGAAAGCTACAAACTAAACATTAACTTTCAAACTCAACACCATTTTAACACAAGACAATCAAACATACACATCAGAGAACCAAATTACACTCTAGACCCTCGTGCTCCACAGGACCAGACATCTGGAGAACCCTCGATCAGGAGATTAAACAATGTAGAACGTTAAAAGGCTTTAAGAGAAAACTGAAAGACAAATTCATCAACCCATACAAGCCATAACATTTTCTTATTTCGATAATAGTAAGTTAATCTATATTCCTGTGTATCAAAAGAAACATACTAAAAATACTAAATGAAAAGAAAAGTAAAGATTTGTAAGGTAATTAAACAAAGATATTCAATTAACAAAGTATTTAATATGTAATATTTAGTTTTTATATCACAACAAATAAAAATGTGTAATTTTAGCTGAATATCTTTATGTATATACCTTGAAACTTACTAGAGATCATCTCTTTCTTTATTTCTGTTTGTTCCTATGTCTTTAAAATTAATGTAAGTAATCTCATTTCTCTTTATTATTTAACCCTTTAAAGCCTGAAATTTTTGTACGGTTAAGTTATGAATGGGTGTATTTGAAACGCTACCAATTTGAACTGGTCGTCGTTGAAGTGTTAATTAATAAGATTTGTTAAATAATCCATTCTGCCAATAAAGCACATAATTTTCTTGTAAATGGCAGTTCTGTACTATGCATGTATAGGAAGGCATAAGCTGTCCCATATATATATATATATATATATATATTTATTTATATATATATATATATATATATATATATATATATATATATATACAACACACACAGTATATATATATATAATATATATATATATATATACAGGGTGGGTAAAAAAGAGTGACCCCTTACAGGTAAACTGTCATATTAAAAAAAGTAAGGGGACTAGAGCTCCCAAACTTCATAGATGCTTACCTTAGCATGTTGTTCGTCTTAATTGAGAAGTTGCTCGATGTGTCCCCCTTCCTGCTCAATGCAGGCCTCTATACGTGGACGCCACTGATCAGTACACCTGTTTACATATCGTTGAGACATCTTCTCTCAGCCGAGCAGAATTATTTCGCGTAGTTCATCTATGTCTCTTATATTGGTACCAGGGATGTAAACTGTGGACTTCAGGGCTTCCCAAACACCATAATCTAGTGGTGAAAGATCGGGGCTACTAGCCGGCCACATATTGGGTTCGATAAAATCCGGTGTTTCGTTCTTAAGGAATGTGACAGTTTGGCGTTTTCTGTGAGCAGGGGCTCCATCTTGTTGGGAAGTACATCTTTCACTTTATATAACTGATATTCGACGAATTAGTGGTGAAAGATATACTTTCCAAAAAGATGGAGCCCCTGCTCACAGAGCACGCCAGTCTGCCACATTCCTTGAGAACGAAACATCGGATTTTATCGAACCCAATATGTGGCCGGCTAGTAGCCCCGATCTTTCACCACTAGATTATGGTGTTTGGGAAGCCCTGAAGTCCAAAATTTACATCCCTGGTACCAATATAAGAGACATAGATGAACTACGTGAAAGAATTCTGCTCGGCTGAGAGAAGGCGTCTCAACGATATGTAAACAGGTGTACTGATCAGTGGCGTCCACGTATAGAGGCCTGCGTTGAGCAGGAAGGGGGACACATCGAGCAATTTCTCAATTAAGACGAACAACATGCTAAGGTAAGCATCTATGAAGTTTGGGAGTTCTAGTACCCTTACTTTTTTTAATATGATACTTTACTTCTAAGGAGTCACTTTTTTTTACCCACCCTGTATATGAAGAGCTGATTTCCAAAAGGCGCTAAGTCCATAAAGCCAGTTTCAAAGATATTGGCACATTTTATATTTACTTACTATAGTTTGTCCCTAAAGTAGTTTTGTTTTACATTAATGTTGCGAGTGAATGCCATTAAGCAAAAATAGATGTCATAAAATCTAGTACACATGGTTAATTTGTAAATAGGTTTTTTGTTTGTAATTGGTGGTGGACTTAGCACCTTTTGGAACACAAAGACATGTTGTCCAAAAGACTTCTGAATTACACTGAAGCAAACACAAAAATACAGCCGTACAAAATCAGTATTATTATTTCAATATCTCTACCAGTTCAGTCAATCATATCAAATTATATGAAGCCAAAATGTCATCCTGACGATGAGCCACACACCACTGTTGAACCCATACCATGCTATGCATGTATTGTACTTAGCATGCAGAGTGTTCACCACACATCCTCATTTACCCTCTCACTGTAGATGTAGGTACATAAAATTATACTAACACTGTAGTTTATAGAGGGCGCTGTTGGTGAGTTTGTGGATTTAGACCGTTTGGGAAACCAAGTGAATTGGACTTTGCACCTTTTGGAAACAAAGCCATATTAATATGTCCCTTATGAAAGGGATATAATACCATTTGAAATTGATCGATAACAGGCCTTGATGCATATGGGCATGAACTGTTTTTTAGTGGCAAACTCAATTGTAACTTTGACCAAAAATGGACTTAGCACCTTTTGGAAACGAGCTCTTCATATACTACATATATATATGTTCTTCACAACACACATGCACTTTACATTCTACATAATTTATTCCAATTTAAAAAAAAAACAATGGCAACAACTTCAAAAACCCTAGAGTCCCTTGGGGAGGGGACCATAAATGTCCCCACTTCTGGCTCCCCCACTGCCGATACTGGGAATGCAGACCCGGGCAGCAGGGCTGGATTTGCAACTGCCCATTCAAGATGTCCGGGCGTCTGCCTGATTCGCTTTTCATAAAATTCTGCAACATTCGTGGCCTTTCCTCAAACTTTTAATTTGAACATTACATCTACTCCTCTAAACTTCACTTTCTCTTCCTCACTGAAACTCAGGTGTCTGAGACGACTGGCAGCAACCTATTTTCTGTATCCTCCTACTTTTTCTCTACTCAATTTCACTCTAAAGATGGATGTTGCCTATACAGTATGTACGCAATGACCTAACTTATTCTCGTAATCCCAAAGTCGAATCTTGATTTATATACTCTCTGGCTACGGCTTACATGCTAATCTCAAACTAAATACATCTGCGCTGTCTACCTTTCTCCTAATTCTACTGACTATCCAAAATTCTTTGACTGCCTCACTTCCAAAGTGGAATACATTCTTTCCCGCTCTCCCTTTGCTGAAATCTCCACCACCACCACCACCACCACCTTTGGCTTTCCTCCAATTTCACTAACATCCCTGGTGAACTTGTTTACAATTTCTCTATCCTGAATGACTGGAGCAGATTGTACAGCATCTTGCTCGTATCCCCGATCGACTTGGAGATTGGCCCAACATTCTGGATTTATTTCTCACCACTCATCGTTCTTCTTACTCTGTGAAACTTTTTTCTCAGTTGATCTCCTCCGACCACAGTCTTATATCTGTTTCCTGTCCGATCGCTCCAATTCGGCCTTTGGATCCCCCTAATAGGAGGCACCTTTGGCACTTTCGTGCCGCTGATTGGAAGGCACTTAGACAGTACTTCTGTGATTTCCCATAGAATGATTACTGCTTTCATGGCTAGGGCCACTCCGAGTGTGCTGAGCGCATCACGGATGTGATTCTGTCGTACATGGAGGTGCACATTCCACATTCTATTTCTACTACTAATGCAATAAACCTTGGTTTAACTTTACTTGTTCTAATGCTATCCGCAACAGAGTGGTCTTTCAGAAGGTACCGTCATCATCCAACTCCTGTCTGTCACTTAGCATATATTTCTTCCCGTAATCGTGCAAAATTTATTCTTCGACTCGCCAAACAATCCTTCATGAGACAAAAATGTAAAAACATCTCCAATTCTATTTTTCCTCGCTCTTTCTGGCATCTAACTAAGAACCTCTTTTTTTCTGCCCTATCTGGGCTGAACTCTATGAGGGCGTACGATCTTAATGGTGTACCTCCTGTTGTTCTTAAGAATTGTGCTTCACTGTTGACACTCTGCCTTGTCAAACTCTCGTCTTTGTCTCTCATCTGATGCTTCTCCTTCCTGTTGGGAGTTCATTTTCATTCAGCCTTTCCTAAAGAAGGGTGGCCGCTCTCAACCCTCCAACTATCGCCCAATTGCTTTGATTTCTTGCCTTTTTAAAGTTTTTGCATCTATCATTTATAGGAGGATTCTCAAACACCTCTCTTCTTACACTCTTCTTTCAAATCGTCAGTATGGGTTCCTCAAAGGACTCCTGGTCATCTCTTTTCGGGATTTCGGTGAAAGCTTTGTTATTGCGCTAGACATATCAAAAGCTTTTGGTAGAGTCTGGTACAAATCTTTAATTTTCCAACTGCCCTCCTTCGGTTTCGACCCTTCTGTCTGTGCCTTCATCTCTGATATCCTTTCTGGCCGATCTATAGCTGCGGTTGTTAATGCGCACTGTTCTTCTGCTAAAGCTATTAAAAGTGGTGTTCCTCAGGGTTCTGTCCTGTCACCCATTCTTTTCTTTATATTTATCAATTATCTAGTAAGTCGCACTTCCTGTCCTATCCACTCCTATGCCGATGATTCCACTCTTCACTTCTTCACCCGCTTCACAAAGCGTCCCTCTCAACAGTCACTCCATGCTTCACGTGGGACAGCTATACTGCACATGACCTCTGATCTTTCCACTATCTCTGATTGAGGCAGAGAAAACTTTGTGGCTTCCAATGCTTCAAAAACTCATTTTCTTCATCTGTCTTCTCGTCACAATACTCCATACGATTATCCACTTACCTTCAACAATACACAACGCAGTCCTTCCTCTTCTCTTAACATTCTTGGCGTTTCCTTTTCTTGTGATCTTTGCTGGAAAGATCATACATACCAGGGATGGGCAAGCTTCCTGGACCCAAGAGCCACATACGACGTTTTCCAGATGTACGAGTGCCGCAAAATATAAAAAGAATTTAATTATTAAAAACATATACATATAGTTATATTCACATTATTAAATTGTTTAATTACTGCTTGTAGAAGGCTTAGTTTGGGTCTTCATTTTGGCTGTTAATGCTCTAAAGTCTGGCTGATGTGATGTTAAGGCGGTATGAAGAAGCTCAGTCAGGTGTTCGCTAGTGAGGGCAGCACGATGTTTTGACTTTACAAACTTCTTTACCGAGAAGAGTGCTTCACAGCAATAAGTTGTCCCAAAAACTGAGATAAGTCGGAAACTAGTTTTCCTAAGGTGAGGATACTTTGTCTCTGGTACTTGCTTCCAAAACTCAACTGCAGATAAGCTTTTATGTATCAACTTTAAACCCACGTCCTCCTGTAGCTCCAAAAGTTATGTTTGTATTGAAGCAGCTTCCGTAACAAAAGGTGTGGTAACAGGACAGCCATCGTTGACGACATCAATCAGGAAACGATTTACAAGAAATTCGAAGCATAGTTTTAGCTTCTTTAGCTCATCAAACCTGAACTGAAAATCATCAATTAGTCCTTCTAATTTACTTTTGTATTCCTCCAATTTACTATCTTTTATTTCAATATCAGGAAAAGTGTTTGCTCGGTTTTTCAGGTGGAAAAAGTGGTAAAAAAATTTTGTTACTAGATGTTTTTGGAAGAGCTTTATTTTATTCTGGAAACTGAAAACTGTCTGTGTAAGGTCAGAAATGACCTTATCCTTTCCCTGAAGTGCCAAATTTAGATTTTGAAGGTGTTGTATTACATCAGTAAAAAACATCAGATCCTGCACCCATTCGTGATCTTCTAGTTGTGGGTATGACTTTCCCTTTTCTTTCAAGAAATCAATGATAGGCTATAACAGTGCAACAAACCTATTCAGGAGATTACTAGTTGATAACCACCTTGCAATACAGTAGAATGAAAGGTCATCTGGCTTATCTTGAAGATCCAGCTCCTCGATAAAATTTCCAAACGCTCGGTGCGTTTTTGCATTTGAACGAATGAAATTCACAATTTCTAGAACACATTTCATAACACTGTCATACCTAAAGTACTTGCTTACCAAATGACCACGGTGAATGATACAGTGAATAAAGAGACACACAGGATACTTGGGATCGCGTGTCAAGAGCCCAACTAGGCCTACATTTTGTCCTACCATAGTTGGTACTCCATCTGTTGCAACACTGACAAGTTTATTCAATGGTACTTGAGCATTTGATAATGCCTCGTCAAGTGCGTTCTTTATGTCAACGCCTCTGGTGGTTTCTCGTAGGGGTCATTAAGTCCAAGAGTTCTTTCACATTTCCATCGCCAGTAACATAACGAACAAATATCGCCAGTTGAGGGTTATCTTTAATATCTGTGGATTCATCCAGTGGTGTAGTGCTGTGGGAACGCGTGGGAACGGCGTTCCCTTACTTTTTTTGGTAGACGGAACGGCGTTCCCTCACTATTTCAAATAAATCCGAACTTACAAATCTCTAACGTCATGAAATTTTAATTCCCACCCCTAGGAGAAATATGAGAAAGAATCATTAACTGTTTCATTTCTTTTAGCTTCGACTAAGGCAATGCTAGCCTATAAAGATCTGGTGAAACAGTCACCACAGCTTACCAGTTGTTAACTTTTTTTTAGTTAATCATTCCATTTGTTTGCTATTTTTATTGATCGTACTGGATGTTGTATATCTAATGACACTGGAAATACTGCATCTTCAACCTTGGAATATATCCTAATATCCAGTGCATATGACCTCAAAATATCCCTGAAATTGGTCAGATTTCAAAAGATTTCCCGGGGGGCTTACAGTGCCCCCGGACCCCCAGCTGTATGTGCTCGCCGCGCTCGCCATTGTCCCCCCCCATCTGAGTAACACTTTCAAAATGCGTTCCCTCACTTCTTTATTTAGCACTACACCATTGGATTCATCGAGGGCCAAACTGAATGCAACAGAATTCTTCAAATCACTCTGCAACGAGCATTTAATTTCAGCACTGATCTGGGAAATACGTCTCTCTGTAGTGTGGCGGGAAATAGAAATACTTGCTATTTGTTCTCGAAGCTTTGTGTTATCTGGAGCGAGAATTGCAGTAACATCGGCAATATTCTTCTTCACAAATTCTTCACTACTGTAGGGAAGTTGAGCACGAGCAACATTCCATGCCATAACAAAACTAGTTTCAGTAGTTAAGTCAGCTGTCTTACACAATGATGACAGTACAGTTTGTTGGGCAACTAGGCTAGATTTCAACATTGTTAACTTAGTCTTCCGCAATTCTGATTTGGGAGGAAATTCCGTAATAAAATTTTTATGGTTAGTTTCATGATGACGCTATAAGTTATTGGCTTTAAAGTGATTGAGTGCCACGTGGCAGATAAGACACACAGGTTTCCCACCCTTAACAGTAAAGGCAAAGCTCTCCTCCCACTCCTGTTTAAAAACTCTATTTTCTTCTTCATATTTCCGTTTCTTACACTTTGTCTGCTCAGTCATTTTAATCAACTAAGGGGTTGTATAACTTTCAATTGTATAGCTGAGAAAAATAGCCACTATTTGATCTAAGAAGCCAATTTTAAAACACACTCACTCGTTACTACACGCGACCCGCAGGGTAGCTCGAGGGGTACTGGACACTGGTGAGTGGCGATTGGTGTTAATTATGTAATTATCCCGCTTACTGCCTGTCACGCAAAAGAAATTGTCGTACGCATGACGCATTTTATTGTCAGTTCAATTTTTCATCTTTTTTTTCATCTTTTTTTTCATCTTTTTTTTATGATGTGAAAAAAAATTATATTTGTATTATGAATTTTGTCTTTTAATGATAAATACAATAAAACCAAAATTGTCTCGCGAGATCTTCTTAGATCAAATAGTGGCTATTTTTTTCAGCTATACAAGTGAAAGTTATACAACCCCTTAGTTGATTAAAATGACTTAGCAGACAAAGTGTAAGAAACGGAAATATGAAGAAGAAAATAGAGTTTTTAAACAGGAGTGGGAGGAGAGCTTTGCCTTTACTGTTAAGGGTGGGAAACCTGTGTGTCCTATCTGCCACGTGGCACTCAATCACTTTAAAGCCAGTGACTTAAAGCGTCATCATGAAACTAACCATAAAAATTTTATTACGGAATTTCCTCCCAAATCAGAATTGCGGAAGACTAGGTTAACACTGTTGAAATCTAGCCTAGTTGCACAACAAACTGTACTTTCATCATTGTGTAAGACAGCTGACTTAACTACTGAAACTAGATTTGTTATGGCATGGAATATTGCTCGTGCTCAACTTCCCTACAGTAGTGGAAAATTTGTGAAGAAGAATATTGCCGATGTTACTGCAATTCTCGCTCCAGATAACACAAAGCTTCGAGAACAAATAGCAAGTATTTCTATTTCCAGCCACACTACAGAGAGACGTATTTCCCAGATCAGTACTGAAATTACATGCTCGTTGCAGAGTGATTTGAAGAATTCTGTTGCATTCAGTTTGGCCCTCGATGAATCCACAGATATTAAAGGTAACCCTCAACTGGCGATATTTGTTCGTTATGTTACTGGCGATGGAAATGTGAAAGAAGAACTCTTGGACTTAATGACCCCTAAGAGTAACCACCAGAGGGGTTGACATAAAGAACGCACTTGACGAGGCATTATCAAATGCTCAAGTACCATTGAATAAACTTGTCAGTGTTGCAACAGATGGAGCACCAGCTATGGTAGGACAAAATGTAGGCCTAGTTGGGCTCTTGACACGCGATCCCGAGTATCCTGTGCGTCTCTTTATTCACTGTATCATTCACCGTGGTCATTTGGTAAGCAAATACTTTAGGTATGACAGTGGTATGAAATGTGTTCTAGAAATTGTGAATTTCATTCGTTCAAATGCAAAAACGCACCGAGCGTTTAGAAATTTTATCGAGGATAAGCCAGATGACCTTTCATTCTACTGTATTGCAAGGTGGTTATCAACTAGTAATCTCCTGAATAGGTTTGTTGCACTGTTATAGCCTATCATTGATTTCTTGAAAGAAAAGGGAAAGTCATACCCACAACTAGAAGATCACGAATGGGTGCAGGATCTGATGTTTTTTACTGATGTAATACAACACCTTCAAAATCTAAATTTGGCACTTCAGGGAAAGGATAAGGTCATTTCTGACCTTACACAGACAGTTTTCAGTTTCCAGAATAAAATAAAGCTCTTCCAAAAACATCTAGTAACAAAAAAATTTTACCACTTTCCCCACCTGAAAAACCGAGCAAACACTTTTCCTGATATTGAAATAAAAGATAGTAAATTGGAGGAATACAAAAGTAAATTAGAAGGACTAATTGATGATTTTCAGTTCAGGTTTGATGAACTAAAGAAGCTAAAACCATGCTTCGAATTTCTTGTAAATCCTTTCCTGATTGATGTCGTCAGCGATGGCTGTCCTGTTACACCTTTTGTTACGGAAGCTGCTTCAATACAAACAGAGCTTTTGGAGCTACAGGAGGACGTGGGTTCAAAGTTGATACATAAACGCTTATCTGCAGTTGGGTTTTGGAAGCAAGTACCAGAGACAAAGTATCCTCACCTCAGGAAAACTAGTTTCCGACTTATCTCAGTTTTTGGGACAACTTATTGCTGTGAAGCGCACTTCTCGGTAAAGAAGTTTGTAAAGTCAAAACATCGTGCTGCCCTCACTAGCGAACACCTGACTGAGCTTCTTCATACCGCCTTAACATCACATCAGCCAGACTTTAGAGCATTAACAGCCAAAATGAAGACCCAAACTAAGCCTTCTACAAGCAGTAATTAAACAATTTAATAATGTGAATATAACTATATGTATATGTTTTTAATAATTAAATTCTTTTTAAAATATTTTGTGGCTCTCGTACATCTGAAAAACATCGTATGTGGTCTAGGGTCCAGGAAACTTGGCCACCCCTGATATATCACTCTTTCCAAAACAGCTTCTAAGAGGTTAGGTGTGTTGTACCGGCTCCGCGGTTTCTTCACCCTCACTCAGTTGCTGCCTCTGTGCAGGGGTTTTGTCCACCCCTGTATGGAATACGGTTCTCATGTGTGTGCTGGCTCAACCCACACAGCTCTATTTGATCGGATGGAATCAAAGGTTTTTCGTCCCATCAATTCCCCGACTCTTTCTGACTGTCTTCAATCCCTCTCTCTTCGCCGCAAGGTTACCTCACTCTCTCTTTACTATCGCTGTTATAACTGACACTGCTCTTCTGATCTCTCTAACTGCATGACTCCTCCTTTAAGGAGAGCACGCAGTACCCAACTTTCAATACATTTTCATTCCTTTTCTGTCCACTATCTAATGCAAGGGTTAGCCGGTATTTTCACTCTTTCATATACTTAACCGGTCTACTCTGGAACAATCTTCCCCAATCCATGTTTCCCCCCCGTTTACAACCTCCGATCTTTCAAACGCAGTGTCTTGGTATTTCGTAAACCTTGGACCTTGATTTTGGTTCTCTTCTTCCTCTATGATGAGTGTGGCGTTTATGCGGGCATTCGCCCATGGCACCTCTTTCCTGCATAAAAAAAAAATTACCTTAAGTGCTAGTTGTATAATAAAAATCAATTTTTTCGAAGACTAAGCCCAAAGGCACTGATGTGCAGAAATAGGCACAAGTCAATTAGTGTGGTATTTTAAGAAATTAATCTGAGGCGCATAACGTACATTATTAGACTAAGTGAGAATGGACAACACTCACAACTAGTATTAATATTGGTGTGGTCAGTAGGATGATGGCCGAATAAAGTGTTTCTAGATAATGGGTTCAAGGTTTATCTAATATTGCAGTTTGATACGCGGGGTCTAATCACTTATAGTCCTTATATTATTTAATTTGTCCGCATAAATTACTGATGAAGTCGCTTACGAATTCTGAATAGTGTATAGTGAAATTTGTGTGTGTTGTATCCAATCAAATTATCAGGAAATCATTCTTCAATACACGCATAAGAACGTTGTAACTGGCGAGATTGTGGAATATTTGAATCTCGTAAATGTTAAGGCTGTTTTGGCATACGAATTTCTTTAAATTGGGTACCTTATTGACCTTAGGTAGCATTGGCATTGGGGAATTTCATCAGTTTTATGGAATCACAATTCTAATTGATTTATAACTACGTAGTCACAAACCTGTGTGTGTGTGTGTATATATATATATATATACTCGTATATATACAGAGGAGGGACGACAAGCTTGACCTTCGTGAAATGAGGAATCATCGCACGGAACATTTGAAAGGTTGAAAGGGTGGGCTGAAAAGTAATGCCTCCACTTGAATAATTCTGGCTTGTGTAGAGGTAACCAGGTAACCCGTTTTGTGTTGTAGCCTAATATAGGTTCAGTATCGATTACAACGGAAAGGAGTAAAGACGTTCGCTCCAAGCAACGTGCCGTAATTGAATTTTTGACCGCGGAAAGTGTTGCTCCCATAGACATTCATCGCCGAATGCAAGCTGTGTACGGCAAACAGTATTGATGTGAGTACCGTTCGACGTTGGGCGAGGCAGTGTAAAGAGGGAGAAGCAGGGCAAGAAGATTTGCGAGACAAACCACGAAGTAGAAGGCCTGTAACGGCAACCGACGAGTCTTATTGGAACTACGTTGACGAACTGATTCGTGGAAATCGTCGCATTAAACAAAATTAAATTGCTGCAATGCTCGATATCTCCAAAGAGCGAGTGGGATACATTATCAGTATTTTCGGTTACCGAAAGGTCTGCGCCAGATGGGTGCCTCGCATGTTCACTGCCGAGATGAAAACTGAGAGACCATGTATTTGCCAAGAAAATCTGCGGCGCTTCGAAAATGAAGATGAATTTCTGCACAGGATTGTGACAGGAGACGAGACGTGGGTCCGTCATTATGACCCTGAAAATAAACGGCAATCCATGGAATATCGGCACAAAAATTAATCGCAACCAAAAAAATTCAAAGTTCAAAAATCGGCTGGAAAAGTGATGACTGTTTTTTGTGATATCAATGGTGTTGTTCTCAAAGACTTTATGGAAAGAGGGACAGCAATCAACCCCGCACGTTATGTTGAAACTGAAGAAGTTGAAAAAGCGGATCAGGAGGGTTCGCACACACAAAAACGCAGTCACTGTTCACCATGACAACGCACGGCCTCACACCAGTGTTCAAACGCGAGAAGCAATTGGGGATCTGCAATTCACCGTCTTGTCGCATCCACCACATAGCCCCGATTTAGCACCATGCGATTTTCACCTTTTTCCTAAACTTAAAGAACATCGTGGAAATCGCAACGAGTCTGGCGAAGAAGTTAAGGCCGCTGTGAAATTTTGGTTTCATAGTCAAAGCTCCGAGTTTTACCGGGATGGATTTCAAATACTCATTTATCGTTAGGTGATTTGATAGGGTGATTTTATAGAAAAGTAAATGTATCGTTTTGAAGAATAAACTCTAAGGCACAGATCTGCTTTTGTTTCGATAAAATCCTTCAACCCGTTTAAAATTTATTTGAGTGGAGGCATTACTTTTCTGCCCTACCTCGTATATATATATTATATTATATAATATATATATATATATATATATATATAATGTGTGTAATATATATACATTTTTTCTTGTCCTCAATTTATATGAACAGAATAATAAATTGTATTGTTATTATTATTGTTGTTGTCATACTATGCTATGTATGTTTAAGAAAACATTAACTTGCACTGTAATACGTATATTTATATGTATAAATTATTCTCTTGTTACGCCTAATGTATATCCTGTACATGTATACATAGAACAATAAAAGTGAAATTGAAAATTATCATCATTATTATTTATTTATTTATAATCCCAACGGGGCTGCACTTTTGAAACACACACACACACACACACACAAATATATATATATATATATATATATATATATATATATAATATATATATTGTTGTGACGCTGAATTTGTATGCGTAAATCTCACATAAAATTTTGAATAAAAAATGGTAGAAAGAAAGGGTGAAGTGATTTTGAAATCGATTTAAGTTCGCGTGAAAATTTAAATCTTTTAAAATGAACACCGACCAAAGTAGAGAGATCCGATAGCCAGGATAGGGCCGTTGCCTGAGTACGTTATCGAGAAGAGAAATTATTGTTTGACAGACTTGGATAGATTTAAGGTCGAGTTCGAAGGGAAAATATAACTGAACAAAGCTGCTTTTCATTATTGAAGCTTGTAAAGATTCGGGTTTGTTTATTCTTGGTTTCGTCTGAGGGAAACCCTCGAGAGAAAATTTAAAATTTTAATTTTTGAATTTTTAAAAATTAAATTTTTAAATTTTTAATTTTAGTTTGAAAAATTCCTTTAAGAAAGGCGGAGCGTAAGATTTCATGAAGTTGAGGTTAGAGCCAATAGAAGGTCAGTATTTTTTGTACGAATGATGTCATGAAATGAAAATGGTTTTGAGAGACCCTTTAGACAATAAAGGGGAGGAGTTTTTATAATTTGAAGGTGTAACTTAGAGTTCTAAGTTAGTTGTAGCTCCTTCCTCAACAGTTAAAGTGGCTTGTAAAAAAAATAAATCTTTAAACTCTGTGGCATGAACGGAAATTTCTAAGTTGAGTTAAAACTGTTTCACGTTGTTCTAAAATCTGAATTTCCTTTGTTTACGCAAACTTGTTTGTGAGCGTCTTATTGTTAGCGACAGAAAAAGAATTTTGTGAAATATCTTTTAATTTAATTTTTGTTCACATTAAATGTTAAACTTGTAAGTTTGCGACATATGTTTCCGCAGGGAAGAGTAAATATCTTGTGGTGATCTTGGTTCCCGAGGAAACCCGGGAAGTTAGTGCATGACTATTCAAAGCCTTTGTGAGAAGTTATCTAATTTATTTGATGAACTTTTTTTTTTTCAGCGAAAAATCTGCGGAACTCGCGCAAAGCTATTGAAAGTAAATTTCCTAAATTTTGTAAGTAAACTACTTCTGTAAACTTCTTAGATTATAGAATTTGAATTTAGTGCTATTTCTAGAGTTACACGCAAAAAAACAAAAACCCTCTGATAAATGCTTTTGAGACAAATACTGCAAACATTTTCTTTAAATTAAGAAGTGGATTTTTTCAAACAGAAAAAAATTGTAATTGTACGTCTGTCGATTTCTTTTAAATTTGTGTCCTATTTTGATCGAAATTAAATAAACTTTATAAGAGGGAGTGTGTTTTTTCTATGCTACCTTGCAATAGGCCTCTCTTGTAAGCTGAGGGAAAATTAACAATGAAAGTCGAAATTTAAAGTGGGCTTCAAGGAAGCCGAGAAAACTACGCGCATAAAAGCGAAGGGCCATCCGAGTGCATAGGCAAAGTCATCCTGAAAGAAACGAACCCGCCGCGTGAGCAATAAGTGCAACTGCGAAAAGGGGTTGCACCACAATATATATATATATATTTATATATACTGTGTATATACCTTTGGTGACCTTTGGTTAGCTTCCGCCCGAATTATTCATTCTGACGAAGGTCAAGCTTTTCACTCCACCTTAGACCTACAATTTAACGTGGAATCCGAACCACTCCCATCAGCAGCCCAGCGTCTTAACCACTAGGCTACCTAGGGTACCCATTTATCTACCAACCACTTTCTTTATTGTGTGGAAGGATGAACAGCTGGGTTTTGCTGCGCGCCGGCTGCCGTCGGGTCTCGAATCCGGGGCCGATGGATTCGTAGTCAGCGACGCTAACCACTACACCACCGAGGAGTATATATATATATATATATATACACAGGGTGTCCGAGAATTATCTGTACAATTTTTGGCTGTTATTAAAAGTCAACCATGAAGTGTAGAAATTCCAGTGTTGTCCCATTTCACAGAGAATCTCATTAAGTTTTTTTCTGATACCAAGTTTTGACAAGTTTTTTAGAAATTCCAGTGTGTCCGAACATTATCTGTACAATTTCATCTTTTAAAAATTCTTGATAACACACGTAAAATTCTTAAACAAGATTATTTAGAATCTGTATTTTCAAAAGTTTCTTTTATTAAAGTAACGTTGTTACAAACATTCGATATGTGCACCATTAGTGATTCGCAAAACATCCAATCGATACTCCAAATGTTGCCATGTACGCTGCAGCATATCCACATCAATTCACTCAATAGCAGCTGTGATTCTTGCTTTTAAATCATCAATGTCTGTCACCCGCGTACATTTCTAAAAAACTTGTCAAAACGTAGTATCAGAAAAAAACTTAATGAGATTCTCTGTAAAATGGGACAACACTGGAATTTCTACACTTCATGGTTGACTTTTAATAACAGCCAAAAATTGTACAGATAATTCTCGGACACCCTATATATATATATATATATATATATATTATATATATATATATAAAGTGCCCCACCAGGATTTGAACAGCATCTCTTGAGTAGAAAGTGAGGACGCTGACCATCATGATAAGACAACGTAAATTTTAGTACAACCTGGCATATATTTCAACACCAGATATTTGAATGAAATACTGTCATTGTCTCGCGTGCAGCGTTATGTTTTTCGATAAGTATATACTGTATATATAAGACGTTGCGAGTGCGAGGGGCGAACTCACCACATTGGGGATTTTGCGATTGTTCCATGAATGAATAGTTCAACCCTACCCCCGTCACAGACAAACTTAGTATATCCAAATACCCACCTCATACACTCAAAATGTAGTTATTTTCAATGCGTGTATTTGCTCTGTGTGCCCCTTGTATACAATAGACACCAAGTTTAAACGCGTCTATCTCAAAACTGGTATGGAAAAACTATACATGCCTGTCATACACTTTACATTACAGTTCACAACAAAGCTTAATTCAAACCCAGGCTTATACATGCCTAGAATATGGTATCGTATATGGTACCTTTATTTCTTAATTAAATAAAAATTATTAATTTATTGTATTAAATAACTATAAAATTGCCTCGGGATTGGCGACAAAGCCTATTGAGAATGGAAAAAATTGCCATACATAGAACCCAATATTTAGGCATTGGGCCTACATAACAACAAAAAGTATTATTTCGTATCACAATTTTCCATCGCTGACTCATGAAAATTACTTTAAGAAAAGAAATAATGAAAACACAAAAATTAGACGTCTGGGGACTTTGTAAAGTAAGCAAATTTTTAAGACAGACTTAGCAGCCAGAGCTGCCTAGTGACAAGCATTGCTTTAGGCAAGGAAGAATTGCTTACTCTTCCTACAAGTTCTGAATGAAAACCTAATAATATAAAACAAATAACAAAAGGATAGACCTATTCCTTCAGGTATTTAAGCATAGTGAATTGCCTATATTAAATTGAATAAACTCCTTTCGCAACCCCATCGCAAGAGATGGCGATAGGCAGCCGCACGCCATACAACCAGAAACGAGGTCCAACGAAATAATAAGGTATGATAATTTCCTTTTTTACCATTAAACAGCGCTAAATACCGAAGCAAATAAATTTAACATTAACCCCCCCAAAAAACACTACCTGAAAGTCTTTTGAAGACCTCCACAATTTTTTTTTAACGAAAAGACGTATGGTTTTTGCCGTCAACTCTGCACCAATATCTGGGAAAAATTTTGACCGGATCAGAGTGACAGCAATCAACCATAACCCTATATAGTTTTTTCATAACTGGTTTGACGAGTTAGCCTCTTGTACTTGCGACACACACACACACACACACATATATATATATATATAATATATATATATATATATATATATATATATATAATATACACATATACACACACACATATATATATATATAATGTGAAAATACTTTTGTATAAATATGACCCATTACTTTTTTTAAATTTGTTGATTCTTAGAAATTCATACAATTTGGACTATTTCTGTTACAGTTCGCGAGGTTTTTATTACACAAAATTCAAGGTTTTATCTAAAAATTTTATTTAATATTCAAAATTAGTTATTTCAAATTAATTTATTAATTTCTCCAAAAGGCGTTACTATGAAAATTAGCCGAGATGCGTTCCTACTAATGAATAGTGACTAAAGGAAAACTCCCTCATATTTTCTCATGCAAGTACACGTACACACACACACACACACACACACACACACCTCCCAAGAGCCGGCGAACTTTGTTAGTGATAAAAAAATGACGGGGGGTAAATTCGCTCTGTCCCTCCAATTCGTGCAACAGATCTTTTCTGTTGCTTTGAAAAATTGTGTTGCTTGTGAAAAATTCAACCTCCAAGATCGGGGGTTGAAAAGCAAGAACTCCTTAGGGGCCATTCAAAAACTATGTAACGCAGAAGGGGGAGGGGGAGCTGTTAGGCCAGGTGTTACAGTGTGTTACATGGGGGTGGGGGATGTCACCTCAGGTGTACATAATACTTCATCACCATAAATACATAAAACTGGGAAATGACAAGATATATACAAGACACGTGCTGAAATTACATAGGTGAGAGTAACACATTATCATGCATAAAAAGGTGTTTGAGTAAGTGATGAGCAACAAGGTTTTGGTGGAAGAAGTAACAATTTATTGAAAATAACACTTTATAGGACAATGTGAGGGGGGGGGGGGAGATAGTGCTGGTGTTACAATTTTTTAGGGGATGGTTGGATAGGTGTAACGGAGTGTTTGGGGGGGGGGGGGGGGGGGGGGGTATAAATTTTGGTGGAAAAAAGCGTTACATAATTTTTGAGTGATTCAATCTATCCTCCATTTAACTATCAACAGCGGCAAGTTTTAACCCTTGGGAGGGGTGCATTTCGGCACCTCGAGTAGTGCGAAGCAACTTTTCCGTCGTCACCCTGTCACTAGTAAACTATTTCCGCTAATTTCTGTGAAAAACTCATAAAACGTGGCTGCATCATTTTGGAACATGACAAAAAAATTTGTTAATAGCTTTAAGTTAAAAATTATCATTACAGAAAAACAGTTATGAACTTACCGTCTGAAATAGCTTTATGTGAAAACTAATATAAAAATAAATATTTTACTAATGGGAATGTTAGTTACCTCAGTGAGAGAATTATCAACTGAAAGTCGAAAGTGAAACGGTAGCTTTTATATACTTCCCACATATTTTCTAGAATATTCTGAAGAGAGAGTGACTACTCATTGACGTCACAAGAAACGGAGCCAAGTCTGACATCTATTTATAATTTTTCCTCTTAGAAAATGAGGCACAAAATACATTTAGTTCGTACATTTACTTCGTTCATAAGATGTATGAAAATTATAAAATAAAAACTGTGTGCTTAATTAATAGCGCATACCCAGAATGGTTTTGTGGTAGATTTTATTTGTTAAGACAAGTTTTATGACATAATTTACAGTATTTTAAAAAATCAAAGGACTGGTTGTCTCCTGTAAGAACAGTGAGCTCTACACAAATTTTATATTTCTAGTTAAAATAAAAAGAACGTCCTACTGTATATAAGTATTTTGGAAGAGAATTATCTTTATACGACAAATCTAGTGGAGAATGACGCTCATAAAAGTTCCATATTTTAAATTCTGGTAAAAGAATCAATGAAAATAGTGTAAATACATTAAGTTACGAGATTGAGGTACGTTTATTTAGACTTACAATACTGTCACAGATTAAGTTCTAAATTGGTACAAATGTGATCCCTCAGATCTGATAACGCTGATGCTACTGACGGGATAATGAGACTGACGAGGTTAATAAGACGAGCTAGTTTATATAATGAATAAATATCATGAGTAAAATATTATTAGACTTAAGTTTGTAATGGAGGAATGATTTCAACTGGGTACTTGTGTAGGTTCTCTCCCCAACCAATTTTGACAGAATATTTTCTTTAAAACTAACGAAAATATCACGACTTAACCTAACCAATTATCAAGGGCGTACAGTTGATCTATTAGTAAATAGTAAATAGTATTCCAGAAACTGTTCTAATTAATGATAGATCAACTCTACGCCCTTGATAATTGGTTAAGTTAAGTCGTGATATTTTCGTTAGTTTTAACGAAAACATTTGTCAAAATTGGTGGTGGGGAGATAACCTACAAGTACCTTCAACTGATATCCGTTGCATTGACAAACTAAATTTCAATTCAAATTAGTCAACCTAAAATGAGACCAGTTGTTTAAAGTTAGATCTTACAATGTTTAACATATACAAATTTGACGCTGAATAGACTATTACTCAATTTCAGTCTCAATTTCCAACCTAAAATAATCCCAGCTATTATAAGGTAAGATCTTACCAATGATTAATATGCACACTTTGATGCTATATAATCCAATACCAAATTTTAGTCTCCTAATAGGCTAATCCTAGAAAGAAAGCAAAGGCAATCAGTTTCGAATCGATCGAGTATGGCGAGAGAAAATTATCTCAGTCGGAAAAAAAAAAAAAATTCTCCTTGACAAACTGCATGCCGAAAAATAATCTCAAATCTTGTTTACTTTACATAAGCGAAGAAGTGTACGAGTCATTGTACTTCACAAAGCATGCAGCAAAAAGAGACCTAAAATTAAAATCGAATATCGAACAAATGTTTAACGCTATATTTGCACCGCTTAAATCCATGGGCGTCGGGAGGGGGGGGGGGGGGGGTCAAGTGGGGGCAATTGTCCCCTCTTGAGTTTGATTGAAAATCCACATGTTATCTTGCTTCATTCTTAAAGTACTGAACTTTAATATTTCTATATACAGTGTCCCAAAATGATACCAAAAACAAGCCTTAATTATATATTTATTAGTTCAGATAGCAGCAAAATCCAAAAGACATTATATTCTAAAGGGTTACTTATAAGTTTTATTTAATAGAGTTAAAAGAAAACTTGTACACGTCTTCCATCATACGATGATTCAGTTCTTGAAGATCTTTTGGTTTGTTATGGTAGTCTTTCGTTTTCAAAACGTCCCAAAGATAGAAGTCCAAAGGGAATAAGTCGGGGGAGCGAGTAGGCCATTTTGTAGGTCCTCCCCTACCAGTCCAAGTTAAAAAACCCACCTTAATTACGTTTTTTAATTTTTTTTAGATACCTGTAAAAATAAAACGGCAAATAATATTTGTTTTTAGTATACTCATTTCGGGACACACACATATACATACATATACATGCGAGAGATACGACTCAACATTTATTGGCCAAACGTTTCAGTCCACTCAGGGACCATCTTCAGTGACTAAATGAAAGTATTAAAATAAAAAAAAAATAATATAACTAAAAAACAAAAGTAAAAAACGTAAGATAAATATACCAAATACAATAAGCAAAATAGTTTAAAAAATAGCTTAAAAAGAAAACATTATGGATTGCAAGACAAAAAGTCAAACCCATTAAAAATAAAACAGAATAAACTAAAATTTGAAAAAACTAACCTGGATGGTAAGAATTGCAAATAGACAAGTGGAGAGAAAGAAAAGGAGTAGGAACCTAAATTAATGTGTTATTGTGTTGAAAAGGTGTTGGTTGGTTGATTATGAAGTATGTAATTTTATCGAGGAAAGGCTGTCGTTTAATTCTGGATTTAATTTCCTGATAAAGAGGGATTCTAAAATTTTGAGATCAAGCGAATTAGAAGCAGAGACCTTTTTTAGACCAACTAACTTTTCAACTTAATAAAGATGTCCACTCTATTTTGGACAGACACTTCCCTCAGTACGATTTCATAATTATTAATTCTAATCCTAATTCACTGCAATTCTTTTTTCGCCATAAAGATCACCTCTCCGTGCCTTTGAGATCCTTTTAAATTTATCTATATACATGTGCAACCTGCCAAAGTCGCTATGTAGGGCAGACTGCCCTGCAGTTAAAACTTAGGATTTCGAAGCATTTGGGTCTTTCTTATCGAACTTCTCACCCTCTTTCCACTCCTGAATCCTCTGCTATTCGGCATCATTCAGAGACCCATGACCACCCGTGGTCCCAGGACTCCTTTACGATTTTATCGTCTGCTAAATCCAGAATTAAACGACAGTCTTTCCTCGATAAAATCACATAAGGGGTTGCAAGCAATGTTTCCCCCCCCCCCCTTCACAGATGAAACTAATAGAGGTACAAAAAAACTGATTGTTGCATCTTTTAAACAATTTAATTCTACGTCTAACTAAAACCACTCAATAGTTGGTGTTACCTCCTTGTGCTTGGCGAACGGCTTCAAATCGGCAAGGCAAGGGTAGGAGGTGAGGAGAGACTCGAAAAAGCCAGTGTCGTACTCAAGATTTCGGAGGATTGTTTCGATATGCTGCTCCATGGTCCGGCGGCAGAATTGGGCGGCTGGTGGTTCAGCAAGCATCAGGGATTCCACTCGGTCTTTCAGGATGGATCCTGAACTATTCTGTTGCCGGACCATGGAGCAGCACATCGAAACAATCCTCCGAAATCTTGAGTACGACATTGACCTTTTCGAGTCTCTCCTCACCACCTACTCTTGCCGATTTGAAGCCGTCCGCCAAGCACAAGGAGGCAACACCAACTATTGAGTGGTTTTGCTTAGACGTAGAATTAAATTGTCTTAAAGATGCAACAATCAGTTTTTTGTACCTCTATTAGTTTCATCTGTGCAGGGGGAACAAATCATTGTTTGCCACCGTGCACTTCATAATCAACCAACCAACACTTTTTCAACACAACTAACACACTAATTTAGGTTCTTACTCCTTTCCTTTCTCTCCAATTATCATTTGCAACTCTTACCATTCAGGTTAGTCCTTTCAAATTTTAGTTTATTCTGTTTTATTTTTAATGGGTTTGACTTTTATTGTTTTATTGTCTTACAATCCAGAATTTTTTTTAAGCTATTTTTTTTTAACCATTTTGCTTATTGTAGTAGGTTTTATATCTGCACTATGTACAGTATATTTATCTTACGTTTTTTACTTTTGTTTCTTTAGTTATATTATTTTTTTTGTTTTCATGCTTTCATTTAGTCACTGAAGATAGCCCCTGAGTGGACCGAAACGTTTGGCCAATAAATGCTGAGAGTCGTATCTCTTGCCTATATATATATGGTGTTCCGAAATGAGAGTCATATCTCTTGTCTTTATATTCCTATTGAGGATAAGATTCCGTAAGAACACTTCTATCGTAACTACTATATATACAGATGTATATATACTGTATATGGGATGAATTTCACACTTAAACACGTAAAATGATGAATGATGCAAACCCACAAGGTACAATGCTGTGGTCCCAGAAATTGAATATGGATTTGAATTCGCATTTGCTGAAAGCATTCCGAAGCAACCTTCTTCAGACAGTCAAATTTCTCTGGCAGGGATGCCCAGCAGGTTAGGATGGAGACCCCATGATCACTCTCAGTAGTTTACAGTGATTTCCGCAGCTCTATGAATTTAGCTGCCCATAATGAAGATGCCTTAAAGTCGATCAGCTGCATCTCGAAGTCCCCTATTTCCATCCACTCAAAGACAGATAAATCCAAGTCACTCTCCTCAAAGTTGTCTGGTTTGACAAAAAGAACATTGGTCCAAAGCGCTGGAAATCCTGAAATCTGACGGAGAACTCTGACTCCAGCTCTCGAATGTACACTCCGATGTCAACAACACTGACAGCGTGATGTGCTGACAACCCCTTTCAGGTGGTTGACGTAGCGGCAAGTTGCAGTTTGAATATCCCGCGAGTAGACTGCAAGCTTGGCAACAACAGCCTTCCAAGTGTCATAAAGATCCATCACTGTTTGTCCCGTGCCCTGCAGGCGAAGGTTCAGCTCGTTGAGGTACGCGGTGATGTCTGTGAGAAATATGAGTTTCACAACCCATTGCTCCTCCTCCAGTTCGGAGTAGTCTTGACCCTTTTCTGTCAGAAACGTCTTGATTTCATCAAAGCATTTCACAAACCATTCCAGAACCTTCTTAACCACCTAACATTGCAGTGAAGGGGTATGTACCGTGTGTCAGAGCAGAGCGTGCGACAAGAAAATTCACAATTTTCGTCACGGTAGCCATCACCTCATTGAGACCTGAGTTCGAAATCTTTGCACAAAGATTTTCTTGATGAGTAATGCAGTGTAACGCAAAGATAGGGTGCCCGATCTTATCCTCAATTAGCTTGGCAAATTCCCTGTGTTTTCCCTCCATAGCAGACGCGCCATCCGTTATAACTGTGAATATTTTCTTGATGTCAACCCCTCTCTCCTCAAAATGATCAGTGAACGTTTTAACCACGTCCTTTCCCTGGGTAGTACCATACATAGGTTTTAGGCAACACGGCTCCTCGCGTATCTCTGTGTCACTGTACCTAGTTACAATGGCCAAACGAGGACTGTGATTTATGTCCACACTCTCATCGAGAGCCACGCTGAACACAGTTGCGTCTTTTAATGCAACAATTTGTTGTTTATTACATTTGCGGCCATCTCCGAAATGCGCCTCTCAACGGTCCTGGCAGAAACAGGCATGTCTTTTATCCTTGAGATGATTGTCTTTGTTTGGTAAACCATTAAATAAAACTTCAGAGCTGCTGAGGAAAGCCTCCTTTATATAATTCCCGTCAGTCAGGCATAGGGACGAGGCTGGCCTGAGGCCGAGGCCTTCAGAAATCCACGACGCCGAGGCCGAGGATATACATTTTTCAAAGGCCTCGAGGCCGAGGGCGAGGCCTTTTTGGGTGAGGCCTCATAAGGCCTTAAGATTGTTAGGCTGAAGGTATTTGCACCCAGAGGTATCATATTCGGAAACAAATAACGAATGCGGTATTTGTACCTCTGGGTGCAGATACTCACTTCGAAATCTTTTACGAATAAGCTCCTCCATGCTGTGGGAAGGCTCAACAATCCAACCTAGCCTAGGCCTAAAGCTCTTCCAAAGGTAACCTACCGTAGCCTCACACTAGCCTGTATCTTTTTTTTTTAAATGCATAAGGAAAACAAGATTCTACTCAAAATTAATAAACAAAGACAGCTCACTTCACTTACCTAATAAAAGGGAATTATTAAGCATTAAGCACGTTCATCTATCACACGCGGCCACACCACAACACCGGCACGGTGTGTTTTCACTTGCCGGGTCACAGTCAGACACAGCTGCCAGAACAAGATTTCCTGGCACCATACATTAGCCCAATAACTTTTTATTTCTCATTTCATGCAGTTCTTATTTCTCATTTTAATATACCTGCAATATTTTAAGTATTTATGATAATATGGAAAGTTATGATGTGAAGATGATCTAGCAAAATATTTCAAGATTGTACTAACTCACTGAGTGTTGATCGCATAATTTCTAAGTGGCTACAATTGTTAGCGACTCTAGCGAGCATTGCAAACAGAGCTACATTTGAAGATGCCATGTTTTTTTAAGTTTTGCATTTTTATGTATCTTGACAATAAGAAATTATGGTCTTAAAGTCTACCAAAGATTATTAATGTAATTGTAGCTTCTACTGTATGTGAAAGATGTTTCTGATGTATGGTAGGCCTATAGGTATGAAGTTTATATCATGCCATTACTATATAATTATATGTAAAAATGAACAATGAATAATTCCTATATTCTTATATTCATTTGTATAATTCTTATATAATTTGTATATTTATATAAATCCTTATATTTATATAATCCTTATGTTCATTATATTCATATAATACTTATATTTGTATACATTTATATTAATTTTTACATAGAGACCAAAATCGGGTAAAGCTGACACGAATTTGGATAAAATTTTTATTTGCTTTCTATTTTATAATTGGTGAATTATTTCTTTTTATACTACTTATTCATTTTTTTAGATTTAGCTTACTAATGTAAGCTTGTTCATTCCCTGTATACATTCTCTCTTCGTTGTAAAAGATGAAGCCATGACCTGCTTAACGTTTAATATTGAATCTTAAGCCTTTATCATAATTTTTGCTCATGTGCATGTTTGTTTGTAATTCGTGATGGGAAAGCATATTTCAACTTCCATTTTTAGTTAACGCGGCAGATCATGATAACATCAGATCTGTCAATATGCGGTTTAAAATAAAAATACGGCTTCCTCTTGCTTAGCAGTCTAGACCTTGCTACAGCTAAAATATTCCTTTCTCGTCCAATATTCATTCTGAATTGGCTAATCTAACTTAGAGGTTGAGCATTACTTGTAACATTTTAGCAGCAAAACTACAGTAAGAAAAAAATCTTTGTCTTCTCATTCGAGCCTTGATCTCTTCAGAGAACTTAGTCTTAAAGAGAGAAAAATAATTTCCCAATACGTTACAAGAAGAATCGGGGAACCTTCAGAGAACTTAGTAAGCTCCACAAAATCCTCCGATCCACTACAAGAAGAAATCGGAGAGTAGTATAAGAGAGACTACTGCGATTCCCTATACGGTACCAGCTACTCCAGAGTAACAAATCCGTTGCTACCACCTAACAATAACCCCGTCAACTTCGAACCAACCAAGGCCATAGACAGAGTGGTTAACAACTGGCGACCTTGCCAGGATTCTTCCAGTCTTCCAGACCCTGGAACTAGAACCAACATTCAGTTGACCGGCGTGTAACGACTTCCAGCTCTTCACATCCATCATTCGACCGGTGTGTCACGACTCCAAGTTCTCCACGCCCATTCTTCGTCCAGGAACAAGTGGCCAGCAAGACACATCTTCAGGACATGTCTTCATGAATTTCGCCTTATAGGAATCTTGTGAAGTACAGATCTCTTTTTCAAATTAATTACTAAACATTTGAGAAGTCAATATAATTAACAGTTAATAATTTAATTAGTATCAAGTCAGAATCAACACAAAACACAGTGAACACTCCATACACCAGTGATACATTTCTTTTTATTGAAACAGAGTTATTTTCACTATTATAGTTAGTATAGAATAATTTTATTTAATGTGCCAATTATAATATTACCGTACATTCGCTGAAATTTTATTTACATTTTTTTTATTATTTTGTTTACATTTTTTTAAAAGATTTTTCCCTAGTTAGGCAAATTATTGTGCATTATTTGTGTATATCTTAGCGTAGTTAAGAAAGCCACTCAAGTGATCATTCCATAGATTAAGGTCGGTCAAGCAGACCAAATTAGAATACATTAACAGTACCTTCACATATGAGCGATTCAGACGGTGCGCTTTCTGACACTGAAAATTCCCCTCCACCCATTTTTCCACCTACCCCGCGCCCTTCAAACATATAAACTCGAAACTAGGAGATTAAGGGGGGAGCTTATTGAAGTTTTCAAAATCGTTAATAACATCGATAACGTAAATTTTGAAAAACTGTTCACATTCGATAATAGCAATACTCTTAATAACGGATTTAAGTTGCGTGGCAAACGTTTCATTACTAATATCCCTAAAAACTTCTTTACGTTTAAAGTAATTGATAAATGGAATAATCTTCCCGCGCCCGTCGTGAACTCTACCAGCGTCAATATGTTTAAGAACCGTTTAGATAGGCATTTTAAAAATATTAACGTTGTTTAATATAATAATAAAACAATCCCCCTTTTCCCTCCGAGCCACCCACTTTTCCCTCTCCCTCGTTAGAATTATTAACGTTGTTTAATAGTTTAATATAATAAAACCATTAGCAACAGGAGCTCTGGGGGTGGTGATCGAGGATGAGTCTGTTGTTGACGATAATGCCAGCTTGTAACATGCCAGCGTGTGATGCCAGCAAAAAAAAATAATAAATTAGACTAACACGAACTTAGATGTAGCTCGTCGCGTAAACTAACCCACTTTTTGTTATCCCTTCTACTTTTTTTCTCTCTCTCTCCTTATTTGCATGTCTGTAACTCTCTTCATTGCATGTCTGTAGTTTACATGGTATGATAGTGTTTGAGTTAAGAATGTTTTGCATGGTTTGTAATGCATTCTTATTTTACTGCTTTTCATATTCCACCCCTTTCCGGCGGAGTGGGCTCCGTCCTCTACCTCCCTATGGAGTAGAGGACCGGTCTGCAACCGCTGGAGGTGTGTGTTGCTTTGAGTTAAGAATGTGTTGTTCTTTGAGTTAAGAATGTGTTGCATGGTTTGTAATGCGTTCTTATTTTACTTCTTTTCATCTTTCACCCCTTTCCGGCAGAGTGGGCTGCATCCTCTACCTCCCTATGGAGTGGAGGACTGGTCTGCAACAGCTGGAAGTATTCTCTTCGACTATTTTTCCGACTTGTCGGCAGTGGCTGGCGGATGGTGATGGTGTCTTTCTTTCTCTCTTTCTGAATGAATTTTAACCCACGAGTGATAGGTTTTGCTACTTACTGTATTAATCCCTTGTTCTCTTATTTTAACCCCTTACTTTCTTCTTTCTCTCGGGCTAACCTTAGAGTGGATCTTATGGTCTTTGTTAGCCTTAGCTTCTGTAGATCTGTAGATTTCCAAACACGCAAACTTCAGACCAAGCACAAGCCAGCATGTCACAAACCGCTTCCCCAGCATACATTAACTTACAGTAGGTAGACTTGTAAACCTTCCCCACACTGTCCTGATTTTTAAGGGAACCATAGATAATCACTTTGTTGAACCGCGCGTAAGACCTTGGGATTGAGTCTCTCAAACAGCATTTCTTACGCGAAAACATCACAGATGATGATATAAAGATTAGGGAAGCTAAAAGGTTTATCGACCCTAAAGAGGCGAATGCCCATGATACAGTGACATATGTTCCATCCATTAGCGAAGCTACAGCTTGGGACAATTTTAAACAACACTTATTAGAATTTTTCAAAGAAATAACACTCGCACAACCTTTGGCCACATTAGAAGCTGTCTTCCAAACTAAATGGAAGAAAGAAGAACATGAAGATTTAAATAATTTTATTACACGAACACACACACGTAGGAGAAGCCCTACGAGCCGCAGAAAATGCAAGTGACATTACATTCACTTCACAGCAAAGAAACCTAATAGAAGCAGCATCCATTTACAAAAACCTACCCGTAACACCTAAAAAAAAATTTCGAGAGTGTCTAAATATTGACAAACCAGTAAGTGTAGCCATTTATAAAACAAGGGAACATTACCCAAACTTAGCGAGCCAGAACTACCGGAAGGGTAGAGAGACCCCCATACACTACATTCAGCAGCAGCAACAGCAACAACAACGCTATAAATCGAGGCAGCTGCAGAGAACACCACCTCAGAAACAAGCCCCACAAACCCAGAATTCACGCCCTCCTCCTGTGTTTTAATTGCGATAGTTTTGGGCACATAATGAGTCAATGCAATTATCCCCCTTATTGCTCCCACTTTCATAAACATGGTAATCGCCGTGGCGACCGACAAAAATGTGCTGACAAAGCCCCTGTAGGGTACAGACCCCACTTCCAATGATCAAATCACCAACGTTCCCAAAAGCCCTCCAATTCGCAGAAACCAGTTAGTTCACAGCCTCAACAGAACCACCCCCCAAACAGATCACGACCGCAAGGTCAACCACACTATTACCCATTGTCCAGGCCCCAATATAATCAGCAAGGTCGGATGGTTCGGTATGTAGAAGTACCCGTTGAAGAATCAGTTTCCCCAGAGTACACTTTTCAAGAAGACCCTCCACTGTATGGTGATCCCGTAGGATATGACTCAGGTCCTCCCTCAGTTCAAGTTCTTTTTTAAATCCCACTTTGGAGGCAGCAGTTCAGCCTCCTCCCTCCTAGATAGCAATAATGAACCAAAATACACATACAAACTACACACCCAAATACACAAATGAACTAGGTGCGAACCTACTAGATTTAATAATAAATTGCAGCACAGATAACCGAGATTTAACCGCTCTTCTAGATACAGGAGCACATGCGACAGTGATTAAGAAACAATGTGCAGATGAGTTACTAGAGAGTACAGATTATAAATATAAAATTAAGGCACCTTCCTGCCAACTCAGAAGAGTTACAGGCACTCCCATACCTACATATGGAAAAATCGAATTATATTTAGAAGTTGGTAACGCGATATATCCCGCAAAATGTTGTATTGTGGACGCAGTCGCCACCTTTCAGACAGATATCTTACTAGATATGAATTTTTTTCAATTGGAATCAATGGGAAATTTACCCAGCCGGAAAATTAGTTAAGTGTGGAAACAGGACACACCCTCTCCATGGGAATAATAGACAGCTTAATGCTAACAGAATCAGTTTAGTTCGGATTTCTGAAAGAAATAGGAAACCCACTCCAGTTTATAGCAGTTCAAGTCAGTCGGTTGCATCTAGAGCAGTGGTCGGCGAACAGGGGTAAATTACCCCAAATGGGGTACATTTAAAAATTTTGGGGGTAATGCATGCGGTATGAGAGACACCATATGCGACAATTTTAAGAGCAATTGGCTTGTTTTTGTTTACTTTGAAGTCTGGGGGTAATTTCATTTTACTCAAATAGATTTTTGGGTATTACCCAAAAATCTATTTGAGTGAAATGAAATTACCCCCAGACTTCAAAGTAAACAAAAACAAGCCAATTGCTCTTAAAATTGTTGCATATGGTATACAAAAAATTCAAATTAAAAAAATGTTTATTGGATCCATTATTATGGAGAAATAAAAAAAGCCACACATGCTGGCATAAGAATAGCACACAAACAAAATTAGTAAAAAGGATTGAAGAACTGAAGAATTTCATTCAAAACATCTCCACTTCAGGTTTTGGAAAATTGATGCTTTCATTTTTGATACAACAACATCAAAATCAGGACGTAAATTCATAATATTCTAAAATTTAGAATAACGCCACATTTATGTAACAAAATAAAATAAAAATATACGAAAAAAATATCAGCACAAAGTGTCAAGCACTAAAAGCACCTCTTCGTTTCATGATACCATACACACGACTGAGGCTCTCATACCGCACGCATTACCCCAAAAAAAATTTAATTTACCCCATTTGGGGTAACTTACTCCTGTTCCCCGACCTCTGATCTAGAGGGACAACCGCCCCAGAAATCAGCACCCAGAGTAATCAGTTCCAGTTGTTGAATCCAGTAGGATCAACACAGTCAGTTTCCAGTCAGTCGGTTGCATCTAGAGGGATAACCGCCCCAGAAATCAGCCCCTAGAGTAATCAGTTCCAGTTGTTGAATCCAGTAGGATCAACACAGTCAGTTTCCAGTCAGCCAGTTTCAGTTCAGCTAGTTTCAGTTAACTCAGCAGTTGAGATTCGAAATTCAACCGAAACGATTTTTCAGCCAATAAGGCAAATTTTAGTCGCAGAACCAGAGTCAGATTCACCATTTTTCATATGCTCTACAGAACGTATAACAGTAGCACCTTATGAGAAGATGTGTTTCCAAGCAAGAGTAGTAAACGGTCAAGGAAAACTATTTGAATTAGATCGTACTCTTATTACAGAGAAAAGTAATTTTAAGAGAGATGTTCTTATTGCCCATATTCTTAGTCATAGTCAGAATTCAGCTATCCCTGTTGTTTGTTTAAACAAAGAAAAAAGCCCTATTGAATTAACTTCAAATCAGAGAATAGAAACTGTTTCCACAGTAGAAATAAATTCATATTTCCCCACCAGTACTATAAACCGTGTTTCCAGTTCCTGTATTAAAAGAAGAATATAAGAAATTTCTGGAGCGCTCCCTTCAGGAGTCACCAGGCTTACAGGATCCCAAACTACTGGAATCACTTCTCGATTTCCTGATAAGAAATAGAGATGTGATTGCCCTAAAAGGAGATCCTCTGGGCCGAACTAATTTGGTCCTTTTCGAAATCAAGCTGGAACCCAATTCCAAATACTTCTTCATTCCTCCCTATAGGGTTCCACATTCCCAATTAGTAACTATTGATGAACACATCAAAGACATGTTGGAACAGGATGTCATTCAGCCTTCAGCTAGTCCCTGGTCCGCTCCTATGATTCTTGTTTCCAGAAAGGACGGAACATCTCGCCCTTGTATAGATTTTAGACGCCTAAACCACATTACCATCTCAGACCGTTTCCCTATTCCAAACATGCAGGAAACAATCCTGAACGTAGAGAGAGCTAACTTCTTTTCATCCCTCAATTTAGCATCCGGTTATATTGTTAAATGGAGGTCAGTCCCGAATCTCGGGCATTGACTGCTTTCTCCACTAATCGAGGCCATTACGAATTCCAGGTTTTATCTTTCGGAGTCCGAAATGGGCCTGCTAATTTCTTTAGGTTGATGAATATAGACCTTTCCGGCCTATTAGGTGCCGAAGCTCTCGTCTGTCTTGACGATATTATCGTTTATAGTTCGGACATAAAAACACACTTCCAACGTCTTCAGAATGTGCTATCACGTTTGAGAAAAGCACACCTTAAACTGAAACTTGCAAAGTGCAACTTCTTACAGGAATCCCTGGTATACTTAGGATTTCTACTATCATCCACTGGAATTAAACCAGATCCAACCAAACGTCAAGCACTGGAAAGGTACCCTGTACCTAAACCCATCGACAACGCTCATGCATTTATTGAATTTGTCGGAGTCTATCGAAATTTTATCCCCTAATTTTCAAACATTGTAAACCCATTACCAATTTGTTTTAGAAAAATGCTAAATTTAATTGGGAATCTGACCACCAACATGCCTTTGAAACTTTAATCGGTAAACTAATCTGACATCCCATCCTACAATATCCCGATTACACCAAACCCTTTGTCATAGCCACAGATGCTTCCTCCTATGGACTAGGAGCCGTCCTATTACAGGACGTAATGCCAGTCAGCTTTTCTCTGCACTTCAATGGAATTATTCCACTACAGACCGAGAGACCCTTGCGGTATATTGGGCTTTGAAAAAATTCCGAAATATCGTCTATGGCTACGATGTCATCCTCAAAACTGACCATAAGCCACTCGCGTATCTTTTGACGGACAAGCTATTTGAAGGACGGTTGAGTCGATGGGCTCTGTTGATTCAGGACTTTGCGGCAAAAATTGTATACAAACCAGGAAAACTTCAAGTTATTCCAGACAGATTGTTGAGACTCAAGCCCGACATCCAAATGAATAAGATAGAAACTCTTCCTGTGTTCGATTACGAATGTCCGCAATACTCCCAACAACAGGACCATCACACCCGGAATCTTCCGGCTCGCCTGGAACAAAAGGAAGTATCGAAGGTAAAAGAACAGTACAACCTAAAAGATGGGCTCGTACATTTTAGGAACGAAGATGGAAACGACCTCGTGGAAATACCAAAGGATCTCGTAGATATAGCCATCGGACTTTGTCACGACTCACCTTTGTATGGCCACATGGGGCCGGATCGCACCATCAAGAGTCTTTTGGAGCGATACCATTTTCCCGAAATGAACAAAAAGGTACATGAATACATCGCTGAATGCCCGTCTTGTTGAAAACAGAAAGGCAATGTACCGTCCAGAGCTCCCATGCATAAATATCCAGTATGCCAACGGCCCTGGCAAAAGAACTGGAATGGACATACTGGGATCATTCCCCAAAACATCAGTACGTCATTGTGTTTACGGACCACTTCTCACGTTACAGCGAAGTAGTTGCCATTCTAAACCAGACCTCGGAAACTGTGGCAAGAGCCCTAGTGGAACGCGTCATCCAAAACCATACTACTCCTTCTATCCTAATTTCGGATAACGCCCTTAGTTTCACTTCCAAACTCTTCGAGTCACTCTGTAACATGTGTAAAATTAAAAACACACACATTGTGGCATACCATCCTCAGGCAAACGGCTTAGTGAAAAGGCACAATCAAAAGATCTTGAAAGCCCTTCGCCACGTGGTCGATGCATCCTCCCGTACATGAGATGATTCCCTTCCCACGGTGCAAACAGCCATCAGCAACTGCTATAACATCTCTATCGGGGACATCCCTCATTTCGACCTATATCACTACGACAAACGGCTACCTTTTGATTTGCCCGACCAAACAGACCCGGCAGTTCCTAACACCTTCCGAGATGGCAGAAGCAAATCAGCAACTACAGTAGTTGAACGATCTTTCAATTTTTTTTACATAATCCACTATGCCTTAGAGTTTAGACCAACGAAACCAACAGACGGATCAAGAGTAACATAGGCGTCATTCCAGTCAACGGACTGTAATCGTCGGAATGCGATGTTACATAAAGAGCGTGAAACCGCCAAGTGCTCCTCGCAAATTATGCCCAAAATGGGATGGCCCATATAGGATTATGAAAAACCTCGGAAAGAACCGTTACGAAATCCTCGACTTCCGAGACCATTCCAAACTAAAGATCATTCACGCTGATAATTTGAAGATAGCTACCGAACAACACCTTCCCAAAAAACATCTGCCAAGCGTTCGAGCCGCCTACCCGTCAAAAGATCAAAGTATTAACAAATCCAGCAGGGACGAGGAAACAGAAGTGGTCACCGCAGAAACCACTACCCGTGACGAAGATTGGTACCTCGTAATACCACCAGTACTCGAGCCAATCTCTGAACAAGAAGAGGTCCCAGAACCGAGAGTCCCATCGGAACCAGACCCTGGCGAAACCCCTTTTACCGGATCACTCAGTAGAACTCTACCATCTCCTCCAACTCCACCATCTCCTCCGTCACCACCCTCACCGATTGATGATCGACGCATGGACCCTACAAACCAGCCGCAAATGCACCAACCACGTGAATTAGAATATTGAGATTACAATTAACAACTCTTACCCCTTTCTCTCTGAAACTAAATTCAAACCAACTATAAAAATCTTGAATTCCGTCATGAAACTGGTGACCATCCTACACGGACTTCATGCCCCTAAATGGAATGATCAATTGAGTCTTTTTTAAAAAATTTCAGATAACCAAAATAACCTTTTATAAATACTGTAACCAGTAACAATTATTTCCCAACATCTGCCGTCAGTATTATCATTGTGTGTGCTATTATCCTCGGAATATTTGTAGTGAAAAGCCTATTCTCGCAAAAAAAAAAAAAAAAAAAACCACTCCGACTTATGTTGTGTATATAAATACTGTATGTATTATAAAAACCAGTAGTTATCATCTAGTTAGAAATAGTTACGATTTTATATTATTGTTTAATGTCATTCTAGAGGGAAAATCCCTGTAAAAATGAACAATAAATAATTCCTATATTCTTATGTTTATTCGTATAATTCTTATATAATTCGTATATTCATATAAATCCTTATATTTATATAATCCTTATGTTCATTATATTCATATAATACTTATATTTATATATGTTTATATTCATATATTCATTTTTACACAGAGACCAAAATCGCGTAAAGCTGACACGAGTTTGGTTAAATTTTTTATTTGCTTTCTATTTTATAATTGGTGAATTATTTCTTTTTAAACTACTTAATCATTTTTTTTAGATTTAGCTTAATGATGTAATCGTGTTCATTCCCTGTATACATTCTCTATTCGTTGTAAAAGATGACGTCATGTCCTGCTTAACGTTTAATTTTGAATCTTAAGCATTTAATTTTTGTTCATGTGCATGTTTGTAATTCGTGATGGGAAGGCATATTTCAATTTCCATTTTGAGTTAACTCGGCAGATCATGATAACATCAGATCTGTCAATATGCGGTTTAAAATAAAAATATTGCTTCCTCTTGCTTAGCAGTCTAGGTCTTGCTACAGCTAAAATAGCAGTCTAGACCTTGCTACAGCTAAAATATTTGTTTTATCTTTAAATGTTTTGCAAATTAAATCAGCCTATTGGGAATAAAAAACAAAATTTCCCGATACGTTATAAGAAGAATCGGGGAACCTTCATAAAATTTAGTCAGCCTCACAGAATCCTCCAATCCACTACAAGAAGAAACCGGAGAGTAGTATAAGAGAGACTACTGCGATTCCCTATACGGTACTAGCTACTCCAGAGTAACAAATCCGTTGCTGCCACCTAACCATAACCCCCGTCAACTTCGAACCGACCAAGGCCATGGAGGGAGGGGTTGACAACTGACGACCTTCTTCCAGTCTTCCAGACCCTGGAACTAGAACCAACATTCAGTTGACCGGCGTGTCACGACTTCCAGTTCTTCACAGTCCTCATTCGACCGGTGTGTCACGACTCCAAGTTCTCCACGCCCATTCTTCGTCCAGGAACAAGTGGCCAGCAAGACACGTCTTCAGGACACGTCTCCAAGGATTTCGCCGTAGGAATCTTGTTAAGTACAGTTCCTTTTTTCAAAGCAATTACTAAACATTTGAGAAGTCAGTATTATTAACAGTTAATAATTAGTATCAAGCCAGAATCAACAAAAAACATGAATGAATATAAGAATATAGGAATTGTTCATTCATTTTTACAGGGCTTTCCTCGCTAGAATGACATTAATACAATAATATAACATCCTAACTAATTCTAACTAGATGATAACTAATGGGGATTTTTTATAATACAGATTTATATACAACACGTGAGTTGCGGTGGTTAAGTCTAGTTCACGTGGTTTGGGTACGCACTCTTGGTCGTGCATAAATAGTTTCACATCGTTCGGTGTCTCTGGTTTTCCTTTGCTCCAAGAATTATCTATTTACTACAATATACCGAGGATAATAGCACACACAGTAATGATACTAACGGCAGATGTTGAAAAAATTGTTTCAGGTTGTAGTATTTGTAAAAGGTTATTCTGGTTATCATCTAAAATTTTAAAACGACTCAATTGATCATTCCATTTAGGGGCATGGAGTTCGGGTAGGATGGTTACAGGCTTCATGGAGAGATTTAAAATTTCTATAACGGGTTTAAGTCTAATTTGCGACGGGAATGGGTATGATTCATTAATGGTAACCTTATAAGGGTTGTATATTTGGAAGGTTTTTGAACGCAAAGAACAACCAATTGGTAGCCGAATAGCCGTAGGTATTTTGATGAGGGAATAATTTGACGGACACTCGAAAGTAGCGGTAGTCCTTTTGAAAGAAACCCATAGTGGACCGGCCAAAATTCAAAAATCGACTTTGAACGGCGTTTTTTATTAATAGCTGGCACCCATGCTAAATCAATGTACCTGTGGGTGAGGAATAAAATGCAGGTGGCTGCTACTCTCGCTTTTGGCTTTCAAGATAATTTTCGAGGTCAAACTGTGCAAAAATGATATTTTCTAATTTTAATTTAAGAAAAATATTCTGAGCCAATTGGTTTGATCAAATGTTTCATTTTGCCACACTTAGTGATAAAGAAGTATGATGACACGCTTATTCCATCCGAATTACCAACTCAAGGTCAAATTCAAGTTAATCACAACTAGGGCTGTACCGAACTCAGCCGGACTTTTTGGTAGTCCGGCCGGACTTGAGACTTTTTTACAAATTTCAAATAAAATTATTTCATGTTTTAATGGTTATTCAGTTCCTTTAACAATACACCTGGTTTTTCAGTATATCCCCTCTACTCACCATTGGGAGGTGAGAGTGACAATACATTAGTTTCTATTTTCGTTTCACAAGTATTTTATTATCTTTTATAAATTTAAAAAATGCTTAATTAATTAATGGTATCAGAAATAGCGATACTTAGATATCGATACCACCCATCCCTATAATTTAGCTATATGTGTATTATTCAATAATTTTTTCAATTTATTTTCAGGCCAGTATCAAACTCCTTCACAGCTTTAATTATTATAAATTGCATCAATGCATTTAAACCATATTTTAGCCATCATTTATGCATCATTTAATTTATCAAAATTAAAGAAATAGAGTAAAAACTAAAAACAATGTCATCCTTTATTTGGAACTATTTCACAGTTAAAGATGAAGATGAGAGTTCTGCAGAATGCAAATTGTGCCATGCTAAAATAAGCAGAGGTTCCACACCAAAAGCATATAGTAACACTCCACTCCACAGACATGTAAAAACGAAACACAATAGTGTCTACAAGATTGCCCAAGAAGAATCTGAGAATGCACCAAATCCTGCAGAAGTACCAAAACCTGCTCCTAAAGAAAGGAAATTAGAGGCTTATAAAAAGTAGACTACTTTATTTGAAAGTTTCTCAGCAAAACAACTTTGGAAAATTGATGATGAAAAGTCAAAGATTATACATCAAAAAATTATGAACATGATAGCCATGAACAACCAGCCTTTTACTCTTACAGAGAATCAAGGATTTATAGAACTAATAGTGGGAAGTCCGGCCGGACTTGCTCTTAAGTCCGGCTGGACTCTGGATCCGGTACAGCCCTAATCACAACCGAAATTGTGCTAAAAATTTGATTTTTTTTTTATTTTAATTAGCGAAAAAAAACATTGAGCAAGTCTGTTTGTCAAAACAATTTATTTTAACATGATTGGTGCCTAATAAGTTTGCTGGCATGAATTAAGTACTCACAGTAACAGAATTATCACAACTAAATCACAAAGCAGTAAATATAGCCCCATAACTATACAGTTTACACACTAGTAACATCTACAACTTCACGTTTCTTGATGAACATCATCGAAATGCTGCACTGACAGTCACAATTGTGTGGATTGCGATCACTTAAGAACAGAGTTATTAGTTTCTTACAGCACATTCCAGCTTCTCTCGATTTCAGCCCGGAAGAGAGACATAGATCTACTGTCCAGCTGGGTTACAGGAACCGCTGTCGTCACAACCACAAGCTGTCGTACACTTCATCCTTTTCCTGAAGCAGTTGCATCTAGCTGTCTTGCACTTTTTCTTACAACCACAAACAACAAGCTCCAGGCAGGCTTCAGGAATTGGAGGAAGTCTAGTTCCTTACCCCTGCTGTACAGAGGCTGATCAGCAGTGATGATGGTGTACTTCTGGCTGACATACTCAGAAATGGCCATGAAGCGATTGATAATGGTGGTCATGGTGTCATTGTCATCTGCTGGTGCCTGCAGGATTGACAGCATCCCGGCGGTCGTTACTGGTGGATCCGCAGTGCTGACAGATTGATTGAATGCTCCCCAGCTTGGAACGGACATCGCTTCATCATGGATGCGTGACACCACCCAGGTGAAGTCCTTGGCACGTGCCCGGTCCCTCTCAGATTCATGTGACAAGTCGTCTATGTCAGTGTTGTAGCCAGGAGGAGATGGCCTCTTGCCAGATGGAAGGGTAGCCTGGTCCAGCCTTTGGAACTCCTGTAGGTCATCAGGTTTGATAGATTTCGATATCTTGTGCTTGCCACCCTTTTGGCCATGACTCTGCTGTGGAGGGGGTCTCTCTACCATACCATCAGTTGAGTGCTGTGGAAGGTGTTCTTCCCGTCTAAGGTTGACTCCAAGACATCTATGTTGTCACAAGAGCAGTGAATCATTCTCTCTTTGACGGTGGTGTCAGGGATGTAGACACTTCCATTCTCAGCATACCTCTCTAGGATGTTCTGAGCGATGGTGGTGTCTATCCTTCTTACAATGTCGATATCAATAGTATGATTTGCCGCATGGAACAGATCTAAGAGTGTTTCTGAGCTGGTGGCTTGGTGCAGAGTAAGACCCAAGCCCACATGCTTTGGTGTCAACTTTCGTCGGTTGGAGACTGCATAGACTATGTCCTGGGCAATGCTACACACACTCTGCTTCACTTTCTGGTTCCCTTCACTTCCCCCATCCACAGCATCCATTCCCCCAAAGAGCAATCGTAGAAACAGGTACAGACTGTCGGGTATGACGCGATCAACATGTTACTGATCAAGACCTTGCCATGTCTCGGAGTGTCCAGGAGCCTCAAGAAGATCTTGTCGAACCTTCAGAGCCACGTATACCATATCTTGGAATATGCTGCTAGTGGCACACATGCGAACATCAGCATCTTCATCTTCAGTAGACTCTGACTCAGAGGTGACAGGACCGTGTTCACAAGACTTAGTCAGTGCTTTGGAGATGATGAAATCTGAGTTCTCTCCAGGGTAAATCAGCAGCGGGCCTCTTGACAATGGGCGTACGTAGCTGGCGTTTGATCCAAGCAGCCTTTGAACATCTTCGTAGAACGTTCTTCTCCTCGAGTATTTCACGGTGATGCCAGTGTCATTACACATACTCTCGTATCTGTTCCAGACGTCTCCCATGTCGTATACGTGGCCACGAGACAGGTCTACTGTCAAGTCCTTGGACAGCTTCGTCATGCACTCATTTTCAGGCCCTTGCTGCTCCTCTGACACCGCTTGTTTTCTAGTACTTCTCTCAAATGTCACCAAACATGCCAGATGATAGCAGTCTTCAACTGCAATCACATCACTCACCGCTGACAACGGTATGCCCATGACAGGTTCGTGTTTGGCACGCTGGAACAAGTCATCTGACTTCTCCATTGTCTCCACCCTGTGCAGTTTCTTTGTGGTCTTCTTTTGGTAAAACATGCAAAGGGTCCGGTCAACCACTGGTGTTGAACGTCTACGCTTTGGGGGAAAAGCCTGAGAGCCTGCACTTTTTGTGGTCGCCGATGCACCCATGGTCTGCTGCTGACTTCGCAACCTTTTTAGTTTGCCTTCAGAGGTGAATAAAGAGTAGCGTGATTTATGCCACTTGAGTTCCAATGCATTGAAATCATCCTTGGAATGACTTTCCAGTCTTTGTAAAACATCAAGATAGTAGGTATCTCCCAGGTTCTTTCTCTCATCGCCCACAGTCACAGTTCTTGATTTTCCTTCTGCTGATGCTGTGCGCAGGTCACCAGCGCTGCTTTGGCAGAAGAAGCAACAATCCTCACTGACATCCTGACGTTTCCTCTTGCGCTTGATGGCAGCTACAGGGTCCATTGCTGATGAGCTCCCTCTCTGCAAAAACAAGTGGGAATGGCAGTATGTAGTAGCCACAGCTATATTGAAACAATTCGAAACATACCTATCCTTTAGTATTATTATTATTATTATTATTTTACCAGCTGGCACTGTCTGCACTCTTTTAATTGTTTATACCAAACCAATGTCTGGCCAGCCAGTGCACTGAAAATATTCAACGTGTGAAAGTATGCTATTACTTGTACTATGGTAGTAGTAGGCACATGCGCACCTCACCCAGCATGCTAAATGTAGTTTTAATGGAAATAAAAACATCCAGAGTCATAGTTACATTCAATTATTATCCATAAAATCACAAAAATATGCTTTATGTGCTAATGATACACCTTTAAACACGTTGTTACATACAGCCACCACTGAAATGCAAAAATTCAGAATTTTTCAGAATTTGACTTTTGTAACCTTGTATAGGACATTCAAACCCGAAATTGAGAGTGGCATCCATCCACATCTTGTTTGGCATCCTCAATACTACTTATCTAAGGTGGGTGCCTGCTATTAACAAAAAAACCGTTAAGTTTTTTCTAGAGGACTTTTCAATATTTGGCCGGCCCACTACCAGATGTCTCGTCCAATTCGAAGTTGGACGGTTTTAGAGTAATGAAATTTTGTAAATGAACATACCGGGGCATGACGGATCACGAATTATGTCGATAAAGGAGGACCTAGTAATTGGAAGAATTACTGGTTTGAGTGGAGGGTAAACGAGATGCTTGTTCGTCTGCGGGAATCTGCAATGCCGGACGTCGCTATCTGACATCATAGAATATGCTGAAAGGTCTTTGGTGAGAAAAAGGTAAGGTGGTACTGTGGGTAGATACAATCGATAGATATTAGAATTGTTTTGGTAGAGTGTTGGGAAAGGGTGAAATTTCTATACGAAAAATGGTACAATCATGAGGTACGTGTAGGGGCGTAGTCCATGTACAGTCTAGGTGCATTCTATAAATTTGGGTTAATTAGTATGGTTGAGTGGGAATATGGGTGATAATTTTAATTGTGTCTGAGAGGTGTGCATCAAGGACTGAAGTGTATCCCATTGAAAAAGTGGTTTTTCCATGGGCTAGCTGGGTCGCACGCAAAACTTTGGAATGAATCGTAATTATTTGAAAATATTTATCGATTAGGGTTACTTGTAGGTTAATTATTTCTACTAATTTTACATATCTTTCGTGTTCCTTGTATTTAGCTAACAGGGATTCAAGGTATGTAAATTTGTCCGAAAGGGCGTGGAGGAAACGATTGTTTTCGTGTAGTGACCTAATGGTTTGTTCTAAAATAAGTCCATTATATTGCCGATTCCGCGCGAAGAGATTCAATTTGAGTTCAGTTCTCTTAATGTCTTCTTCGGTCGCTAATCCGAATAAACCTTTGAGTATTTTTCCTCCCATATCTATCAATCCCCTTTATTTCTTTGATTAAATTTTGCTGAGTTTTGAGTTCCAGTTTGTATCCATGGTAATGCTAATATATCTGATAGGGTGTGTGCTGTAGTGTGAATATTTTCGAATGTATTTTCAAACAGAACGCGACTAATCTAATCTGTTCCCGGGGTATGTTTAACAGAATAATAAATTTTACTTTCAAACGCTTTTAATTGGGTTTTTATCTGAAGGAGATTGTTTTTTTTAATTCTTGCGGGGGGGGGGGGGGGGGGTTGCAAATTGATGAAAGGGTCCGCGTGTCCTTTAAAAAATTTACCTTCTGCAAGCTTTTCCATAAGCAGAGCTAGGCAGTATTTAAATACATTTGTATTTAAATACATATTTAAATACATTTTTGTATTTAGAACTGTATTTATAAATACATTGTTTTTCATGTATTTAAATATAGTATTTAAATACTTTAATGAGTATTTAAATACAATGTATTTAAATACTCAAAATATAAAAATGTAAATACTTTTCCTGGTTTAATACACGTTCTGTACTAGCACAGTACGACGCGTCGACAGTGTAGTACAGCATGGTTCATGTTTCAACGTGTCAGTTCAATTACCATCTGCAGACATGAATGTATTGGCATTTCTACAAGATTCCGATCGGACCATCAACAGTTTGGGAAAACATCCTCTCATAAAAAGACTGTTCCTCTGCTATAACACGACATTACCATCTTCGGCACCGGTAGAGCGAATATTCTCATTCGCGGGAATCACTTTGACTCCCAAAAGAAACTCTCTTTCAGACAAAACTTTTGAAAGATTGGTTTTGATCCGCAGCAACCGTGAAATAAAAGAGAATTCGTAAGGTGCCTTATGTTTATGTTTACGTCTTATGTTTACGTTTATGTCTCATCTACTCATTAATTGTTACTCATTTTGCAATGATATAATGAGTAAGTTCTAAGTTCTTTTGTTTTTGTTTTGTTCTAAAAAGGGAAATATATAATCGGAAATTAGATTGTACTATTTCTTTATCCTTTATCAAGCATTTTATATTGTTGTTACTTTTGAATTAGTGAATGCATATGTTAAAATTTGTATGTATTTAAAATGTATTTACAAATGTATTTAAATACAATTGGTGTATTTTGCATTTAGTATCTAAATACATTCGTAAAATGTATTTAGTATTTAGTATTTAAATACATTTCTCCCATGTATTTAGTATTTAGTATTTAAATACATTCAATGTATTTATTGCCCAGCTCTGTCCATAAGAACTCCAGTAGAAATTTTAACGCTAGGACTACAAGAGTAAATAATTTGCAAAATTATAAGGGGGCCAATTTTATTAATTTCTACATCTTAGATTATACGGAGCTGGGGGTTGCCGTATGGATACTTGTGTTTGTGTGTGAAGTAGTTGGCCTCGCTTTGGTGGCAGTAGGGGTCGACCGTTAAGCTCGGATACTGAGCGGGTTCGTTTTTTATGTGAAGGCTCTAGTTCATGTGGTTGATGCATTTGCGGCTGGTATGTAGGGCCCGTGCGTCGATCATCAATCGGTGAGGGTGGTGATGGAGGAGATGGTGGAGTTCCACTGAGTGATCCGGTAGAAGTGGTTTCTCCAGGGTCTGGTTCCGACGGGACTCTCGGTTCTGGGACCTCTTCTTGTTTGAGTACTGGTGGTATTACGAGGTACCAATCTTCGTCACGGGTAGTGGTTTCCGCGGTGACTACTTCGGTTTTCCGGTCCCTGCTGGATTTGTTAATACCTGGCTCTTTCGAAGGATAGGCGGCTCGAACGCTTGGCAGATGTTTTTTGTGAAGGTGTTGTTCGGCAGCAATCTTCAAATTATCAGCGTGAATGATCTTTAGTTTGGAATGATTTCGGAAGTCGAGGATTTCGTAACGATTCTTTCCGAGGTTTTTCATAATCCTATATGGGCTATCCCATTTTGGGTATAATTTGCTATGAGCACTTGGCGGTTTCACGCTCTTTATATAACATCGCATTTCGACGATTATAGTCCGTTGACGGGGATGACGCCTATGTTGCTCTTGCTCCGTCTGTTGGTTTCGTTGGTCTAGGGCAGGGATGGCGAACCTATGGCACGCGAAGAAATTTTGTTGGCACGCGGCATGCACTGCCACCCCAAGATTTTTAAACCCCACTCATAATATAATATATATATATATATATATATATAATATATTATCATTACTCCCAAATAATGCTGCGAATGAATTTTTACAAACAGGGAACAGTGAGAAGTGTTCATATGTGTTTTATCATATGAACCAAAGCTTATCATTTGACTGTCACTTTTGATTTATCACTTATGAGGTACAGTACTATTTATAAATGATGTTATTTTTCAATTATTTTTTTCAAAACATTGTTATTAATAATTTTTTGGACAGGCTTTCTAAAATGCTTTCATTTATTTCAATCTCTCTCTGTTATACTTTTGTTAATAGTAAACCAATGAATACACGTAAATAACCAACAGGACTCCTCCTTTTTCATGAAATAAAGGTCTATTACACTGGTCAACACTCATTTTATTGCCAATCATATTAGAGTGATTTTGGGGTAACTTTGTGGTGCTGATTCCGAATATGACATCGGTTTTGCTAGATTTGCTCTAATTTATGAGATAATTGGTACCCCCATTGAAACACGTAGAAATGCAAAAAATTTAATGTTCAGGCGGAGCCTACTTACAAATCGCATTGAAATTGCCTCAAATCATACAAAAGTAAACACATGAAATACATAATGGCATTTTATTCGGTCTCACCATCTAGAATGTTCCAGTAGTTTCCCATATGCACGCGTTATGGTTACGTTTCCTATTAATTGAGGGTATTCATTATCTTAAGAACTAGAGCCAAATCGGAAAAACTACTTTCATTTTGGAATTCAGCAACCCCAAAATATCTTAAATTCGTACGAATTTCCTTGGCAACGAAAAAAAAATGTTTTTTTGTTGACCTGTGTTATTATTGTCACTAAATTATTAATTTTACCTCTTGTGAATTACTAGTTATAAATAACATGTAATTCCTAAAGCTGTCCCATTTAAAACAATTTAGAAGAGTTATTGGTTGCCTAAATAGACATTTCTAAGAATGCTTTCAAGTATTTTGTTCTCTTTCTCTATAAAAATTTTATAAAATACAAATACAATAATAAAAATAATAATAACAATCTGCTCAAAATTCCCACGGGCACGCGGGAGAATTTTTCAGATAATTATCGCCAATTTTGGCACACGCTCTCAAAAAGATTCGCCACCCCTGGTCTAGGGCATAGCGGATTATGTAAAAAAATTTGAAAGATCGTTCAACTAGTTGCTGATTTGCTTCTACCATCTCGGAAGGTGTTAGGAACTGCCGGGTCGGTTTGGTCGGGCAAGTCAAAAGGTAGCCGTTTGTCGTAGTGATATAGGACGAAATGAGGGGTGTCCCCGATAGACACGTTATAGCAGTTGTTGATGGATGTTTGCACCGTGGGAAGGGAATCATCTCATGTACGGGAGGATGCATCGACAACGTGGCGAAGGGCTTTCAAGATCTTCTGATTGTGCCTTTTCACTAAACCGTTTACCTGCGGATGGTATGCCACAATGTGTGTGTTTTTAATTTTACACATGTCACAGAGTGACTCGAAGAGTTTGGAAGTGAAACTAATGGCGTTATCCAAAATTAGGATGGAAGGAGTAGTATGGTTTTGGATGACGCGTTCCACTAGGGCTCTTGCCACAGTTTCCGAGGTCTGGTTTGGAATGGCAACTACTTCGCTGTAACGGGAGAAGTGGTCCGTAAAAACAATGATGTACTGATGTTTTGGGGAATGATCCCAGTATGTCCATTCCAGTTCTTTTGCCAAGGGCGTTGGCATACTGGATATTTATGCTTGGGAGCTGTGGACGGTACATTGCCTTTCTGTTTTAAACAAGACGGGCATTCAGCGATGTATTCACGTACCTTTTTGTTCATTTCGGGAAAATGGCATCGCTCCAAAACGTGTGCGGAAAATTCATCGACGACAATTCACCGAAGACAAATCACCGACGACAATTCACCGACAATTAATTCACCGACGGACAATTCATCGACAAACAATTCACCGACGAACAATTCATCGACAAACAATTTGCCGATGAACGACTCCCCGACACCGTATGACAAAATGTAAGAACCTACCAACTGGCAACGCTTAATTTTACCTACCAACATTACCAACTTACATTGAAATTAAGTTTAGTTCAGTTCGAGTCGAAGCTCCACTCCACTCAGATAATTTACTGTGATACTTACTTTGATTTATTTTCTTTTTGATATATTTTAATTTTATGTTTTATTTTTTGTTTTTACTTTTTGCTGCAGTTACTTTACTTTTTTTTAACTGAGATTTTATTCCCTTTTTATAATGTAAGACTTGTATTACTTCTAAACTATCTTTTTATCATTGGATATGTGTAGGATAATTTAAATTTCATGGATATACACGTTGTCTAAAATGATGGTCTTTTCTTTTCAGTAAATCATTCATCGTCCAGTACCCTTTAGTATGGCGCTACAATTCGTTGAGTCAGAGAAAGAAAAGAAAAACTATACATTAGTGGGCATTTATTCTACAAAGAAAAGCAAAATAAAGATAAAATACATTGGAAATGTGAGCATTATCGGAAAACTAAGTGTCGGGCTCGAGTGACTACGGTTGGTGATGATATAATTAAGCATTCGAAAGAGCACAATCACACTGCAGATGCGGCGAGTGTTGAAGCATCAAGAATTTGTGAGAAGGTTCGTGAGAAAACTAAAAAAAAACTTACTCCCCTCATATGATATTATCTGATGCTTTTGCTGGATGCAGTCAAGCAGCAGTCGGAAAACTTCCAAGTACAGAAAGCATGAAAAGGACAATGAGAAACATTAGATGCAAAAAAAACTCAGGACCAGCCCTTCCACCTCATCGCAAAGAAAGATTTTCCTCTGGATTATACAAAATTGCCCAATGGAGAAGATTTTTTATATTTTGATTCAGGGAATATTGAAAACCGCATTATAGTCTTTGCCACAAAACGAAATCTCCAATTGTTATTTAAAAGCAAACACTGGAACGCCGACGGAACATTTAAAGCAGCGCCTTTATTATTCTACCAATTGTACACACTGCATGGCTTAGAAGAAAACCTTTCAATTCCATTAGTGTATGCGTTGCTACCAGACAAATCAAAGGAAACCTATAGGACTTTTTTGGAAAAGATAAAGAACTTTGAGCTTTCATCGACCCCATTATCAATAACGACAGATTATGAGAAAGCAATGATTAAAGCTTGTAAGCATGTTTTTCCCAACACCAAGCAGCGAGGCTGCTTTTTCCACTTTTCCCAATGTGTCATGCGTACAATTCAAGCACATGGCTTAAAGCATAGGTATGAAATGGATGCAGAATTTGCTTTAAGTCTGCGTATGCTTTCTGCATTAGCATTTGTGCATACGCATAGAGTCATTGAGGCATTTGAAACATTGTGTGATAACGACATTTCTCCTCCTGAGGCGCAAGAAGTCGTGGACTATTTCGAAGACACTTGGATAGGACGTCCAGATCGGAGGCACCGACGTCGACCCCCTCAATTTCAACACGAAATGTGGAACGTTTACGAGGCTGTCTTGCATAACTTGCCTAAGACAAACAATAATGTCGAAGGGTGGCATAGGGCGTTTGAAGAGCAGCTGACTGCCTACCATCCGAACATTTGGAAATTTATAGAATGCATTAAACGGGAGCAAACGTTAAATAAAGCCAAAATTGAACAGTATGTAGGAGGCCAAGAGCCTCCTAAAAAGAGAAGAAAATATCGCGATTATGCAGAAAGAATAAGAAGACTTGTTGAAAATTACGAGCCAAACCAGTGTATCATTTCTTTCTTAAGAGGAATAGCTCACAACATCTCCTTTTAGAGTGCTTTTAAATGTTAAATAAATTTTTATAACCCTTGAATAAAATTTTTAAATTTTCATATTTCTGTAAAAAAAATTAATAAATCAATTGCTTACGACTTAGATCATATTTATTCACCGAATTATTATGCGACGAATTACAGTTGGTGGTGAATTGTTCATCGGTAAATTGTTTCTCGATGAATTGTCCGTCGGTGAATTAATTGTCGGTGATTTGTCTTCGGTGAATTGTCGTCGGTGAATTTTCCTGTAATCGCTCCAAAAGACTCTTGATGGTGCGATCCGGCCCCATGTGGCCATACAAAGGTGAGTCGTGACAAAGTCCGATGGCTATATCTACGAGATCCTTTGGTATTTCCACGAGGTCGTTTCCATCTTCGTTCCTAAAATGTACGAGCCCATCTTTTAGGTTGTACTGTTCTTTTACCTTCGATACTTCCTTTTGTTCCAGGCGAGCCGGAAGGTTCCGGGTGTGATGGTCCTATTGTTGGGAGTATTGCGGACATTCATAGTCGAACACAGGAAGAGTTTCTATCTTGTTCACTTGGATGTCGGGCTTGAGTCTCGACAATCCGTCTGGAATAACTTAAAGTTTTCCTGGTTTGTATACGATTTTTGCAGCAAATTTCTGAATCAACAGAGCCCATCGACTCAACCGTCCTTCAAGTAGCTTGTCTGTCAAGAGATACGTGAGTGGCTTATGGTCAGTTTTGATGGTTACGTCGTATCCATAGACGATATTTCGGATTTTTTTTCAAAGCCCAATATACCGCAAGGGTCTCTCGGTCCGTAGTGGCAAGGTCTTGATCAGGAACATGTTGATCGCGTCATACCCGACAGTCTGTACCTGTTTCTATGATTGCTCTTTGGGGGAATGGATGCTGTGGATGAGGGAAGTGAAGGGAACCAGAAAGTGAAGCAGTGTGTGTAGCACTGCCCAGGACATAGTCTATGCAGTCTCCAACCGACGAAAGTTGACACCAAAGCATGTGGGCTTGGGTCTTACTCTGCACCAAGCCACCAGCTCAGAAGCACTCTTAGATCTGTTCCACGCGGCAAATCACACTATTGGTATCGACATTGTAAGAAGGATAGACACCACCATCACTCAGAACATCCTGGAGAGGTATGCTGAGAATGGATATGTCTACATCCCTGACACCATCGTCAAAGAGAGAATGATTCACTGCTCTTGTGACAGCATAGATGTCTTGGAGTCAACCTTAGACGGGAAGAACACCTTCCACAGCACTCAACTGATGGTATGGTAGAGAGACCCCCTCCACAGCAGAGTCATGGCCAAAAGGGTGGCAAGCACAAGATATCGAAATCTATCAAACCCGATGACCTACAGGAGTTCCAACGGCTGGACCAGGCTACCCTCCCATCTGGCAAGAGGCCATCTCCTCCTGGCTACGACACTGACATAGACGACTTGTCACATGAACCTGAGAGGGATCGGGCACGTGCCAAGGACTTGACCTGGATGGTGTCACGCATCTATGATGAAGCGATGTCCGTTCCAAGCTGGGGAGCATTCAATCAATCTGTCAGCACTGCGGATCCACCAGTAACGACCGCCGGGATGCTGTCAATCCTGCAGGCACCAGCAGATGACAATGACACCATGACCACCATTATCAATCGCTTCATGGCCATTTCTGAGTATGTCAGCCAGAAGTACACCATCATCACTGCTGATCAGCTCTGTACAGCAGGGGTAAGGAACTAGACTTCCTCCAATTCCTGAAGCCTGCCTGGAGCTTGTTGCTTGTGGTTGTAAGAAAAAGTGCAAGACAGCTAGTAGATGCGACTGCTTCAGGAAAAGGATGAAGTGTACGACAGCTTGTGGTTGTGACGACAGCAGTTCCTGTAACCCAGTTGGACAGTAGATCTATGTCTCTCTTCCGGGCTGAAATCGAGAGAAGCTGGAATGTGCTGTAAGGAACTAATAACTCTGTTCTTAAGTGATTGCAATCCACACAATTGTGACTGTCAGTGCAGCATTTCGATGCTGTTCATCAAGAAACGTGAAGTTGTAGATGTTACTAGTGTGTAAACTGTATAGTTATGGGGCTATATTTACTGCTTTGTGATTTAGTTGTGATAATTCTGTTACTGTGAGTACTTAATTCATGCCATCAAACTTATTAGGCACTAATCATGTTAAAATAAATTGTTTTGACAAACAGACTTGCTCAATGTTTTTTTCGCTAATTAAAATAAAAAATCACAAATTTTTAGCACAAGTTCGGTTGTGATTAACTTGAATTTGACCTTGAGTTGGTAATTCGGATGGAATAAGCGTGTCATCATACTTCTTTATCACTAAGTGTGGCAAAATGAAACATTTGGTCAAACCAATTGGCTCAGAATATTTTTTTAAAATTAAAATTAGAAAATATAATTTTTTGCACAGTTTGACCTCGAAAATTACCTTGAAAGCCAAAAGCGAGAGTGACATCCACCTGCCTTTTATTCCTCACCCACAGCTACATTGATTTAGCATGGGTGCCAGCTATTAACTAAAACTGCCGTTCAAAGTCGATTTTTGAATTTTGGCCGGTCCATTATTAGGATAGATATTTTTATCATATTGCATTAATGCTTGCAATAGATTTTTTGGATGTATCCTATTTTCATACCTTTTCTGCCAGTGTTAATTCACCCTCGAGAACAAAATTACAAAAGCAAGTACGTAAAACAAATCAAATATATACCTACAATATTTATTTAATCTACAAGTAATTATTCGGATCACCTGAAGGTCAGGGCCTTCTTTAGTTAGCCTTTAAGGCTGACTAACGAAAATATCACGACCTAACCAATCGTTAGGTCAACTATACGCCCTTGACGATTGGTTAGGTTAGATCGTGATATTTTCGTTAGTTAGCCTTATAAAGATGACTAAAGAAGACTGGGGGCCCTGATCTTCAGGTGATCCAATTATTCTTTTAATTTATTCGGGGATTCAAACCTTCAAAAAATAAATATTTACAAACAACGTACCTGGTTATATCCTTGGAAATTTTGGGTTAAAATTGACCTCGATTAATTAAGCAAGACTGCAAGAGCACCTCTTCGCTGTAGTTACAACTAATAACAATTAATATTTTGAGCTCCTTTTAGATATGACCATACATTACGTGTTTTGGAATCTGGTGACTTTTTCAAATGTAGCATGTGCGTCGAGCATTGTCTTACTACCGACAACCCAAGTCTACAAGTCTAAAGAATCTCACGTATATTAATTATGCGATTGAAAATTGAAATTTTCTCATTTTTCAGTTTTAGATTCAATTTTAAATATCCAGTGAGAACCAGGATTTTAGCAGTGTTATAAATACTATTTTTATATGTTAAAAGCAGACTTTGAGAAAAATGTAACCAACATGGAAACAATTTTAATTGAGAAGGAAGCGTTCGATCTTCAATCTATTATGCTTGCATGTATGCTCTGTCACCCTTCCATGGTGATATTTCTAAAGTTACCTTTTTTACATTTTTATTGTTGTCAAGTTTATGGCGCCCCTTCTCAAAGGCGCCTGAAGCGCCCGCCTCGTGGCCTCACCCCATCGGCACGGCCCTGTTCAGGATAGAGAAATTGTAAGCTAGTTCACCAGAGATGTTAGTGAAATGAGATGAAAGCCAAAGGTGAACATTGAAATTTCCTAAAATGGAGATTTCAGGAGGAGAATGGGATAGAGTGTATTCTACTTTAGAGGTGAAATAGTCAAAGAATTTTGGATAGTCAGTAGAATCAGGAGAAAGATAGACAGCGCAGATGTATTTAGCTTGAGATTGGTATGTAAGCTGTAGCCAGAGAGTATAGAATTCTGAAGATTCGAGTGCGGGAGTAGAGAACAAGTTAGGTCACTGCGTACTTATATGCAACATCTACCTTTAGAGTGAAATTGAGTAGAGAGAAAGTCGGACGATACAGAAAATAGGTTACTGAAAGATATAGGAAGAAAAATATTCAAGGGTTTATTCGGATTAGCAACCGAAGAAGATATTAAAAGAATTGAACTCAAATTGAATATCTTCGCGCGAAATCGTCAATATAATGGACACATGTTAGAACAAACTATTAGGTCACTACACGAAAACAATCGCTTCCTCCACGCCCTTTCGGACAGATTCACATACCTTGAATCCATGTTAGCTCAATGCAAAGAACACAAAAGATATCTAGAATTAATAGAAATAATTAACAAATATTTACAGCAAATAATTACGATTCATTCCAAGGTTTTGCGTGCAACCCAGCAAGCCCATAGAAAAATCACTCTTTCCACACTAATACCATGGGAAACACTTCAGTCCTTGATTCACACCACCTAGACACAATTAAAACTATCACCCATATTCCCACTCAACCATACTAATTACCCCCAATTTCTAGAATACACGTGGACTGTACATGGACCACGCCCCTACACATACAGGGTGGGGCACGGGAACCAAGTGTTTTTGGAATAATCAGGAAAATGATATTTATTTTTGTAAAGAAAATATATTGGTAGAACAACATTCGTAAGAACATAGCATTTCATGTCATAATAATCATGTACCGAAAATTATATCTGGCATATGATGTCCTTGGCCGTCGACGCATTGTTGAAGGCGTTTACGAAAATTGGCCTCCACTCTTCCCAGCAGGTCTCTGTTGATTTGGATGATTTGTTGACGGATCGCTTCCTTCAATGCATCTAATGTACGGGGCTTGTCCTCGTAGACACGTGACTTGAGGTACCCCCATAGAAAGAAGTCACATGTGGACAAGTCAGGGGACCGAGGGGGCCATGCAATGTCACCAAATCTCGAAATGAGATGGTTGGGAAACAGGGGGCGAAGAACAGCCATTGACGCTCTGGCGGTGTGTGGCGTGGCCCCATCTTGCTGAAACCACAAATGTCGACGAGCAATACGCCTTCTTCGTAACTCAGGGATGAAAAAGGTGTTCACCATCTCAATGTAACGCCCAGATGTTATGGTAACGGTAACCCCATTTTGTTCGAAGAAATAGGGACCGATGACGCCAAACTTTCCCACCGCGCACCAAACTGTAACCTTAGGGCTATGCAGCGGTTTTTCATGGAGTTGTCGCGGATTTTCAGCAGCCCAATACCGACAGTTTTGATTGTTGACGGCCCCATTAAGGTGGAAATGGGCTTCATCACTCATTACCACCATCATGTTTTCATTCTGCTCATAAAGTGCAAGCATTTCCTGTGCAAAATTCAGTCGTTGGGGGCAATCGTTTACATTCAATTCCTGCACCATCGCTAACTTGTATGGGTGAAAATGTAATTCTTCATGCAAATCCGTCTAACAGTACGATTGCTGATTCCGAGTGCAGCTGAATGTCTCCGAGCAGAGCGGCCTGGGCTTTGCAACATCGCTTGTCTGACCCTTTCAACGTTCTCTGGAGTACGCACAGTGCGTTGCGGCCCTTCGGTTTTGTTTTCATTATTGAGCCTCCTGTTCGAAGATTGTTAACCCAACGTAAGATTGTGACACGAGCGGGAACAGAGTCATTTCGATGAATGTTGAATCTGCGGCGAAACGCACGCTGAACTGCTGTCACTGACTCGCCACTCCTAACAAAATGATCATACGCGAACATGCGGTGTTCTAACGTCCACTGCTCCATGATGGCACCTGAAAGATAAAGGTGAGTGTTAGTTAAAGTTAAATGCTATGAACCCAGGAATGGAATGCTACCTACCGCACGCCCCTCCCATTCCTAATGGCCGATTACTAGCTATTCAAAAAACACTTGATTCCCGTGCCCCACCCTGTACCTCATAACTGTATCATTTTCGATGTACTCACTTATGACGTACATAAATTTCACCCTTTCCCAACACCCTACCAAAACAATTCTAATGTCTATCGATTGTATCTACCCACAGTTCCACCTTATCTTTTCCTCACCAAAGACCTGTCAGCATATTCTATGATGTCAGATAGTGACGTCCGGCATTGCCGATTCCCGAAAACAAATAAACAACTCGTTTGCCCTCAAACCAGTCATTCTTCCAGCAACTAGGTCTTACTTTATCGGTTTAACTCGTGGCCGTCATGCCCCGGTATGTTCATTTACAAAATTTCATTCCTCTAAAACCGTCCAACTTCGAATTGGACCAGACAACTGGGTTTCTTTTGCGAAGAGGACTACCGCTACCTTCGAGTGCCCGTCAAATTATTCCCTCATCAAAATACCTATGGTCATTCGGCTACCAAGTGGCTGTTCCTTGCGCTCGAAAACCTTCCAAATATACAACCCTTACAAGTTTACCATTAATGACTCCTACCCTTCCCAGTCGCAAAATAAATTTAAGCCCGTTGTAGAAATCTTAAATCTCTTCATGAAACCTGTAACCATCCTACCCGAACTCCATGCCCCTAAATGGAATGATCAGTTGAGTCGTTTTAAAATTTCAGATGATAACCAGAATAACCTCTTACAAATACTACAACCTGTAACAATTTTTTAAACATCTGCCGTTAGTATCATTATTGTATGTGCTATTATCCTCGGTATATTTGTGGTGAAAAGTGCGTTCTGGGAACAAAAGAAAACAAGAGACACTGAACAACGCGAAACTATTTATGCACGACCAAGAGTGCGTACCCAGACCACGTGAACTAGACTTAACCACTCGACTTATGTTGTGTATATAAATCTGTATTATAAAACCCATAGTTATCATCTAGTTAGCACTAGTTAGGATGTTATATTATTGTATTAATATCATTCTAGAGGGAAGAGCCCTGTAAATATGAACCATGAATAATTCCCATATTCCTATACTATCTTATTCTTTCGCGTAATTCTTATACTCATTTATATAATTCTTGTATCCATTTTTAAAATTCATGTATTTATATGGTTCATGTATTTATATAATCCTATATATTCGTATATATTTAACTTTATATAATACCTAGATTCATATGTATGTACGTGTATGTATTCATTTTTACATAAGGACCAAAATCGTCTAACGCGAGTTTGGATAAATTTTTTTATTTCCTTTCTACTTTGCCAAATAATTGGTGACTTGTTCTTTTTAAAATCTCTTAATTTTCTTTAGATTTCGCTTAATAACGAATCCTGCTTAAGCTTTGCAGTGTTCATATTTTGTATACATTCTCTTTTCGTTATAAAAGATGAAGTCAAGTCTTGCCTAAGCATTTAATTGTAAATCTTAAACCTTTAATTTTTACTCATATGCATATTTTAGTGTAAAGATGCATGGTTCAATTTCCATTTTTAGTTAACTTGGCAGATCATGATAACATCAAATATTGTGCAAAACTAATGCAGCCTATTCAACATTTAATAATGATGATGTTAGTAGAATCGGGGTATATAAAACCCCAATAATTTCTTCCATGTTCATTCAGAAATAAACACAAAGGCTGAGAATTTAGTAAGCCTCCCAGAATCCTCCGAGCCACTATAGAAGAACTCGGAGAGTAATATAGAAGAAACTAAGGCAAGTAACACATCCGTTGCTGCCACCTAACTATGATAGAACCCCTGTCGACTTCGAACCAACCCAGCAATAGACGGGGGGTTAACATGTATATATATATATATATATATATATATATATATATATATATATATATATATATATATATACACCGGCGACAAAGAGTGTAAAGACAACACACAGCATAAGGGCAACGAAGGACACAAACACAACTAGCACAAATAGCACAAATAGGACAAGACAAGAGGGCAGTCAAGTAAACGAAGTAAAACTGTCCCACAATAAGGAGCAAAAAACAAAAGCCAAGAGTAAATATGGGGAAGGAATTATATGCAGGTATTATATAAAAGAAAATTGCAGATTTAAAAGAGGACAATGTATATATGAACATCCCCCAATATGCAATTTCTTCTATAATAATGGTCGTTGTAAATTTGGAGACGGATGTAAATTCTACCACCCGGACATTTGCAGAACTTACGCAAAATATGGAACCTGCAAATTCGGGAATAAATGCTACTATCAACATCTCCCGACGGACTCAACGAACAAAGGAAAAAGTTTAAATGACAATAGGAATAAAATAACAATAGGAACAACAATAGGAACACAATAAGCGAACAAGAAAATTTTTTCAACATCTCAGACACCTTACGAATGCTAAATGTCATCCACATGCAGTTGACACAGCTGGAAACCCCCGAGCCAAATCGCTACCGGGCAAGAAGCTACCAATACAAGTAGGAGGAAACGGATCTCTTTCGGAGGATCATAGAGCAACGAATCAAGCGATATCGAAGGAAAACGAACTTGAAATGCACAAGGGGCAACGAAAAACAGAGAACATAAAAATTATCCTGGCTAATATTCAAGGAATAAGACCAAACCAATCACTCAATAAGGTTTCGTACCTGAAAGGATTTATGGACGAAACAAGGGCGGACATCGCATGCCTCACAGAAACTCATCTTAAAGATTGCCAAGGAAATTGTGAAAACTGCGAACATTGTATTGATAAGAAAGAGATAAATATAGAGGGCTTCAACTTACTAAGAGCGGATAGAACGACGAGACGGAAAGGTGGCTGTGCTATATATGTACAGGAAGGTCATATGACAGAGACGATAATAAGTAAATCAAACAGCTATGTGGAACTCCTAGCAGTGAAAATAGAAAAACTAAACTTGATAGTAATAGTCATCTATAGACCTTCAAGCACCCCAACCGAAAAATTCTCGGAGGCCATTGATGACATTAGAAAGCTAATAAAGGCCATAAACCCTCCATCCCCCAATATAATGATCTGCGGAGACTTTAACTTCCCATTTATAAAATACAAAAAGGTGAATAGGAATATATTATTCACCAGGACAAGGGGGCACAAGAGAAGATCAGGAACAAGCAAAAATGTTGATGGCTCTCACAAACGAGTTTATGCTGACACAGGAGATAACAGAAAATACCAGAAAAAATAACTGCCTGGATCTGGTATTCACGAATAACACGAACTTGATTGCTGATATAAAAATAACCCCAACCATTATCTCAGACCACAACTTAATCGAGATATCAACAAATATGATGGCAGCATTAGAAGACAATACACATATTGTGGAAAGAAGTAAATTCGGGGCCTTTAACTTAAACTCGAAGACTATAAATTGGGAAGCAATCAGATAGCACATGGCCCAAATAGAATGGAGAACAACTTTCAAGAATAAAACAACGGAAGAAATGCTAACAACTTTGGAGGAAAAAACGCTGAGAATTTTAGAAAAATATGCTCCGAAATCACAGCCAAAAGGAAAGAGGAGCTGGCTAGAAAGGCAAAAGAGAAGACTATTCCGCAAAAGAAAGAGAGTGGAGGCGAAGTTAGGAAACTGCGGAGATAATGGCAGGAAAATAATAAAAGAAAAACTGGAGAGTATCGATAGGGAAATACAAGCCCTGATTAAGGACCATACAGAGAGGGAAGAGGAAAAGGCGGGAGAAGCAATAAAGGAAAATCCAAAATACTTCTATAGCTATGCAAAAAGGAAAACAAAAACGCGCGCCGCTATTGGGCCCTTAAGGACGGGAAATAATGAACTAACCGACGATCCAAAAGAAATATCTGATACATTGAGAGCTCAATATGAATCAGTTTTCAGTACGTACCCCAAAAAGTGACAAAGCGATACCTGACATAAATGCATTCTTTGAAGAGGAATTGCAAGGAGAGTATATAACAGACTTGGAGTTTACACCAGAAGATGTAGCGAGAGCTATAGGACAAATGAAACTACATTCAGCTGCAGGGCCGGACAATTGGAACGCATTATTGATTAAAAACTGTAAAAATGAAATAGCTACACCTTTATACTGGATATGGAGAAGATCCCTAGACACTGGGGAAATACCGAGCATCATGAAAAGAGCAAACATTGTCCCTATATATAAAGGAGGGGACAGATCTCAAGCAAAGAACTATAGACCAGTGTCATTGACGTCCCACCTCACCAAAGTATTTGAAAGAATAGTTAGAGAGAAAATTTCTGATTTCTTGGAGACACGGGAAAGATTCAACGAAAATCAGCATGGATTCCGATCAGGTAGATCATGCCTATCACAACTAATAGAGCACTACAACAATATCCTAGATGCATTGGAAGTCAATGACAACTACAATGTTATATACACAGATTTTGCTAAAGCTTTCGATAAATGTGACCATGGTGTAATAGGACATAAAATTAAAGACATGGGAATAACAGGCAAAGTGGGAAAATGGATCTACAACTTCCTTAGTGATCGTCTGCAGGTCGTCAAAATTCAAGGTATATCATCATCAGAATCGGAAGTACGCAGCTCAGTACCACAAGGGACAGTACTGGCCCCACTCCTGTTCATCATCATGCTAACAGACATAGACAGCGGAGTAAACAGCAATAGTATAGTAACATCCTTTGCAGACGATACAAAGATCAGCAGAAAAATCAGCGATATACATGACGTGGAGGCCTTGCAGAGGGACACGAACAAAATATACAAATGGTCAGAAGACAACAACATGTCATTGAACGCCGAGAAATTTCAACTCTTGAGATATGGTAGAAAAGAAGAACTTAAACAGACTGCATATTATGCTCCAGATAGACAGGAAATTCAGAGAAGCATGAAAGCGATTGATCTCGGGATAATAATGACAGATGATGCGAAATTCGAAACACAAAATCAGATAGCGATAAATAAAGCAAAAAGAGTCGCCGGACAGGTTCTAAGAACGTTCAAGAGAAGGGACAGGACAGTAATGATTCCCCTGCTAAAAACACTGATTATACCAAAACTTGAATACTGCTCAGTTTTGACGTCCCCATATAAAAAGGAAGAAACTAATAAACTAGAAGAAACGCAAAGGCATTTCACAGCCAAGATTGATGGCTGCAAAGAACTCAACTACTGGAAAAGACTACGTAAACTAAATCTGTACTCACTGGAAAGAAGAAGAGAGAGGTACATCATAATCTACATATGGAAAATGATCGAAAAACTGGTACCAAACCTAAAACTAAACCCAATTACCATTCAAACAACACTGGAAAATAGGAAAGGCAGAATGTGTAGTGTTCCCAAATTAAAAGCACGACAAGGGACCTCCTCAACCCTGAAGGAAAATAGCTTGGTTGTCAGGGGGCCAAGACTTTTCAACCAGCTTCCTAAGGACCTCAGAAACGTAACGGGGGTCAAAGTTGAAGTCTTCAAGAAAAGACTGGATGCCTGGCTCAGGACAGTACCAGATGAGCCGGGCGTGCCTGGCTATGTACGGTGGAGAGCGCAAGAAAATAACTCGCTCCTCCACCAGGCCAGACCTAGAGGCGGGGCCACCAGCTTGACTTACGTGTGAAGAGAGACCAACACACGAAACAACATAAGGTTCATAAGGTAAGGTAAGGTATATATATATATATATATATATATATATATATATATATACACATATATATATATACGTGTGTGTATATATATATATATATATATATATATATATATATATATATATATATATATATATATATGATACACACAGACCGTGCATGGAACAAGGAACTCTTCTAGGAAAATTAAATCCACTCGCCAGACGTGGGTAATATATATATATATATATATATATATATATATATATATATATATATGTTTAATGTTATAATGTTTCAGACCAACAAAGACCCTAGGATCCACTCATGGCTGGTGTACCTAACTGTGTTCGTAATTATGTATTGTGCATGTCCGTCCTCCGTGGTGGCGGAGGGGACCTACAATTTTACTTGGGTTCCGAACCACAAACCCTTAATTTTACTACCATAAACTATACCCAATCTACCAACATATGCGTCTAATCGATTTTTAAACATGTTTATAGACGTGCTACTAGTTACTTCTACCGGCAAACTATTCCAGCTATTTACTCTTCTATGCGTAAAAAAGTTTTTGGCGACTGCTGTCTCGAATCTTCTACTTGTCAACTTACACCCGTTATTTCTAGTCATTTTATATTGAGATATTTCGAAAAAGCTATCTCTATCTACGTTATCGAACCCATTCATAATTTTGAAGACCTGGATTAGATCACCCCTTAGCCTCCTAGCCTCGAGTGTAGTCAATTTTAACTCCTTAAGCCTATCCTCGTACGACTTTGACCTAAGCGACGGAATCATCTTAGTTGCTCGTCTTTGAACTCTTTCGATTTTGTCTATATCTTTAGACATATGCGGATTTCAAAATTGGATCGCGTACTCCAAATGGGGTCTAACTAATGATTTATAAAGAGGAACTATAATATCGCGCGATTTGTACTCAAAATTCAGAGCTATAAAACCTAACACTTTGTTTGCTTTATTGACCGCTGCTGTACTTTGTTTCGCTACTTTTAAACCACCAGTGACTATAACTCCTCAATCTTTTTCCTGCTCTACGCTTGTTAAAGCTTTCCCTGACATAATATACGCAAAATTACCGTTACACGATCCTATATGCAAAATTTTACACTTATCAACGTTAAATCTCATTTGCCATGTGACTGACCAATCAACGATTTTACTCAGATCTTCCTGGATTTTACCTCTATCTTCGTCATTAATCGCCCTACCACCCAGCTTCGTGTCATCCGCAAACTTTGAAACTGTACTGACTAAGCCGACATCTAAATCGTTAATATATATAAGAAAATGCAAGGGGGCCAATACAGAACCGTGAGGAACGCCACTCGCTACATTAGCCCAACACGACTCCGCTCCATCAACGACCACCTTCTGTTTCCTACCTCGCAACCACTCTTCTATCCAATTTATTGTCTTTATCGCACTTATGTAGCCTATAAGCCCTATCTCTACTATTTATAATGTCTCCTACTCTAGAAGTAAACCACAAGGGCTTGTTGTTTACTTTCGCACGCTTAATTTTGTACGGTACACATTCCTCATTTATAGTCCTAAATACTGTTTCAAACGATTCCCAATTAGTTTTGCGATGGAGATCCCCATTACGTTTTCCCAATTGACGTGTGACAATTTATTTCGAAATTTACAAAAGTCTGCGTGCTGGAAGTTAGGAATTTTAGTCGAGTTAGCTGGTTTTGAGTGACTTACTGAGAGGACAAACTCTACCATATTGTGATCGCTATTGCTTAACGGTTCTATTTCTTAAAGATCAGTGATTAGCCTATCATCCGTAGTTATTACTAAACCTAAAATACGGTCCAACCTCGTAGGTTCCCTAACCTTTTGAATAAGAAAGCCATCCTCGAGAAAATTAACTAAACAATTACCTTCCGCGTCTCCCTGCATTGTATCGTAATTCACGTTGGCGCAATTAAAGTCACCCATAACTAAAGCCTGCTCACTACCTATTATTCTCTTTAGTTCACGATATAACGCTTCGTCCGTATCGGCTGTTTGATTAGGGGGCCTATATATAACCGCAACAAGAAGTTTGAAATCGTTCAATTTAAGTTCTGCTATAGTCGAATCTATCGGTTCTGGAATTGTGTGCTTTACTTCTATAACATTCGCAATATTAACTTAGTAGAAACTGAGGCAGGAGGGGTCGTAACTGGAGTCTCAAGGGATTCTAATTTTGCCATCAGGAGCATCACGCTTTCTTCAAGCCTCACTCTGGCCTCCCTCTCACGTTCTAACTCGTTCCTCAGGACATCCATGCTTGAGCACCACCTGCAAATTAAATGTTCATTATTATTATTAGCCAATGTAAACGCGTAAGCGGCAAATTTCCCTTCACAGCGACTGCAAGAACTTGACGGGGGTGCCATGCTCTGAATTAGTTAAAAAACAAAAAAGCGAAAAACGAGCGTTTGGGAATTAATAAATTACAACGTAGGTCTATCGCGTGCTTATTGTGCCGTCACCTGCACAAACCCGCAAAAATGCTCTTGAAACGCAGAAACAGGTTTTTCTAACACATATTTTTACGAAATGAATATATAGTTAAGCTGCCGACGAAAGATCTGTAAAAGAAAAAGTATTAATAAAACTTATCTGTCCACTATTCGACCGATTTTTTTCCTTTTTTCCCACAGTGGGTGACCACACTCTACTTGATTCCCCGAAGGAAGGAAAGTGAACCTTATGAAACCTCGTTTCTTGATAGATTTCAAAGACAAAAAAGGCAAACCAAGGGAATTTCAACCTAATGAAACCTCGTTTAGTAAGAGATTCGGGAAAAAAATATGGCAAGCCACGTGCACTAGCCTTGGTTTAATCAAATAATATAGTAATGAATAACATCAATAAATGAAATATTTTCGTTAATGAATGATTAGTGACACGAAGAAATTTACTTAAGAATGCACCAAATACTATTTTTTTTAGGACACTTCAACGAAAACCACTTATTCAATTGGTAACACTGGACACTGTATAAAACACGTCTGTTCACAAGGAAAGACTGATCATATCTCAAGGAAAGACTGATCACATCTAAAGAAATATATATATATATATATATATATATATATATATATATGTAGTTGTGTATATATATATATATATATATGTGTGTGTGTGTGTGTATATATATATAATTATATATATATATATATTATATATATATATATGGGAATGAACTCAGAATGGTCCCCTGAGTTTTCTATGATACACAGAGACAGTGCATGGAACAAGGAACTCTTCTGGGATAATTAAATCCACTATAGTCCGAATAAGTAATGGTAAATGACAAATACCATTGTTTTTCTTTTTCATGATGCTAGCCCGACGTGGGCGACGGGTCACTCGCAAAGAGTAGTAGGGCAAAGAGTAGTAGGGCTAGGCTGCTTTAAACCCTAGATCCATGTCCCAAAGCTGGATCCTGTCTGTTTGCAGATAGCTGGTGAGGGAAGCTATATTTATGGGACCTCTTTGCGAGTGACCCGTCGCCCACGTCTGGTTAGCATCATGAAAAAGAAAAACTATGGTATTTGTCATTTACCATTACTTATTCGGACTATAGTGGATTTAATTATCCCAGAAGAGTTCCTTGTTCCCTGCACTGTCTGTGTGTATCATATATATATATATATATATATATATATATATATATTATATATATAATACAACCTTACCTTACAACCTTACAAAGGTTCCGCGCGATGATTTCTCATTTCGCGAAGGTCAAGCTTGTCGCCCCTCCTCTCGAGTTGGCCTGGTGAAGTAGTGAGTTGGATTCTTGCTCTCTCCACCTCACATAGCCAGGTACGCCCGGCTCATCGGGGATTGTTCTGAGCCAGGCGTCTAGTCTTCTTTTGAAGATTTCCACTGCAACTCCCTTCGTGTTTCTTAGGTCTTTGGGCAACTGATTAAACAGTTTTGGTCCTCTCACTACAAAACTATTTTCTTTCAGGGTTAAGGATGTTCCCTGTCTCGCCTTCAATTTGGGAATACGACACAGTCTACCGCTACTACTTTCCATCGTTGTTTGGGGAGTTATGGGATTCAGAGTAAGATTAGGGACTAGTTTCTCCATCATTTTCCAAGTGTAAATAATGGTGTATCTCTCTCTTCTCCTTTCCAGTGAATATAGGTCTAGTTCTCGTAACCTTTCCCAGTAATTTAGTTCTTTGCACCCATTGATCTTGGCTGTGAAGCTTCTTTGGATCCCCTCCAGCTGTCTAATATCTTCTTTTTTATATGGGGAAGTTAGGACCGAGCAGTATTCTAATTTGGGTATGATCAGGGTTTTCAGTAGAGGAATCATTACATTCCTATCCCTTCGTTTAAAGGTTCTCAATATCTGACCCGTTATTCTCTTTGCTCTGTTTACTGCTATCTTATTTTGTGTTTCAAATTTCGCATCATCTGTCATTACAACCCCTAAATCTTTTGCTCTGGAATTTCTCTGAATTTCCTGTCCGTTTGGGGTATAATATTCCATACACTTTAGGTCTTCTTTTTTTCCGTACCGTAATAGCTGAAATTTCTCGGTGTTAAACTTCATATTGTTGTCTTCAGTCCACTTGTAGATTTTGTTTATGTCGGTTTGTAGAGATCCTATGTCTTCTGGGTTTCTTATTTTTCTACTGATCTTTGTGTCATCCGCAAAGGATGTTACTGTGCTGTCTCTGGTAACGTCCTCATCTATGTCAGTTAGCATGATTATGAAGAGTAGTGGAGCTAATACTGTTCCTTGTGGTACTGAGCTGAGGACCTCTGATTCTGATGAAGATAATCCTTGTACTGTAACGACTTGCCTCCGCTCACTAAGGAAATTATATATCCATTTCCCTACTTTTCCTGTTATTCCCATATATTTCAGTTTATGTATTATGATTCCGTGGTCACACTTGTCGAACGCTTTAGCAAAGTCTGTGTATAGTACATCATAGTTTTCATTACTTTCAAGTGAATCAATAATGTTGTTGTAGTGTTCCATTAGTTGTGATAGGCATGATCTGCCTGATCGAAACCCGTGTTGGTTATCATTGAATTTTTTCTGAGTTTCCAAAAAGTCATAGATTTTCTGTCTAACTATTCTTTCAAATATTTTAGTGAGATGAGATGTAAGCGACACTGGCCTATAGTTTTTGGCCTGGGATCGATCTCCTCCTTTATATATTGGGACTATGTTCGCGCTCTTCAGGATGCCCGGTATTTCTCCCGTGTCTAATGATCGTCTCCATATCCAGTATAGGGGTTCAGCGATTGCATTCTTGCAGTTTTTGATCAGAGTGGCATTCCATTTATCCGGTCCTGCCGCTGAGTGTGTTTTTAGTTTCCATATGGCTTGTGTAATATCATCCGTCGTAAATTCGAAATCCGTTATACTTTCCCCTTGTGGTTCTTCAAAGAACGCGTTTCTTACGCAAATCAATTTGTCAGTTTTTGGGATACTGAAAGATGATTCATACTGAGCTTTTAATATTTCAGATACTTCTGTTAGATCATCAGATAAATCACTGTTCTCATTTTTTAAAGGTCCGATAGTCGCTTGGTTTTTCGACTTTCTTTTTGCGAAATTATAGAAGTACTTTGAGTTAACCTTTATCGCTTCTATAGCGTCATCTTCTTCTTTTTCTGTATGCTTCTCGATTTGTTCCTGTATGACGACATCGATACTTTGTAGTTTATCATTTAATATTTTTCTGATGTTGTTATCTTTACAATTACTTAATTTTGCAGTCACTCTTTTTCTCTTTCGGAACAATGCCCTCTTTTGTCTTTCGAACCTGCTTCTCTTTCCTCTTTGTTGTATCTTTGGGACATGTTTTTCCACAATTTCTAACGTCTTCTCCTCTAACGTCATTAGCATCTCTTCCGTTGTCTTGGCCTCGAAAATGGTTTTCCAATCTATTACTTCCATGCTGGATGTCACATCTTCCCAGTTTATAGCTTTGGAGTGAAAATTAAAAATTTCGAATTTGCTTCGTTCTGTTGTGCGTGTCCTTTCCTTTCCTCTTGCCTTTATATTAGTTGTTATTTCAATGATATTGTGGTCTGATATCATAGTTGGGGAGATTTCTACATTATCAATTAGATTACTGTTGTTTGTGAATACCAAATCTAGGCAGTTGTTTTTTCTTGTGTTTTCTGTTATTTCTTGCGTTAACATAAATTCATCAGCTAAAGCTAGTAGCATTTTTACCTGCTCCTGGTCTTCTCGTGTGCCGCCCTTGTCCTGGTGGATACATATATTTTTTCCTATCCTTTTATATTTCATGAATGGGAAATTAAAATCACCACAGAGAAAAATATTTGGGGTTGGAGAGTGTAGATCTTTTACTAAGTTTCTTACCTCTGTAATGGAATCTGAAAATTTTGAGGTTGGCGTGTTTGGGGGTCTGTACATTACAATTAGTACCATATTTAATTTTTCAATTTTTGCTGCTACACATTCTACGTAGTTGTTTGAGGTACTTATAGCCATTTCTGCTATGTGCCTTTCGCGTGTGTAAATAGCACATCCTCCTTTACGTCTCACTGTTCTGTCGGCTCGGAGGATGTTATAGTTGTCAATTTGTATTTCTTTTTTGTCAATACAGGACTCACAATTTTCACAGTTCGCCTGGCAGTCCTTTAGATGAGTTTCCGTGAGGCATGCAAAGTCTGCTCCGGCTTCTTGCATGAGTCCTTTCAGGTATGCAACTTTGTTCGTGGACTGGTTTGATTTAAGGCCCTGTATGTTGGCTAGGATTATTTTTATTTTTTCTTTCTTTTTCGCGTACAGGTGGTTCCGCTTTGTTTTCCGATGGGGGTGCCGGTTTCGTTGCCTTGTGGTCCTCCGAGAATTTACCTCTTTTTATCTTTGTCGGTACCTGTTGTCACGATAACGCATGAAGTGTCTTTGTTCGTACCTTCTGTCCGGCTCTCGGATTTCTATATTTATATTTGTCAGCTGGTTTTGTAATTGCTGGAGAGTATTTAGCAGCTGAAATGTGTTGGCTGCGTCTAAAAAATTTCCACTCTTCTTTGATGTTCGTTTTTTCTGTTCCCTCGGTGCGTTCCTTTGAGGGTGGTGGTATCGGCATTTTTTTTCGTATTTGCAACTCCCATATCTTTCATAAGTGTTGCAGACCGTAAGATGGTGGAACATGCATTTCTTATCAAACTTGCAATATCCACTTGTGTAATGCATTTTGCATAATGTGGGATGTGCATATATGCATTGCCCATCCCGATATCTGCAGTTTCCTTTCGCGTAGTATTTGCTTACGATATTTTCTACGCTTCTGCTTTCTTTCTTATTATTTACCAAGTTCTTAGTTTTGGCATTATCATTATTTTTCTTTGGCTGTTTATTTTCTACGTTTTTAGTTATTATCTTTTTATCATTTCGCTCGTTGGACCGTTTGTCTACTTCGCCACTTTTACTTATTTCTTTCCTTTCATCTATGTCTTCCTTCTGTATTACGTTGTTTATATCGTTATTTGTTATTAAATTGTTGTTCGTTATTATGCTGTTAATCGTTATTTCGTCCTCTCTCTCATCCACCCTGTTTTTCGTTGGGACCATTTCGGACACATGCGTCCACATTATTTCATTCTTTTTTGTAACTTTCGAGTCTGCTATCTTCATTTCTTTAAAGACCGCGAAAGAATTTACAGTCTGTGTACATGCGCCACATAGAAATTTGATCCCCACGACTTGTTTCGCGTTCGAGACAAGAGTTATTTCCCGATCATTCCAATTCATGCAGTTAAAGTCGTTTAATCGTTGGCAGAAATCACACCTAATCGCTAGGCTTTCCGTTGTTACTAAATTGCACAAATTACAGATTAAGTAAGAATTGATATATATATATATATATATATAGATATAGACAGAGCCGGATCTAGAAGTTGCGAGGCCCTAGGCCAGAGCTTTCCAAACTGGTGTGTCGCGACACATTAGTGTTTTTTGTATTTTGAAAATTTTGATTTTTCTATCAACAAAATCGGCTACAAGATAAACCACCTACTGAAAAATTATCTGATATTTGATATTTGATAACAAAAATTAATTAATGTGTCGTGAAAATTGTTATGCTTAAATAGTTTGTCGCCAACGTTAAAAGTTTGGAAAGCTGTGCCCTAGGCCTATATATATGAAAATATGGACTTAATTATCGGTACTATACCAGCAATATTAGAATCCCGTATAGACAGAACTACGCCAGCACTTAAAAATTAAACCAAACCAAAATAATCACGCATGGAAATTGTATAAGAAATATAAATAAACCATACAAATAAGTATAAATTATAATATGAATGAAGATTTGTATCGAAAATATAAGACAATGATTTCTAAGATTTATATAATATTATAGGTAATGACTTTCCATGGTATACAAACGTTTTTCATATGTGATGTATAAGAGATGTTGACATTTCATTTTTTATAATAGTGAGCGATCGACTTATCAGGCTAAATATTAATGCTTTAATATTTGGTTCAGATGCTCCTTGAATATTACAGCAATGCTTTTCTACTTTTCTTCGAGCTAAACTCTTCAATTAATTGAGAATAATCTAATGAATTTGTTATATCGTTTTCTATTGATAACATAGCTAATGATTGCAATCTCGCTTGAGACATGGTGGAACGCAAATATGTTTTAATAAGTTTGAGACGCGAGAAACTTCTTTCAGCCGAAGGAACAGTAACTGGGATGGGTAATACTATTCGAAGTGCAACATAAACATTAGGATAAATCTCACTTAGTTGTTTTTGCACTATATAAACAAGGGCATTTCCGAGATCTGTTTTCTCAGGTATAAACCTGCAAAGTACTTTAAGTTCTTCATAAAGTTCTAAATCATTAATATCACTTGAACAGAACGCGCAAAACGGCTTGAGCGAGGCTCCCTTTGGCGCGAGGCCCTAGGCGGTCGCCCCGTTCGCCTATAGCTAAATCCGGGCCTGTATATTATATATATATATATATATATGAAAATTATTTCACGAAAGTAACACGTGAAAAATATTTATGATGAATATATATATATATATATATATATATATATATATATATATATGATACACACAGACAGTGCATGGAACAAGGAACTCTTCTGGGATAATTAAATCCACTATAGTCCGAATAAGTAATGGTAAATGACAAATACCATAGTTTTTCTTTTTCATGATGCTAGCCCGACGTGGGCAACGGGTCACTCGCAAAGAGGTGCCATAAATATAGCTTCCCTCACCAGCTATCTGCAAAGCAGACAGGATCCAGGTTTGGGACATGGATCTAGGGTTTAAAGCACCTAGCCCTGCTACATTTAGAACCTCAATATAAGCAAAAGACTCGCTGCCTTCACGTCAGATTGAATGCATCAAAGAAAAAGGGGTAACTATTATATTTTTAGCCAAAAACCAAAACTTAAACCTCAACTGGCAGAATTGAGCGTCCACATTTCAAGGCACATAACATGTCCGTGTGTATCATAAAAAACTCAGGGGACCATTCTGAGTTCATTCCCATATATATATATATATATATATATATATATATATATATATATATATATATATATATATTAACCCTCCGTCTATGGCCCGGGGTGGTTCGAAGTCGACGGGGGTTCTAGTTAGGTGGCAGCAACGGATGTGTGACTTGCAGTAGTTTTCTTCTATATTACTCTCCGAGTTCTTCTATAGTGGCTCGGAGGACTCTGATAGACTTACTAAAAATGCTGAAGGTTCCGGATTCTTCTTATAGCGTATCCGGAAAGTTTAATGACTAAGTTCTTCTGAAGAGAGCAAGGCTCGAAGGATAAGATAAAAACTATCTTCAACTGTAAATTTACTGCTAAAATGTACAGGTAGTGCTCAGCCTCTGAATTAGCTTCTGAATGCCAATGGAATATTTTTAGTGGGTTTATATACCCAAAAACTGCTAACATCATTATTATTAAATGCTAAAAAGGCTGTATTATTTTGCACAATATTCGAAAATAAAGTAAATTTTTAGCTGTGGTAAGGCTTGAACGAGTAAACAAAATATTTGAAGACGAAACCATATTTTTATCTTAAACTGCGACTTTTCAGATCTGATGTTATCATGATCTGCCAAGTTAACTAAAAGTGGAAATCGGACTATGCATCTTTACACTAAAATATGCATATGAGTAAAATTTTAAGGTTTAAGATGTACAATTTTAATGCTTAGGCAAGACATGATCTCATCTTTTATAACGAAAGGAATGTATACAAAATATGAACATTGCAAAGCTTAAGCACGATTCCTTATTAAGCGAAATCTAAAAAAATGATTATGAGATTTTAAAAAACAACAGGTCACCAATTATTTGGCAAAGTAGAAAGCAAATCAAAAATTTTATCCAAACTCGCGTTGGGCGATTTTGGTCCTTATGTAAAAATGAATACACACACGTACATATATATGAGTATAGGCATTATATAAAGTTAAATATATAAGAATATGCAGGATTATATAAAAACATGAACCATATAACACATGAATTTTTAAAATGGATACTTTTTCTTAAAATGGATACAAGAACTATATAAATGAATACAAGAATTACATGAAGAATAAGATAGTATAGGAATATGGGAATTATTTATGGTTCATTTTTACAGTGCTCTTCCCTCTAGAATGATATTAATATAATAATGTAACATCCTAACTAATGCTATCTAGATGATAACTATGGGTTTTATAATACAGAGTTATATATACAACGTAAGTCGGGTGGTTAAGTCTATTTCACGTGGTCTGGGTACGCACTCTTGGTCGTGCATAAATAGTTTCCTGTTCCGTGTCACTTGGTTTTCTTTGTTCCCAGAATGATCTTTTCACCACAAATATACCGAGGATAATAGCACATATAATAATGATACTAACGGCAGATGTTGAGAAAATGGTTACCGGTTGTAGTATTTGTAAGAGGTTATTTTGGTTATCATCCGAAATTTTAAACCGGCTCAATTGATCATTCCATTCAGGGGCATGTAGTTCGGGTAGGATGGTTACAGGTTTTATGGAGAGATTTAAGATCTCTATGACGGGTTTAAATTTAATTTGCGACGGGAATGGGTATGAGTTATTAAGGGTAACCTTATACGGGTTGTATATTTGGAGGGCTTTTGAACGCAAGGAGCAACCAATTGGTAGCCGAATAACAATAGGGATTGTAATGAGGGAATAATTCGATGGACACTCGAGGGTAGCGGCAGTCCTGTTCGCGAAGGAAACCCAGATGTCTGGTCCAATTCGTAGTTGGATGGTTTTAGGGGAATGAAATTTTTTAAATGAACATACGGGGGCATGCCGGTCACGAATTAAATCGATAAAGCAAGACCTAGTAGTTGGAAGAATAACTGGTTTGAGTGGAGGGCAGACGAGTTGTTTATTTGGTTGCGGGAATCGGCAATGCCGGACGTCGCTATCTGACATCATAGAATAAGCTGATAGATCTTTGGTGAGGAAAAGGTAAGGTGGTACGGTGGGTAAATACAATCGATAGACATTAGAGTTATTTTGGTAGGGTGTTGGGAAAGGGTGAAATTTATATACGTCATAAGTGAGGACATCGAAAAATGGTATAATTATGAGGTATGTGTAGGGGCGTGGTCCATGTACAGTCCAGGTGTATTCTAGAAATTGAGGGTAATTAGTGTGGTTGAGTGGGAATATGGGTGATAATTTTAATTGTGACTGGGCGGTGTGAATCAAGGACTGAAGTATTTCCCATGGTATTAGGGTGGAAAGAGTGATTTTTCCATGGGCTAGCTGGGTTGCACGCAAAACCTTGGAATGAATCGTAGTTATTCGTTGTAAGTATTTATCGATTAGGGTTACTTGAAGGTTCATTATCTCTATTAATTCTAGATATCTTTTGTGTTCTTTGTACTGAGCTAACATGGATTCGAGGTATGTGAATCTGTCCGAAAGGGAGTGGAGGAAGCGATTGTTTTCGTGTAATGACCTAATAGTTTGTTCTAACATGTGTCCATTATATTGTCGATTTCGCGCGAAGAGATTCAATTTAAGTTCAATTCTTTTAATATCTTCTTCGGTTGCTAATCCGAATAAACCTTTGAACAGTTTCCCTCCTATATCTATCAGTCCCCGTTTACTTCTTTGGTTAAAGTTTTCTGAGTTTTTAGTTTCAGTTTGTATCCATGGTAAGGCTAATATTTCTGCTAGGGCGCGTGCTGTAGTTTGAATATTTTCGAGGGTATTTTCTAACAGAACGCGACTAATCTGATCATTTCCTTGGAAAGAATTCTGGACTTTACTTTTAAACGTTTTTAATTGGGTTTGGATCTGAAGGAGATTGATTTTAATTCTAGCAGGGGGTTGCAAATTTATATAAAGGTCTGCGTGCCCTTTCAAAAATTTACCTTCTGCAAGTTTTTCTATAACAACTCCGGTAGAAATTTTAATGCTAGGTCTACAAGAGTAAATAATTTGGAAAATTATAAGGGGGACAATTTTATTCATTTCTACGCCTTAAGTTATACGGAGCTGGGGGTAGTTGTGTGGATACTTGTGTCGAGGATTTCATAACGATTTTTTCCGAGGTTTTTCATAATCCTATATGGGCCATCCCATTTTGGGTATAATTTGCGATGAGCACCTGGCGGTTTCACGCTCTTCAGATAACATCGCATACCGACGATTATAGTCCGTTGACGGGGATGACGCCTATGTTGCTCTTGCTCCATCTGTTGGTTTCGTTGGTCGAGGGCATAGCGGATTATGTCAAAAATCTTGAAAGATCGTTCAGCTAGTTGCTGATTTGCTTCTGCCATTTCGGAAGATGTTAGAACTGCCGGGTCGGTTTGGTCGGGCAAATCAAAAGGTAGACGCTTGTCGTAGTGATAGAGGACGAAATGAGGGGTGTCCCCGATGGACACATTATAGCCATTGTTGATGGCTGTTTGTACCATGGGAAGGGAATCATCCCATATACGAGAGGATGCATCGACAACGTGGCGCAGGGCTTCCAAGATCTTTCGATTGTGCCTTTCCACTAAGCCGTTTGCCTGCGGATGGTATGCCACAATGTGTGTATTTTTAATTTTACACATGTTACAGAGTGACTCGAACAGTTTGGAAGTGAAACTAAGGGCGTTATCCGAGATTAGGATGGAAGGAGTGGTATGATTTTGGATGACGCGTTCCACTAGGGCTCATGCTACAGTTTCCGAGGTCTGGTCTGGAATGGCGGCTACTTCGCTGTAACGCGAGAAGTGGTCCGTAAACACAATGATGTACTGATTTCCCTTTGACGTTTTGGGAAATGGTCCCAGTATATCCATTCCAGTTCTTTGCCAGGGCCTTTGGCATACTGGATATTTATGCATCGGAGCTGTGGATGGTACGTTGCCCTTATGCTTTAAACACGACGGACATTCAGCGATGTATTCTTGTACCTGTTTGTTCATCTCGGGAAAGTGGTATCGCTCCAAAAGACTCTTGATGGTGCGATCCGGCCCCATGTGTCCATACAAAGGTGAGTCGTGACAAAGTCCAATGGCTATATCGACGAGATCCTTTGGTATCTCCACGAGGTCATTTCCATCTTCGTTCCTGAAATGTACGAGCCCATCTTTGAGGTTGTACTGTTCTTTTACTTTCGATGGTTCCTTTTGTTCCAGGCGCGCCCGAAGGTTCTTGGTGTGTTGGTCCTGTTGTTGGGAGTATTGCAGACACTTGTAGTCGAACACAGGAAGAATTCCTATTTTATTCACTTGGGCGTCGGGCTTGAGTCTCGACAATCCGTCTGGAATAACTTGCAGTTTTCCCGGTTTGTATACGATTTTCGCTGCAAAGTCTTGAATCAACAGAGCCCATCTACTCAATCGTCCTTCAAGTAGCTTGTCCTTGAAGAGGTACGTGAGTGGCTTATGATCAGTCTTGATGGTTACATCGTAGCCATAGACGATATTTCGGAATTTTTTCAAAGCCCAATATACCGCTAGGGCCTCTCGGTCCGTAGTGGAATAATTCCGTTGAGGTGCAGAGAGAAGTTGACTGGCATAAGCAATGGGTAATTCCACACCGTCTACGTCCTGTAACAGGACGGCTCCTAGTCCATAGGAGGAAGCATCTGTGGCTATGACAAAGGGTTTTGTGTAAGTAGAATATTGGAGGATAGGGTGACAGGTTAGTTTACCAATTAAAGTTTCAAAGGCATGTTGGTGATCAGATTCCCAGTTAAATTTAGAATTTTTCTGGAACAAATTAGTAATGGGTTTAGCAATATTTGAAAATTGGGGGATAAAATTCCGATAGAATCCGACAAAACCAATAAATGCACGGGCGTCGTCGATGGTCTTGGGTACAGGGTACCTTTCCAGGGCTTCGAGTTTGGCTGGATCAGGTTTAATTCCTGTGGACGAGAGTAGGAATCCTAGGTATACCAGGGATTCTTGTAAAAAATTGCACTTTGCAAGCTTCAGTTTAAGGTGTGCTTTTCTCAAGTGTGATAGCACATTATGAAGGCGTTGAAAGTGTGTTTTTATGTCCGAACTATAGACGATAATATCGTCAAGATACACGAGAGCTTCGACACCTAATAGGTCGGAAAGGACTATATTCATCACCTAGAGAAATTAGCAGGCCCATTTCGGACTCCGAAAGGTAAAACCTGGAATTCGTATGGCCTCGGTTAGTGGAGAAAGCAGTCAATGCCCGAGATTCGGGACTGACCTCCATTTGCCAATAACCCGATGCTAAATCGAGGGATGAAAAGAAGTTCGCTTTCCCTACGTTCAGAATTGTTTCCTGCATGTTTGGAATCGGGAAACGGTCTGGGATGGTAATGTTGTTCAGGCGTCTAAAATCTATACAAGGGCGAGATGTTCCGTCCTTTTTGGAGACGAGAATCATAGGAGCGGACCAGGGACTAGCTGAAGGCTGAATGACATCCTGCTCCAACATGTCCTTGATGTGTTCCTCAATAGTGACTAACTGGGAATGTGGAACCCGATAGGGAGGAATGAAAATGGGTTTGGAATTGGGTTCCAACTTGATTTCAAAAGGGACCAAATTAGTTCGGCCCAGAGGATCTCCTTTTAGGGCAATCACATCTCTATTTCTTATCAGGAAATCGAGAAGTGATTCCATTAGTTTGGGATCCTGTAAAGCTGGTGACTCCTGAAGGGAGTGCTCCAGACATTTCTTATATTCTTCTTTTAATACTGAAGGATTTAACTTAAGGAACTGGAAACACGATTTATCATACTGATGGGGAAATCTGAATCTACTTCTACTGTGGAAACAGTTCCTATTTTCTGATTTGAATTTAATTCTATAGAACTTTTCCTTTGTTTAAACAAACAACAGGATAAGCTGAATTCCTTACTCTGACTAAGGACTTGGGCAATAAGAACATCTCTTTTGAAATTACTTTTCTCTGTAATCAGAGTACGCTCTGACTCTAATAATTTTCCTTGACTGTCACTACTTTTTGCTAGGAAACAAATCTTCTCATAAGGTGCTACTGTTACATGCTCGGTAGGGCATATGAAAAATTGTGAATCTGATTCTGGTTCGGCGACTAAAATTTGCCTTATTGGCTGAACTGAAGCTAGCTGACTGGAAACTGGCTGACTGGAAACTGGCTGACTGGAAACTGGCTGACTGGAAACTGGCTGAGTAGAAACTGGCTGACTGGAAACTGGCTGACTGGAAACTGACTGACTGGAAACTGACTGACTGGAAACTGACTGTGTTGATCCAACTGGATTCAACAACTGGAACTGATTACCCTGGGGTCTGATTTCTGGAGCGGTTGTCCCTCTGGGTACAACCGGCTGACTTGAACTGCAATCAAGTGGAGGGGGTTTCCTATTTCTTTCGTAAATCTGAACTGGACTAATTCTATTAACATTAAGCTGTCTGTTATTTTCACGGAGATGGTGTGTCCGATTTCGACACTTTACTAACTTTCCGGCTGGGTAAATCTCCCATTGATTGCGGTTAAAAAAATCCATACCTAGTAGGATGTCTGTCTGAAAGGTGGCGACTGTGTCCACTATACAACATTTCGCGGGGTATACCGCGTTTCCAACTTCTAAATATAACTCAATTTCTCCGTATGTAGGTATGGGTGTGCCCGTAACTCCTCTGAGTTGGCAGGATGGTGCTTTAAGTTCATATTTGTAATTTGTATTATCTACTAATTCATCTACACATTGTTTCTTAATTAACGTCGCGTGTGCTCCTGTATCTAGGAGAGCAGTTAAATCTTGGTTATCGGTGCTACAATTTATTATTAAATCTAGGAGGTCCGCACCTATTATCCTGATAGGGAGTTTGTGTGCGTATCTGGGCTCATAACTGTAATTTAGGAGGGAGGAGGTTGAACTGCCGCCTCCAATGTAGGGTCTAAAAAAGGGCTCGAATGGTCTTCTATGGGAGGACCTGGGTCATATTCTACGGGAATATCATACGCTGGAGGGTGTTCTTGAAAACTGTTCTCTGGGGAAAATGATTCCTCCACGGGTACTTCTACGTACCGAACTAGCTGACCTTGCTGGTTGTACTGAGGTTTGGACATGGGGTAAGAATGTGGTCGACCCTATGGTCGTGATCTATTGGGTTGGTAGTTCGACTGAGGCTGGGAATGGACTGGTTTCTGGGGATTGGATGACTTTTGGGATACGTTTTGGGAACGTGGTTGGTTTGGTTTCTGAAAGTGGGGTCTATACCCTGCAGGGGCTTTATCAGCACACTTTTGGCGATGGCCACGGCGATGACCATGTTCGTGACAGTGGGAGCAATACGAGGGGTAATTACATTGACTTATCATGTGCCCAAAGCTATCGCAGTTAAAACACTGTGGAGGAGGGCGTGTATTCTGGGTTTGGGGGGTTGTTTCTGGGTGTTCCCTGCATTGGCCTCGATTTATAGGGTTGTTGTTGTTGCTGTTGGTGTTGTGGCTGCTGCTGCTGAATATAATGTACAGGGGTTTCTCTACCCTTTCGGTAGTTTTGGTTTGCTAAATCGGGGTAATGTTCCCGTGTTTTGTTTATGGCTACACTTACAGGTTTGTCAACATTTAAAAACTCCTGAAACTTTTTTTTAGGTGCTCCGGGTAGGTTTTGGTAAATGGTTGTGGCTACTATTAGATTTCTTTGTTTCGAAGTGAAAGTTATGCCACATGCATTTTCTGCGGCCCGGAGGGCTTCTCCTACAAGTTTATATGTACGTGTAATAAAATTGTTTAAATCTTCGTGTTCCTCTTTCTTCCATTTAGCTTGGAAGACTGCTTCTAACGTGGCTAAGGGTTGTGCAACGGTTATTTCTTTAAAAAATTCTAATAAGTTTTGTTTAAAATCGTCCCATGTTGTAGCTTCGCCAATTGATGGGACGTAAGTGACTGTGTCATGAGCATTCCCTTCTTTCGGGTCGATAAATCTTTTTGCTTCCCTAATTTTTATATCATTATCGGTAATATTTTCGCGTAAGAAATGTTGCTCTAAAGATTCAACCCAAGGTCTTACGCGTGGTTCAACAAAACGATTATCTATGGTCCCCTTAAAAATTAAAACAGTATGGGGAAGGTTTACTAGTCTGCCTAAGTTAATGTATGCTGGGGCGGGGGTTTGAGACTGAGACATATTGGCTTGTGTGTTTGGGAGTATGTTTGAAGGGCGCGGGGTAGGTGGAAAAATGGGTGTAGGTAAATTTTCGATGTCAGAAAGCGCACCGTCTGAATCGCTCATATGTGAAGGTACTTATTAATGTGTTCTAATTAGGTCTGCTTGACCGATCTTAATTTATGGAATGATCACTTAAGGGGTTTTCCTAACTACACTATCTAAAAATAAATGCACAACAATTTGCCTAACTAGGGGAAAATTTGAAAAGATTGCAAACAAAAATAAAAATGTAAACAAAATTTCACTCAAATGTACGTGAAGGTATGGTAATACTATGTTTGGTACATTAAATAAAATTATACTATACTAACTAGAATAGTAAAAATAACTGAAAATAACTGACAATAATTCTGTGACAATAATTCTGTTAAAATAATGTTTTCAATAAAAAAAATGTATCACTGGTGTCTGAAGTGTTCACTGTGTTTTGTGTTAATTCTGGCTCAATATTAAATATTAACTGTTAATAATACTGACTTTTCAAGTGTTTTAGAGATTATTTAAAAAAGAGTTTTGTACTTAACAAGATTCCTACGGCGAAATCCTTAGACACGTGTCCTGAAGACGTGTCTTGCTGGCCACTTGTTCTTGGATGAAAACTAGGCGTGGAGAACTTGGAGTCGTGACGCACCGGTTCAAGGGTGGATGTGACGAACTAGAAGTCGTGACACGCCGGTCAACTGGGTGTTGGTTCTGGTTCCAGGGTCTGTAAGACTGGAAGAATCCTGGAGTCGTGAAGATCCTGGTTAAAGGGTCGCCAGTTATTAACCCCTCCGTCTATGGCCCGGGGTGGTTCGAAGTCGACGGGGGTTCTAGTTAGGTGGCAGCAACGGATGTGTGACTTGCAGTAGTTTTCTTCTATATTACTCTCCGAGTTCTTCTATAGTGGCTCGGAGGACTCTGATAGACTTACTAAAAATGCTGAAGGTTCCGGATTCTTCTTATAGCGTATCCGGAAAGTTTAATGACTAAGTTCTTCTGAAGAGAGCAAGGCTCGAAGGATAAGATAAAAACTATCTTCAACTGTAAATTTACTGCTAAAATGTACAGGTAGTGCTCAGCCTCTGAATTAGCTTCTGAATGCCAATGGAATATTTTTAGTGGGTTTATATACCCAAAAACTGCTAACATCATTATTATTAAATGCTAAAAAGGCTGTATTATTTTTGCACAATATTCGAAAATAAAGTAAATATTTAGCTGTGGTAAGGCTTGAACGAGTAAACAAAATATTTGAAGACGAAACCATATTTTTATCTTAAACCGCGACTTTTCAGATCTGATGTTATCATGATCTGCCAAGTTAACTAAAAGTGGAAATCGGACTATGCATCTTTACACTAAAATATGCATATGAGTAAAATTTTAAGGTTTAAGATGTACAATTTTAATGCTTAGGCAAGACATGATCTCATCTTTTATAACGAAAGGAATGTATACAAAATATGAACATTGCAAAGCTTAAGCACGATTCGTTATTAAGCGAAATCTAAAAAAATGATTATGAGATTTTAAAAAACAACAGGTCACCAATTATTTGGCAAAGTAGAAAGCAAATCAAAAATTTTATCCAAACTCGCGTTGGGCGATTTTGGTCCTTATGTAAAAATGAATACACACACGTACATATATATGAGTATAGACATTATATAAAGTTAAATATATAAGAATATACAGGATTATATAAAAACATGAACCATATAACACATGAATTTTTAAAATGGATACTTTTTCTTAAAATGGATACAAGAACTATATAAATGAATACAAGAATTACATGAGGAATAAGATAGTATAGGAATATGGGAATTATTTATGGTTCATTTTTACATACATTTATATATATATATATATATATATATATAGCATTTGTTTTTTTTTTCCCGAGTCTCTTTGTCAGGAAAGTTTTGTTTTTTGAAGTGCCCGCAAATATCCCCCCATTATCCCCCGCAGCCACAGTCGAGAGGACCAATCAGTGAGAAGTATACAGCGTGCCACATCCCCTACCCTGGAGTAACGGAAAATTCTTTCCCTCACACAGCTTGAGTCATCCCCCACCCAATACCTCCCATTATACCCCCTTTTTGAGTCACTTCACCAACATGGAAATTAATGCATACCTGCAACTCTGTGGTATCTGTAAAGCTGCAACAGATGAGACAGAGGCGATGAAGTGCGATTTTTGTCAGCTACTTTTTGATTTTAAATGCCTAGAATGGGGAGATGAAAAAATCTCCCTTATAACGAACGCAAAGCAGTTTAATGGGATAAAATTTTTCTGCGAGAACTGCTTGACCGAATTAAACTCTTTTACGGTATTTAAAGCAGAAAGAGACTACGAGAAGAGAATGAAAGAGGAAAGTGGAAGCAAAGAACAGTGGAAAACGGAAGAAACGGAGAAAGGCGAAATAGAAAGAATTCAAATACCGTCACAAAACGAGGCCGAAAACACACAGGCGACAAAGAGTGTAAAGACAACACACAGCATAAGGGCAACGAAGGACACAAACACAACTAGCACAAATAGGACAAGACAAGAGGGCAGTCAAGTAAACGAAGTAAAACTGTCCCACAATAAGGAGCAAAAAAACAAAAGCCAATAAATATGGGGAAGGAATTATATGCAGGTATTATATAAAAGATAATTGCAGATTTAAAAGAGGACAATGTATATATGAACATCCCCCAATATGCAATTTCTTCTATAATAATGGTCATTGTAAATTTGGAGACGGATGTAAATTCTACCACCCGGACATTTGCAGAACTTACGCAAAATATGGAACCTGCAAATTCGGAATAAATGCTACTATCAACTAGTGATGGATCGAATAACCGCAACCGCAACCGCAACCGTAACCGCAACCGCCGTTCCATAAGTGTGGTTGCGGTTGTAAAAGCTTAGTTAATTTTAATTTTAGGTTAATTAGAAATATTTCTTTTTTTAAAAAGAAAATGATGGGTCTCCTTATGCGTGGAGCGGGAACGTTGTACGATGAGAGGCGTTGCCGCTTGAAAGGTGAAAATGCAGCAAAAATATTATTCTTGAAATTCACACTGCCTGTCATTAAGTTTGACATCAGTTTTTCAAATGAATAATAATCCATAACTTTCCAATGGGTGGAGGCTGGGGAAAGTGGTAGGTGGGATGAACAGTGCGATGGGTCCTCGTCCCTCATCCTGGTAACACACTTAGTGCAAAATATGGTTTTAATTAATTTGACCTATTCTTTCATAATAGCTATATAAGTTTAGAATATACTTCATTTAAATAGTATTTATTTAGTAAATACCTTATGTTGAACACAAGTTTTGCAACACACAAATAGCGGTAGCGGTGTATTGCAAAACTTGTGTTCAACATAAGGTATTTACTAAATAAATACTATTTAGTATATATTATGTACCAAGTGTGGCTAAATCGCACTATAGTGGCTAAATCCAGTTAATAATTACGCATTTTTCCTAGTATATGATAACCGCAACCACAACCGCGGTTGGAAAAAATTCGACAACCGCAAACACAACCGCAACCGCGGTTGTGAAAAACCGACCACTAGATCCATCACTACTATCAACATCTCCCGACGGACTCAACGAACAAAGGAAAAAGTTTAAATGACAATACGAATAAAAATAACAATAGGAACAACAATAGGAACACAATAAGCGAACAAGAAAAAATTTTCAACATCTCAGACACCTTACGAATGCTAAATGTCATCCACATGCAGTTGACACAGCTGGAAACCCCCGAGCCAAATCGCTACCGGGCAAGAAGCTACCAATACAAGTAGGAGGAAACGGATCTCTTTCGGAGGATCATAGAGCAACGAATCAAGCGATATAGAAGGAAAACGAACTTGAAATGCACAAGGGGCAACGAAAAACAGAGACCATAAAAATTGTCCTGGCTAATATTCAAGGAATAAGACCAAACCAATCACTTAATAAGGTTTCGTACCTGAAAGGATTTATGGACGAAACAAGGGCGGACATCGCATGCCTCACAGAAACTCATCTTAAAGATTGCCAAGGAAATTGTGAAAACTGCGAACATTGTATTGATAAGAAAGAGATAAATATAGAGGGCTTCAACTTACTAAGAGCGGATAGAACGACGAGACGGAAAGGTGGCTGTGCTATATATGTACAGGAAGGTCATATGACAGAGACGATAATAAGTAAATCAAACAGCTATGTGGAACTCCTAGCAGTGAAAATAGAAAAACTAAACTTGATAGTAATAGTCATCTATAGACCTCCAAGCACCCCAACCGAAAAATTCTCGGAGGCCATTGATGACATTAGAAAGCTAATAAAGGCCATAAACCCACATCCCCCAATATAATGATCTGCGGAGACTTTAACTTCCCATTTATAAAATACAAAAAGGTGAATAGGAATATATATATTCACCAGGAAAAGGGGGGCACAAGAGAAGATCAGGAACAAGCAAAAATGTTGATGGCTCTCACAAACGAGTTGATGCTGACACAGGAGATAACAGAAAATACCAGAAAAAATAACTGCCTGGATCTGGTATTCAAGAATAACACGAACTTGATTGCTGATATAAAAATAACCCCAACCATTATCTCAGACCACAACTTAATCGAGATATCAACAAATATGACGGCAGCATTAGAAGACAATACACATATTGTGGAAAGAAGTAAATTCGGGGCCTTTAACTTAAACTCGAAGACTATAAATTGGGAAGCAATCAGATCGCACATGGCCCAAATAGAATGGAGAACAATTTTCGAGAATAAAACAACTGAAGAAATGCTAACAACCTTGGAGGAAAAAACGCTGAGAATTTTAGAAAAATATGCTCCGAAATCACAGCCAAAAGGAAAGAGGAGCTGGCTAGAAAGGCAAAAGAGAAGACTATTCCGCAAAAGAAAGAGAGTGGAGGCGAAGTTAGGAAACTGCGGAGATAATGACAGGAAAACAATAAAAGAAAAACTGGAGTTTATCGATAGGGAAATACAAGCCCTGATTAAGGACCATACAGAGAGGGAAGAGGAAAAGGCGGTAGAAACAATAAAGGAAAATCCAAAATACTTCTATAGCTATGCAAAAAGGAAAACCAAAACGTGCGCCGCTATTGGGCCCTTAAGGACGGGAAATAATGAACTAACCGACGATCCAAAAGAAATATCTGATACATTGAGAGCTCAATATGAATCAGTTTTCAGTACCCCAAAAAGTGACAAAGCGATACCTGACATAAATGCATTCTTTGAAGAGGGAAGAGGAAAAGGCGGTAGAAACAATAAAGGAAAATCCAAAATACTTCTATAGCTATGCAAAAAGGAAAACCAAAACGCGCGCCGCTATTGGGCCCTTAAGGACTGGAAATAATGAACTAACGGACGATCCAAAAGAAATATCTGATACATTGAGAGCTCAATATGAATCAGTTTTCAGTACCCCAAAAAGTGACAAAGCGATACCTGACATAAATGCATTCTTTGAAGAGGGAAGAGGAAAAGGCGGTAGAAACAATAAAGGAAAATCCAAAATACTTCTATAGCTATGCAAAAAGGAAAACAAAAACGCGCGCCGCTATTGGGCCCTTAAGGACGGGAAATAATGAACTAACCGACGATCCAAAAGAAATATCTTATACATTGAGAGCTCAATATGAATCAGTTTTCAGTACGTACCCCAAAAAGTGACAAAGCGATACCTGACATAAATGCATTCTTTGAAGAGGAATTGCAAGGAGAGTATATAACAGACTTGGAGTTTACACCAGAAGATGTAGCGAGAGCTATAGGACAAATGAAACTACATTTTCTCCAGTGTCTATGGAGAAGATCCCTAGACACTGGGGAAATACCGAGCATCATGAAAAGAGCAAACATTGTCCCTATATATAAAGGATGGGACAGATCTCAAGCAAAGAACTATAGACCAGTGTCATTGACGTCCCACCTCACCAAAGTATTTGAAAGAATAGTTAGAGAGAACATTTATGATTTTCTGGAGACACGGGAAAGATTCAACGAAAATCAGCATGGATTCCGATCGGTAGATCATGCCTATCACAACTAATAGAGCACTACAACAATATCCTAGATGCATTGGAAGGCAATGACAACTACGATGTTATATACAATAATACACAGATTTTGCTAAAGCTTTCGATAAATGTGACAATGGTGTAATAGCACATAAAAGTAAAGACATGGGAATAACAGGCAAAGTGGGAAAATGGATCTACAACTTCCTTAGTGATCGTCTGCAGGTCGTCAAAATTCAAGGTATATCATCATCAGAATCGGAAGTATGCAGCTCAGTACCACAAGGGACAGTACTGGCCCCACTCCTGTTCATTATCATGCTAACAGACATAGACAGCGGAGTAAACAGCAATAGTATAGTAACATCCTTTGCAGACGATACAAAGATCAGCAGAAAAATCAGCGATGTACATGACGTGGAGGCCTTGCAGTGGGACACGAACAAAATATACAAATGGTCAGAAGACAACAACATGTCATTCAACGCCGAGAAATTTCAGCTCTTGAGATATGGTAGAAAAGAAGAACTTAAACAGACTGCATATTATGCTCCAGATAGACAGGAAATTCAGAGAAGCATGAAAGCGATTGATCTCGGGATAATAATGACAGATGATGCGAAATTCGAAACACAAAATCAGATAGCGATAAATAAAGCAAAAAGAGTCGCCGGACAGGTTCTAAGAACGTTCAAGAGAAGGGACAGGACAGTAATGATTCCCCTGCTAAAAACACTTATTATACCAAAACTTAAATACTGCTCAGTTTTGACGTCCCCATATAAAAAGGAAGAAACTAATAAACTAGAAGAAACGCAAAGGCATTTCACAGCCAAGATTGATGGCTGCAAAGAACTCAACTACTGGGAAAGACTACGTAAACTAAATCTGTACTCACTGGAAAGAAGAAGAGAGAGGTACATCATAATCTACATATGGAAAATGATCGAAAAACTGGTACCAAACCTAAAACTAAATCCAATTACCATTCAAACAACACTGGAAAATAGGAAAGCCAGAATGTGTAGGGTTCCCAAATTAAAGGCACGACAAGGGACCTCCTCAACCCTGAAGGAAAATAGCTTGGTTGTCAGGGGGCCAAGACTTTTCAACCAGCTTCCTAAGGACCTCAGAAACGTAACGGGGGTCAAAGTTGAAGTCTTCAAGAAAAGACTGGATGCCTGGCTCAGGACAGTACCAGATAAGCCGGGCGTACCTGGCTATGTACGGTGGAGAGCGCAAGAAAGCAACTCGCTCTTCCACCAGGCCAGACCTAGAGGCGGGGCCACCAGCTTGACCTCCGTGTGAAGAGAGACCAACGCACGAAACAACATAAGGTTCATAAGGTAAGGTAAGGTGTGTATATATATATATATATATATATAATATATATATATATATATGATACACACAGACCGTGCATGGAACAAGTAACTCTTCTGGGATAATTAAATTCACTATAGTCCGAATAAGTAATGGTAAATGACAAATACCATAGTTTTTCTTTTTCATGATGCAAGCCCGACGTGGGCAACGGGTCTCTCGCAAAGAGGTCCCATATATATAGCTTCACTCACCAGCTATCTGCAAAGCAGAGAGGATCCAGCTTTTGGACATGGATCTAGAGTTTAAAGCAGCCTAGCCCCACTACATTTAGAACCTCAATATAAGTAAAAGACTCGTTGCATTCACGTCGGATTGAATAAATCAAAGAAAAAGGGGTTTTGGCTAAAAATATAATAGTTACCCCTTTTTCTTTGATTTATTCAATCCGACGTGAATGCAACGAGTCTTTTACTTATATTGAGGTTCTAAATGTAGTGGGGCTAGGCTGCTTTAAACCCTAGATCCATGTCCCAAAGCTGGATCCTGTCTGCTTTGCAGATAGCTGGTGAGGGAAGCTATATTTATGGGACCTCTTTGCGAGACACCCGTTGCCCACGTCGGGCTTGCATCATGAAAAGAAAAACTATGGTATTTGTCATTTACCATTACTTATTCGGACTATAGTGGATTTAATTATCCCAGAAGAGTTCCTTGTTCCATGCACGGTCTGTGTGTATCATAAAAAACTCAGGGAACCATTCTGAGTTCATTCCCATATATATATATAATATATATATTATATATATATATATATATATATATATATATATATATATACAGGGTGCGTCAAAAGACTCCATACATAGGAAAAATGGTCATGATAAATAAATGATTATTTATTTTTTATTTTTTTGTTAACGCGCGTTTGCCATGACTGGGAGGAACGCATCCGTATGTGCATTTAGTGTAATTACAAGGAGTTACAAGGAAAAGAAGCACCTCAAAAGGCCTTGCGGCCCATACCGAGGAGGTACCAATGGCAACGGGTGCCAGGGAAAATTTTCTACACACTCAAATAGTGTGCAAGATTTGGTCTAACCTTTTCTTGAACTGATCCACCGAGGAACTGTTCCTGGTGCCCACATAGAGCATATTTTGTGACTTACAAGTGATTGCATAATAAAGTGACCATGTTGCCTATGTATGGAGACTTTTGACTCACTCTGTATATATACATATCTATATACAGTATATATATATGTATATATATATATATATATATATATATATATATATATATATATATATATATATATATATATATAATATATATAAATGTTATAATGTTTCAGACCAACAAAGACCCTAGGATCCACTCATGGCTGGTCTACCTAACTGTGTTCGTAATTGTGTATGTCCTCCGTGGTGGTGGAGGGGACCTACAATTTTACATGGGTTCCGAACCACAAGAACATAAGAAATTTATGTAACAACTGCCTGTACATTCGCAACGACCAATTTTTGCAAAACTAAATAATTATCAATTAAAAACTAATTAAGTATCGATTTAAAACTAAAGATAGAATCTCTGGATCCAGAGGATTAAGTCATAATAGACTACCATCCACAAATATGGTACACTCTATATCTATTTGTAACCGACATGCAAATATATCAGCTCCAAAGAATCCAGTCAATTTCATTACGGTATCCATCAATACTAGTACCTTGCCCAACGAAAAATAAGTCACGGTCCATATCGATTGCGGACCAAGTCAAAATTTACACCCTATACATTACAATATATATACTTAGGAGGAAAAGTGTAGGTGTGGCTGTAAAGACTGTACAGTAATGTAGAAATGTGTGTGCACCCATTTTGGGTCTCCCATTTAAAGGTGTTTGTGGGGCAAGTGAAGATCATGAGTTTTTCAATACCTCACAGTGCTTTGGGGGGCAACGCTCGGCAGAGGAATCTCTTTAAATGGGGTGTGTAAGGACAGAGAGTATCCCCTAACCCAAGATGCTGCCTCTATATATCCCACAACACTTGTGTTGAGCTGTGGGATCTATCACCACAAAGCCTTAATTTTACTATCTTAAACTATACCTAATCTATCAACATATGCGTCTAATCGATTTTTAAACATGTTTATAGACGTGCTACTAATTACTTCTACCGCCAAACTATTCCACCTATTTACTATTCTATGCGTAAAAAAGTTTTTGGCAACTGCTGTCTCGAACCTTCTACTTGTCAACTTACACCCGTTATTTCTAGTCCTATTATATTGAGATATTTCGAAAAAGCTATCTCTCTCAACGTTATCGAACCCATTCATAATTTTGAAAACCTGGATTAGATCACCCCTTAGCCTCCTAGTCTCGAGTGTTGTTAATTTTAACTCCTTAAGCCTATCCTAGTACGACTGTGACCTAAGCAACGGAATCATCTTAGTTACTCGTCTTTGAACTCTTTCGATTTTGTCTATATCTTTGCGCATATGCGGATTCCAAAATTGGACCGCGTACTCCAAATGGGGTCTAACTAATGATTTATAAAGTGGAACTATAATATCGCGCGATTTGTACTCAAAATTTCGAGCTATAAAACCTAACACTGTGTTCCCCTTATTGACCGCTGCTGTACTTTGTTTCGCTACTTTTAAATCACCAGTGACTATAACTCCTAAATCTTTTTCCTGCTCTACGCTTGTTAAATCTTTCCCTGACATACTATACGCAAAATTACCGTTACGCGAACCTATATGCAAAATTTTGCACTTATCAACGTTAAATCTCATTTGCCATGTGACTGACCAATCAACGATTTTATTCAGATCTTCCTGGATTTTACCTCTATCTTCGTCATTAATCGCCCTACCACCAAGCTTCGTGTCATCCGCAAACTTTGAAACTGTACTGACTAGGTCGACATCTAAATCGTTAATATATATAAGAAAAAGCAAGGGGCCCAACACAGAACCCTGAGGAACGCCGCTCGCTACATTAGCCAAAAACGACTCCGCTCCATCAATGACCACCCTCTGTTTCCTACCTCGCAACCACTCTTCTAGCCAATTTATTACTAAACCCCTGATTACATGAACCTTAGTTTTTTCAATGAGTCTTTTGTGCGGCACGGTGTCAAACGCTTTTTGAAAATCTAAATACACTACATCAACCGCCCGATGTCTATCGTAAACGTCAACCACGCTTTGGAAAAATTCTAAAAGATTAGTTAAGCAAGATTTGTTTCGCCTAAAACCGTGCTGCGTATTTCTAACTAGTTTATGCACTTCTAAGTGTTCGACTATACGATCCCTAATTATTGATTCCAGTAGCTTACCTACAACAGACGTTAAACTGATTGGCCTATAATTTCCCGCCGCACCTTTATCGCCTTTCTTAAAGATAGGTGTTACGTTTACTAACTTGAAATTATCTGGTACGGACCCCTCAGAAATAGACGCATTAAAAATCTTTGTTAGCTGCACAACAATGCTATCTTTTAATTCTTTTAGTTGTATGGGATATATGGAATCTGGCCCCGGTGATTTACGCGTTTTCATTTTATCAATATAGCGCATTACCTTCCCTTCACTAACCACGATATTATCCAAAATATTACCATTATCAAAAGGTATTATGTCTATGACCGTAGGGATATTCGTTACATCTTCTATAGTAAAAACTGACGTAAAAAATTCGTTTAGCAAGGTAGCCATTTCCTTGTTTTCAGAAACTAGATCTCCGTTTACATTTTTCAAAGGCCCCAAGACACTTTTTACTGGATTTCTATTATTGACGTATTGGAAGAATCGCTTGGGTTTTCTTTACCGTCACGAGCTATGGAGATTTCAAATTCGCGTTTGGACTTTTTTATTACACATTTCGCTTCGCGCCTTAGAGATATGTAGTTGTTTCGTAACAACAGATTATCTTTATCGCACTTATATAACCTATAAGCCCTATCTCTACTCTTTATAATGTCTCCTACTCTAGAAGTAAACCACAAGGGCTTGTTGTTTACTTTCGCACGCTTAATTTTGCACGTTACACATTCCTCATTTATAGTCCTAAATACCGTTTCGAACGATTCCCACATTAGTTTTGCGTTGGAGTTCCCCATTACGTTTTCCCAATTGACGTGTGAAAATGTATTTCGACATTTACTAAAGTCTGCGTGCTGGAAGTTAGGAATTTTAGTCGAGTTAGTTGGTTTCGAGTGACTTACTGAGAGGACAAACTCTACCATATTGTGATCGCTATTGCTTAACGGTTCTATTACTTGAAGATCAGTAATTAGCCTATCATCCGTAGTTATTACTAAATCTAAAATACTGTCCAACCTCGTAGGTTCCCCAACCCTTTGAATAAGAAAGCTATCCTCGAGAAAATTAACTAAACGATTACCTTCCGCGTCTCCCTGCATTGTATCGTAATTCACGTTGGCGCAATTAAAGTCACCCATAACTAAAGCCTGCTCACTACCGATTATTCTCTTTAGTTCACGATATAACGTTTCGTCCGTATCAGCTGTTTGATTAGGGTTGCCTATATATAACCGCAACAAGAAGTTTGAAATCGTTCAATTTAAGTTCTGCTATAGTCTCCTATATTTATGGGACCTCTTTGCGAGAGACCCGTTGCCCACGTCGGGCTTGCATCATGAAAAAGAAAAACTATGGTATTTGTCATTTACCATTACTTATTCGGACTATAGTGGATTTAATTATCCCAGAAGAGTTCCTTGTTCCATGCACGGTCTGTGTGTATCATAAAAAACTCAGGGAACCATTCTGAGTTCATTCCCATCATGAAACGGACATGTTATGTGCCTTGAAAAGTGGACGCTCAATTCTGCCAGTTGAGGTTCAAGTTTTGGTTTTGGCTAAAAATATAACAGTTACCCCTTTTTCTTTGATTTATTCAATCCGACGTGAATGCAACGAGTCTTTTACTTATATTGAGGTTCTAAATGTAGTGGGGCTAGGTTGCTTTAAACTCTAGATCCATGTCCCAAAGCTGGATCCTGTCTGCTTTGCAGATAGCTGGTGAGGGAAGCTATATTTATGGGACCTCTTTACGAGAGACCCGTTGCCCACGTCGGGCTTGCATCATGAAAAAGAAAAACTATGGTATTTGTCATTTACCATTACTTATTCGGACTATAGTGGATTTAATTATCCCAGAAGAGTTACTTGTTCCATGCACGGTCTGTGTGTATCATATATATATATATATATATATTATATTAATATATATATATATATAAATACAGGGTCCGCAAAAAAAAAGGAGCATGACGAAAATTGCTCTCACGCCCGCATTTTTTGTCGGACCCTTAAATGTTATATATCTAGCTAAAGATAAAAGAGCCCAGAGTTGTATAAAACAAATTTCATCAAAATCGGTCATAAAATAAAGATTTTATGGCCACAAACGTGCAATGACTAAAAAAAGTGAATTTCCGCGTAAAAATTTAATGTTTTTCTCATTTTAAATTATTTTTTTCAGATGCCTAAATAATTTTAATCAATAAAAATGATAATATGCCCTTTTCTAAAGAAGATAAAATATTAATAAAACATTATAGACTTGATAAAAATTATGGCGCAATAAAATTATTACAAGAGTTTCCGAATAAACCATGGTCGAAAGGAGGTTTGGACAAGCTGTTAAGAAAAATCGACGAAACTGAAAGTACTGAAAGGAAACAAGGAAGCGGGAGGCCAAGATCAGTTCGAACCGAAGAAAACATCAGAGATGTGGAACTAAGAATTTGTAGTCAAGAAGGCAGACCAGGGACTCACGTGACACCGTCCAGAATTGCAAATGAGTTGAGCATATCCGAAAGTAGCGTCAGAAACATTATTAAAAACGACCTTGAACTAAAACCTTATAAACGGATACACGGGCAGAAATTAACTGAAATTAACGAACAGAAAAGAGTTGTTTGTTCTGAACGCATGTTAAGAAATATCACTCCCGAAAAAGTAGACCTCGGCTTTTTTACTGACGAAAAGAAGTTTACGGTAGAACCACCGCGAAATTCCCAAAATGACAGAATGTATTCAAGAGTTAATCGTAAAAATGAAATACCAGATGATAGACTTTATGCTACCCGTAATCATTTTTCTGCCAGCGTAATGGTATGGGTCGGTGTGTCTAAACTAGGCAAGACATCTGTTTTTTTCGTAGAGCCAAACATCAAAGTAGACGCCCGCTATTACACTGAAACTTTGTTGGAACAAATGCTGCCCGAAATGAGACGATTGGCGAATAATGGTTACTTCTTATTCCAACAGGATGGCGCTCGGGCGCATACCGATAAGACAACTATTGAATTTTTAGAAAATAATGTTCCTGAATTGCTTTACCCAAACGATTGGCCCTCTAATAGTCCAGATTTGAATCCCGTAGACTACGGAATATGGGAAATGTTGGCTGAGAAAGTGTACAAGCATAAGATCCGAAATGTCGAACATTTGAAAGAAGTTATCGTACAAAAATGGGAAGAAATTACCAAAGATCAAGTAGATAAAGCTATAGATCAATTTAGGCCCCGATTACGAAGGGTTGTAGAAGTTTCTGGCAAACATATCGAACAATTTTTTTTAGTCTTATAATTTCGTTTTGGAAATTGTAAAATTATATGACATGTAGTAAAAATTTTATATTTTCTTTAATTTTTGACGTATTGACATGAAATTTGGTACTAACTTAGTTTATTTGTTCCTTATTTGCCTAAAATAAGTTATTTGTCATTATGTGTAAAAATAAATGTACAGTAAACATTTTCGTCATGCTCCTTTTTTTTTGCGGACCCTGTATATATATATATATATATATATATGTACTGTATATATATATATATATATACCATACCTTACCTTATGAACCTTATGTTGTTTCGTGCGTTGGTCTCTCTTCACACGGAGGTCAAGCTGGTGGCCCCGCCTCTAGGTCTGGCCTGGTGGAGGAGCGAGTTGCTTTCTTGCGCTCTCCACCGTACATAGCCAGGTACGCCCGGCTCATCTGGTACTGTCCTGAGCCAGGCATCCAGTCTTTTCTTGAAGACTTCAACTTTGACCCCCGTTACGTTTCTGAGGTCCTTAGGAAGCTGGTTGAAAAGTCTTGGCCCCCTGACAACCAAGCTATTTTCCTTCAGGGTTGAGGAGGTCCATTGTCGTGCTTTTAATTTGGGAACACTACACATTCTGCCTTTCCTATTTTCCAGTGTTGTTTGAATGGTAATTGGGTTTAGTTTTAGGTTTGGTACCAGTTTTTCGATCATTTTCCATATGTAGATTATGATGTACCTCTCTCTTCTTCTTTCCAGTGAGTACAGATTTAGTTTACGTAGTCTTTCCCAGTAGTTGAGTTCTTTGCAGCCATCAATCTTGGCTGTGAAATGCCTTTGCGTTTCTTCTAGTTTATTAGTTTCTTCCTTTTTATATGGGGACGTCAAAACTGAGCAGTATTCAAGTTTTGGTATAATCAGTGTTTTTAGCAGGGGAATCATTACTGTCCTGTCCCTTCTCTTGAACGTTCTTAGAACCTGTCCGGCGACTCTTTTTGCTTTATTTATCGCTATCTGATTTTGTGTTTCGAATTTCGCATCATCTGTCATTATTATCCCGAGATCAATCGCTTTCATGCTTCTCTGAATTTCCTGTCTATCTGGAGCATAATATGCAGTCTGTTTAAGTTCTTCTTTTCTACCATATCTCAAGAGCTGAAATTTCTCGGCGTTGAATGACATGTTGTCTTCTGACCATTTGTATATTTTGTTCGTGTCCCTCTGCAAGGCCTCCACGTCATGTACATCGCTGATTTTTCTGCTGATCTTTGTATCGTCTGCAAAGGATGTTACTATACTATTGCTGTTTACTCCGCTGTCTATGTCTGTTAGCATGATAATGAACAGGAGTGGGGCCAGTACTGTCCCTTGTGGTACTGAGCTGCATACTTCCGATTCTGATGATGATATACCTTGAATTTTGACGACCTGCAGACGATCACTAAGAAAGTTGTAGATCCATTTTCCCACTTTGCCTGTTATTCCCATGTCTTTAATTTTATGTGCTATTATAGCATGCTAGCATGGTCATTGGTCACATTTATCGAAAGCTTTACCAAATCTGTGTATTATTGTATATAACATCGTAGTTGTCATTGCCTTCCAATGCATCTAGGATATTGTTGTAGTGCTCTATTAGTTGTGATAGGCATGATCTACCTGATCGGAATCCATGCTGACTTTCGTTGAATCTTTCCCGTGTCTCCAGGAAATCATAAATTTTCTCTCTAATATCCTTTCAAATACTTTGGTGAGGTGGGACGTCAATGACACTGGTCTATAGTTCTTTGCTTGAGATCTGTCCCCTCCTTTATATATAGGGACAATGTTTGCTCTTTTTCATGATGCTCGGTATTTCCCCAGTGTCTAGGGATCTTCTCCATATCCAGTATAAAGGTGTAGCTATTTCATTTTTACAGTTTTTAATCAATAATGCGTTCCAATTGTCCGGCCCTGCAGCTGAATGTAGTTTCATTTGTCCTATAGCTCTCGCTACATCTTCTGGTGTAAACTCCAAGTCTGTTATATACTCTCCTTGCAATTCCTCTTCAAAGAATGCATTTATGTCAGGTATCGCTTTGTCACTTTTTGGGGTACGTACTGAAAACTGATTCATATTGAGCTCTCAATGTATCAGATATTTCTTTTGGATCGTCGGTTAGTTCATTATTTCCCGTCCTTAAGGGCCCAATAGCGGCGCGCGTTTTTGTTTTCCTTTTTGCATAGCTGTAGGAGTATTTTGGATTTTCCTTTATTGTTTCTACCGCCTTTTCCTCTTCCCTCTCTGTATGGTCCTTAATCAGGGCTTGTATTTCCCTATCGATACCCTCCAGTTTTTCTTTTATTGTTTTCCTGTCATTATCTCCGCAGTTTCCTAACTTCGCCTCCACTCTCATTCTTTTGCGGAATAGTCTTCTCTTTTGCCTTTCTAGCCAGCTCCTCTTTCCTTTCGGCTGTGATTTCGGAGCATATTTTTGTAAAATTCTCAGCGTTTTTTCCTCCAAGGTTGTTAGCATTTCTTCCGTTGTTTTATTCTCGAAAATTGTTCTCCATTCTATTTGGGCCATGTGCGATCTGATTGCTTCCCAATTTATAGTCTTCGAGTTTAAGTTAAAGGCCCCGAATTTACTTCTTTCCACAATATGTGTATTGTCTTCTAATGCTGCCGTCATATTTGTTGATATCTCGATTAAGTTGTGGTCTGAGATAATGGTTGGGGTTATTTTTATATCAGCAATCAAGTTCGTGTTATTCGTGAATACCAGATCCAGGCAGTTATTTTTTCTGGTATTTTCTGTTATCTCCTGTGTCAGCATAAACTCGTTTGTGAGAGCCATCAACATTTTTGCTTGTTCCTGATCTTCTCTTGTGCCCCCCTTGTCCTGGTGATATATATATTCCTATTCACCTTTTTGTATTTTATAAATGGGAAGTTAAAGTCTCCGCAGATCATTATATTGGGAGATGGAGGGTTTATGGCCTTTATTAGCTTTCTAATGTCATCAATGGCCTCCGAGAATTTTTCGGTTGGGGTGCTTGGAGGTCTATAGATGACTATTACTATCAAGTTTAGTTTTTCTATTTTCACTGCTAGGAGTTCCACATAGCTGTTTGATTTACTTATTATCGTCTCTGTCATATGACCTTCCTGTACATATATAGCACAGCCACCTTTCCTTCTCGTCGTTCTATCCGCTCTTAGTAAGTTGAAGCCCTCTATATTTATCTCTTTCTTATCAATACAATGTTCGCAGTTTTCACAATTTCCTTGGCAATCTTTAAGAGGAGTTTCTGTGAGGCATGCGATGTCCGCCCTTGTTTCGTCCATAAATCCTTTCAGGTACGAAACCTTATTAAGTGATTGGTTTGGTCTTATTCCTTGAATATTAGCCAGGACAATTTTTATGGTCTCTGTTTTTCGTTGCCCCTTGTGCATTTCAAGTTCGTTTTCCTTCTATATCGCTTGATTCGTTGCTCTATGATCCTCCGAAAGAGATCCGTTTCCTCCTACTTGTATTGGTAGCTTCTTGCCCGGTAGCGATTTGGCTCGGGGGTTTCCAGCTGTGTCAACTGCATGTGGATGACATTTAGCATTCGTAAGGTGTCTGAGATGTTGAAAAATTTTTCTTGTTCGCTTATTGTGTTCCTATTGTTGTTCCTATTGTTATTTTTATTCCTATTGTCATTTAAACTTTTTCCTTTGTTCGTTGAGTCCGTCGGGAGATGTTGATAGTAGCATTTATTCCCGAATTTGCAGGTTCCATATTTTGCGTAAGTTCTGCAAATGTCCGGGTGGTAGAATTTACATCCGTCTCCAAATTTACAATGACCATTATTATAGAAGAAATTGCATATTGGGGGATGTTCATATATACATTGTCCTCTTTTAAATCTGCAATTATCTTTTATATAATACCTGCATATAATTCCTTCCCCATATTTACTCTTGGCTTTTGTTTTTTGCTCCTTATTGTGGGACTGTTTTACTTCGTTTACTTGACTGCCCTCTTGTCTTGTCCTATTTGTGCTAGTTGTGTTTGTGTCCTTCGTTGCCCTTATGCTGTGTGTTGTCTTTACACTCTTTGTCGCCTGTGTGTTTTCGGCCTCGTTTTGTGACGGTATTTGAATTCTTTCTATTTCGCCTTTCTCCGTTTCTTCCGTTTTCCACTGTTCTTTGCTTCCACTTTCCTCTTTCATTCTCTTCTCGTAGTCTCTTTCTGCTTTAAATACCGTAAAAGAGTTTAATTCGGTCAAGCAGTTCTCGCAGAAAAATTTTATCCCATTAAACTGCTTTGCGTTCGTTATAAGGGAGATTTTTTCATCTCCCCATTCTAGGCATTTAAAATCAAAAAGTAGCTGACAAAAATCGCACTTCATCGCCTCTGTCTCATCTGTTGCAGCTTTACAGATACCACAGAGTTGCAGGTATGCATTAATTTCCATGTTGGTGAAGTGACTCAAAAAGGGGGTATAATGGGAGGTATTGGGTGGGGGATGACTCAAGCTGTGTGAGGGAAAGAATTTTCCGTTACTCCAGGGTAGGGGATGTGGCACGCTGTATACTTCTCACTGATTGGTCCTCTCGACTGTGGCTGCGGGGTATAATGGGGGGGATATTTGCGGGCACTTCAAAAAACAAAACTTTCCTGACAAAGAGATTCGGAAAAAAAAACAAATGATATATATATATATATATATATATTGATATATATATTTTTATGTACTTCAGTGTTCCTGAGGATGTCATTAGACGAAAGCGCTTGAGCACCATTTTGTGTTTCCTTTCCTTCGTGGTTTTATTCATCATATATATATATATATATATATATATATATATATATATATATATATATATATATATTATATATACATATATATATATATATACAGGGTGGGCCGTAAGTTTCCATACATAGGAAAAATAAACATTTTTTTATGGACAACCATTTTTATTTATATAATATGCTCTACATGGTTGCCATTGTTTTGAAAACACATTTCAATACGTGTTCCCCACTGTTGATGAACACGCATTAGTACAGTTGACGTTATGCTTGTAATGGCGTTGGTGATACGTTCCTTTAGATGATTTATGTCTCGTATCTTTTCCTGATACACCATGGCCTTCAAGTGCCCCCAAAGATAGAAATCAAGGGGGGTGAGATCTGGGGATCTGGGAGGCCACTCCACAGGACCACGCCGACCAATCCAAGCATCCGGAAACTGCTGATCCAAATACCGACGCACGTGAAGACCATAATGACGTGGAGCTCCATCTTGCTGGAAGTAAACTGGGAAGTTACCTTCCTCGTTTAGCAGGGATGGGAAAATCTCTTCTTGCAACATGTTAAGATACCTTTCGGCATTAAGATTTCCACTGACAAAAATTGGTCCAATAATTCTGTCACCCCATATCCCGGCCCACACCATCACTTTACCGGCACCTTGCATCTTCGTCGGACTCAGCCAGTTAGGGTTAGCATTACTCCAATAACGTATGTTTTGCCGATTAACCTCTCCAATGACGTAAAAATTTGCTTCATCAGTAAACAAGATCTTACAAACGCATATTCTTAGGGTATCTGAAACATAAAAACAAACGTTTAAATTTTCCTATGTATGGAAACTTACGGCCCACCCTGTAGATATATATATATATATATATATAATTATATATATATATATAGATATATATATATATAGATATAGATATATATATATATATATATATATATGTATATATATCTATATTCATCATAAATATTTTTCACGTGTTACTTTCCTGAAATAATTTTCATATATATATATATATATACAGGCCCGCATTTAGCTATAGGCGAACGAGGCGATCGCCTAGGGCCTCGCGCTCAAGCCGTTTTGCGCGTTCTGTTCAAGTGATATTAATGATTTAGAACTCTATGAAGAACTAACTTAAAGTACTTTGCAGGTTTATACCTGAGAAAACAGATCTCGGAAGTGCCCTTGTTTATATAGTGCAAAAACAACTAAGTGAGATTTATCCTAATGTTTATGTTGCACTTCGAATAGTATTAACCATCCCAGTTACTGTTGCTTCGGCTGAAAGAAGTTTCACGCGTCTCAAACTTATTAAAACATATTTGCGTTCCACCATGTCTCAAGCGAGATTGCAATCATTAGCTATGTTATCAATAGAAAACGATATAACAAATTCATTAGATTATTCTCAATTAATTGAAGAGTTTAGCTCGAAGAAAAGTAGAAAAGCATTGCTGTAATATTCAAGGAGCATCTGAACCAAATATTAAAGCATTAATATTTAGCCTGATAAGTCGATCGCTCACTATTATAAAAAATGAAATGTCAACATCTCTTATACATCACATATGAAAAACGTTTGTATACTATGGAAAGTCATTACCTATAATATTATATAAATCTTAGAAATCATTGTCTTATATTTTCGATACAAATCTTCATTCATATTATAATTTATACTTATTTGTATGGTTTATTTATATTTCTTATACAATTTCCATGCGTGATTATTTTGGTTTGGTTTAATTTTTAAGTGCTGGCGTAGTTCTGTCTATACGGGATTCTAATATTGCTGGTATAGTACCGATAATTAAGTCCATATTTTCATATATATAGGCCTAGGGCACAGCTTTCCAAACTTTTAACGTTGGCGACAAACTATTTAAGCATAACAATTTTCACGACACATTAATTAATTTTTGTTATCAAATATCAAATATCAGATAATTTTTCAGTAGGTGGTTTATCTTGTAGCCGATTTTGTTGATAGAAAAATCAAAATTTTCGCGACACACCAGTTTGGAAAGCTCTGGCCTAGGGCCTCGCAATTTCTAGATCTGCCTATGGCCTCGCAACTTCTAGATCCGGCCCTGTCTATATCTATATATATATATATATATATAGATAGATAGATATATATATATATATATCTATATATCTATATATATAAAATAGGGTGTCTCTTATTTTCGAAGTGTTGATTTGTTTAGGTTGCGCCCCCTCAACCAGTTCCATTGGTTGAAAAAACATCACATATAAAATTTTTTGGATTGAACAATTTTTAGAGGTCGCCCCCGCTTATTAAAGTTCATAAAATATAGCTATTATTTATGCAATTAATATTTGAAATTACTAGCAGTTGTCAAGTATACTAAACATATGTTTTTAATTAATTAATCATCATATTTATGATGAATTCAATTAAATGAATATATTAGAGATAATTGTCAAGTTTGTAGCTGAAAATATTGCTTGATAAGACAAGATCAACCTGTTTAAACATGTTTCATCAAGAATGCTCCAGATTATGTTGCAATTGTTTATTTGTCATCATTCAGTGTTCTGCTGTCATAAGTAAAAGGTGTGTAACTGTGTATCACTATACTTCTTTTTTGCTATTATCAGATAATAAACTATGTTATTTATATTTTTCACAATTATTTATACTGATTTTGTTATTAGTGTTTGAAAAAAATTTAATGAATTTAATGAAAAAATTAGAATTTATGCTCTTATACACATATTATGAAGTTTTAAACAATGTTGCTATTTGTCACAAAGAATTTAATTTAGTTCAATGGAAATTTTACCTGACATGTGTTTCATGATCTGTGTTTCTATCAGTGGCGTCACTAGAGGGGTGCGGGGGGTTTTTGTGCAGTGTTTGAGCAGAAATTTATTATTTTTTATAAAAATATCCCTGTAGTTAGTTATAACAACAAAAACATTTTTCGTAAGCCCAGCTTACATGTATCAATATACCTACAAGGCTAAAACTCTATGCTAATTTACTTTTTGAACCTTCTAATGCGCTCCGGTCAGAGCTGTCATTATTACCCAATTACAATGACGCTTCGAATCACGTGGTTTCGTCTGCACGCTCTACAAGCACGCGCTGTTGTTTTCGTTGCTGCTGGTGTTTTTATAGTCGCTGATTTTGTCAAATTTTCTGTTGTTTTAGCTACAATATTGTGGTAATTAGTATTTGTGAACCTATATCAATAACTTTTTTGAGAATGAAGTAGTAATTAAAGGAAAAGAAGGAGAAAAATAAAAAAAGGCTTCCGCTCAGTTGTTGCAGCCTCTGTCTTTATGATGTTGCAGCCTCAAATTTATGAGTATATTTCCATATGCATTTGTCTACAACTTCTACATTATTTGGGCCGTTATTGATTATGCAAACCTAATCCATTAATGTATCTCATGTAACGGTAAAGTTTAACGTTAAAATGAACATAATTTTGATGTAGTTCTTAAACGTTTTTACTTCGAATTCTATTGTTTTCTTACCGAATTTTCACTTTAACCACATGAAACTATGTAAATGTAAATACATTTAGGCTGTGCGTATGATATTGTAATTTAAAGGAGTAATTTTAATTTTGCTAGTTGTTTATGTCACTACTATTGCCATTACATTCAGTGATATACGGGAATTACGATTTACGAGTAACATTAGTAAAAAAACATTACTAAGGATTCTGTATGGTCTGGTACGGGAGGAGGTCCATGGGGGGGTGGGTGACACCATGAGTTACCGCACTGGGTGACACCAACCCTAGTGACGCCACTGTTTCTATTTCCAATAAAATAGCAAAATATAAATTTCTACTACAAAAATATTTATTCCTTGTTTCTTAGATTAAAAAATAATAGGAATAATAATTGAGAAAAATACGTTAGATTTATAAAATAGACCAAATTAACTGTTATGTCTACCAAATTTTTTTTTTTTTGTAATTTAAAAAAGTCAAAACAGTGATTTAGCCCTGCTCTACAAAACCATAACACTACATTAATATTTTGTTTTCTTATTTTGCAGATGAATACAAGAAGACCATTCTATTTGCTCGGATCTACAGTAGATGATATTAAAGGCTCAAAGCTGCCCCCATATAGGCAAGCTTTTGGTTATTTTATGCACCTCCACAGAGAGAAAAACATGACAATCCGCGATGCTCTGCGTCAATCTATTCGAGCCACAATAGTTATCTGGGATAAGGCCAATATTCCTACTCAGCAGGAACCTCGTGCCATGAAGAAGTTAGAGAATTTCTTTAACGAATGGACTTGCTTAAAGAAGCATGCTTCCAGAACAAGCCAGAGCCATAAAACCAAGGAGGCTGATTTTGTAGAGCGATTGGAAGATCTCTTTGACATCGCCCATGGAGACGCTGAGAAGCTGATCAAGAATCGTGAGGACTGGGAGTTCCTTCAACTGCAAAGACAAAAAGGTCGTCCTGGCTCAATCGGTGGTGTGGACACTGTACATCTTCACCGCACAAAAAATGCAGTCAAACGGTTGGAAGCTGAGGCAGAGAGAAAAAGAAAGTCAGAATCTTTGATGGAGGCGTCTACTAGTCAAGTTGTACTGGCTTCTTCCACATCTTCCAGCAACACTGATGAAAGTGAGAATGAGGAGGAGGAGCCCAAAGGAGCTTGTGCTTTACCAAAATCTAAAAAAACGAGGCATGAAAAACATCATGACTATTCAGATGTCTGCTGCCCTGGATCGTACACAAATTTCCTCTAGAAAGGCAACATTTATCCTCGCAGAGGCAGCTAAAAGCTTTGGTTTGGACGCTTCAGATTACAACATAAACCAACATTCTATCCATCGCCTTCGAAATAAGAACCGAGCTCGTCATGCTAAAGAACTTAAGGAGCATTTCCATGGAGAATGTTCTATGACAGTCCACTGGGATGGCAAGATGATGGAGGACCTCACCTCGCACAAGCACATTGATCGTCTCCCAGTACTTGTGTCAGGACCTGGTGTTGAACAGCTGCTTGGTGTCCCCAAAATCCCAAACTCAACTGGAGAAGCACAAGCTGAAGCCGTCTTTAACTGCCTGAATGAATGGGGAATTACAGAGAGAGTAAAAGCAATTTGTTTCGATACAACAGCTTCAAACACGGGTCAATATAGTGGAGCCTGTGCTCTCATCGAAGCAAAATTGGGACATGATGTTTTGTACTTGCCTTGTAGACACCATGTTTTAGATTTATTGTTGGGAGCTGCATTTGAAGCAACATTGGGATCTACATCAACTGGTCCAGAGATATTGATCTTTAAGCGTTTTCGTGACAATTGGACTTCTGTTGATCAAAGCCAGTTCCAAACAGGTGAGACAGACACGATTACTAAAGAAGCAATTATCCAGTCTAAAACTGAACTAATTCAGTTTGCTAGATCCCAGGCACCTATGCTACGGGATGACTATCAAGAACTTTTGGATCTGTCCATCATCTTTCTTGGAGGTGTCCCCAATAAAGGCATCAAGTTTCGTGCACCAGGTGCCATGCATCGAGCTCGCTGGATGTCCAAAGCGCTCTATTCTATCAAGATGTGGCTTTTTCGAAACCAGTTCAAGATGACTAAGACTGAAGAACGAGGAATTCGAGATCTTTCCCTTTTTTCTGTTCTCATCTATATGAAGGCTTGGACAACATCCTCACTCCCTATTGAAACCCCATTTAATGACTGGCTCCTTATGAGGTCATTGATTAATTATCCTAACAAAAAGATTTCTGATGCAACTAAAAAAAAGCTCTCTAACCACTTATGGTACCTGTCTGAAGAAGCAGTTGGTCTTGCTTTCTTTGATGAGCGAATTACTACAGATGTAAAGAAACGCATGGTAAAGGCATTAGAAGATGAGTCCACTGATAGACCACCCAAGCGTCCTCGGATTCCTGAATCGACCTTCTGCTCTGGTGAAGGACTACACCAACTTGTTACAAGAAATACTAGAGAATTCTTTACTAAGCTGAATTTGCCAGAAGGATTTCTGAACAAGGCACCCAGCACTTGGACATCCAACTGTGAATATTTAAGGGCCAGAGCTATTGTTGCAGCTCTATCTGTTGTAAATGACCGGGCAGAACGTGCAGTAGCTTTAGTTCAAGAGCTGAATAAGAAATTGACAGTGGGGGAAGAGCAGCTCCAGTTCCTGCTCCAAATTGTTGCAAAACACCGCCAGAGTCACCCAGTTCCATCAAAAACTGTTCTTCTCAAAAAATAACCATCAATGAGGTCGCACCTTAAAATACACCATATTGTATAATCATTGTATATTAAATAAATGTTGTATAAGGAAATAATGCTAATTAAAGTAATTAAAGTATGTAAATAGCACTGGCATTTTGAATTTATCTCTATATAATAAACTAATGGTTTTTTTTTGTAGCAATGCTTCATTGCTGATTGTATATAAAAAAAGAGCCAGGAAGGATTTTGGATAGGAGAAAAAGGATTGGGATAAAGAAGGATTGAGGACCAAAGGATGGATTATAACAACATCAAGGATAGGTTAGAAAAGGATCAATGATAAATAAGAAGGCCTATACTTATAAAAACGAATCAAACTAAAAAAAGAAGGAAGGAATTATGTGTATAATGAGCATAATCATATGTCAGGAGCTATTATGCCATGGTCACCATTTTTATTAGCCGGGGGCGATCCCTAAATATGAGCCAATTTGTGTCAAACTTTCAAGTTTTAGTTTTTATGCTAAATGGAACTATTTTAGGGGGCGCAGATAAAATAATTCAACATTTCAATTTTTGACTACCCAATATGAAAATTATTTCACGAAAGTAACACGTGAAAAATATTTATGATGAATAAAACCACGAAGGAAAGGAAACACAAAAAGGTGCTCAACCCTTTTTTTTCTTTAACAAATTCAAAGTTCAGATAGACAAGAAATAATTAGAATGACAAATTCCACACATATATTTTGTATCATATTATAAAAACCGAAAACTTTATAATTTTCACATTTGCATAAAATAACATTTCACACTATTAATTAAATTACAACCTGTAACTAATCTATACATGCCCCCAAAAAAAAAAACTGAAAATTTTCTTACAGTGGCTGCACAAATCTCATGTTCACAATCTATTCCAGCGATTCCTCATGAAAGATCGCTTTACATTTGAAACAATTATTTGTATAGTTATACAGTTACTATCAGGGTAACAGAAAAAAATAAGAAAAAGTTTACATAAAATACTGACCAAGAGCGCACATACTATTTCACGAAAAACACAACAAATATGGGCAATAATCGCACCCTTTCACTTATAATTTCATTACATAATAATCAGTACATTAATTTGCTGGACGTTGTTTAGATCACAATCCGCACGCTGACAACGGACTTCTTCAATTTACAATCGCAGCTCTCCTGCTCACTTCGCTAGAATGCAAGGGATTGCATCAATCAACATGCAACAGGGCAGCACGCTATAATGGTTCCGCTCTCTCTCCAAATGGCGAAGAAAAAAAAAACGAGACGTCCAATTCTAAAAGGATCAGTGGGGGAGATATACTGAAAGCGGGACCACGCGCCGGAATTGGACGGAATTTGCAATTCTAGAAGTCGATGAAGAAACTCGCCTTGTCTCATCTCCACTTTTGTCGGTGAACGCTGCTCTTCCTACGTCCAGCTGAAAGACTCTTCCACTGGCAACAATCAAACGATCACTCCGCCGTAGGCCGTTTCCCAACGAACCTACTGTATGTCTGTATGGACAGTACAGTCTTAGACACCCGTTCAAGCTCTCGTGGCTTGCCTACCGCGTGCTACGACACATATTTAGCGAAGCATTCGAGCAGCGTGACCAGCTACTGCCCGAAAAATACCAGTAGACCATATTTGATCGAAACTTTCGTGTGCCAAGACCCTGCGCACGTAAATTTCTCTTCCGAAACTGTCCTGCGCCAAGTCCCTGCGCATTCGGTTCCTCTCTTCTATCTCTTCTCTTCCAAAACTATCCTGCGCCAAGTCCCTGCGCAGTTGGTTTCTCTTCTCTCTCATCATTGGTGATCGATCACCTATCCGGTCGACTAAACTCAATGGATGGAACTCGGATTCAACTTGGTTGCCTCCAAACCGAGCCTTTTGAAATTTTGAAAAAAAAAAAGTTTATTCGAAACGAGTTTCTGTACTGCTTATCATTTATTTAATATTTAATTTACCGAATTTTCTCGACAGTTCACTTCGAAACAATAACTACACATTTGCTCTGGCCAAATTCACGGAAAAAAAAAATTACACATCTCAAAATTTCGCAAAAATTTAATCACATCTAGCTGCCAATAAGGTCACTTATGGCAGTTACATCGGAGAAGATAAAAAAAGTCATAAAACGTACGAAACAAAATTATACAGTATAAATATAAAAGCGCCCATACATAGTAACTGTTAGTATAATTTAAGAAATATTATTGTTCAAACTACGGTCAGAAATCACATCAATACTTTTAAATACAAAAGACAAAAATGAACTCCAGAAACTTCATGTCATCACTTCTCTGACAATCATGAACCCTTTTGCCCTTTGAGGGGGAGCACACTAAGACGCCACAAAAACGTTACTGGCTATGTAGAAGGCTCCATTTCCGAGGGAACACTCGAGCCAACGTTTTAAATGCATTAGTACCCGACTGAAGGTTTAAACAATAACAATTTTCCAAAACAGTTATTAAAAAGTTTAAAAAATTAAAAATTACTACCGAAAATTACTTTAATACAGTAATTCCAACTTGAAACGTTAAATTTTATATGAATTGAACTCGCAATTCGCAAATTACATCTGAGATACAACTCTCTCCTTCAACAGGAACCCCAGTATGGTTTGCAAATCACAAAAATCCCAGCAATTTATCGCTTCCAAGTGAAACTACAAATTTGCATCGTTATACTAAATAAGAATAGATAATATGCACTCAAAAATACACGTAACCTACTGTAAACAAAAACAAAACATTGCATAATTGAGAGCAGTCGCTTTGCTTGTAAGCGAACCTCTATACAAATATCCCTAACCGAATGAAACAGCATTATATCCTGACATAATTTTGTAATTTTTTCTATGCAAACGCTCGAACTAAAAAAAAAGGACATTTTTCATTTCTAATACCCAAATTAAAATATCAAATCAAAACATCCTTTTTAGAATACAATCTAAATTCCAAATAAAAATTTTACCATTGTCATTGAACTGGAAAGACAAATAAAAATCGGCCTACCTATAAAAATAAAATTAAATGAACTTATAAAACGTAAAGAAACAATACATGATAAGAATTTTCTACACCAATTTCTGTAATTCAAAAAAATTTATCTTAATATCCAGATTTCGTAAAATAAGTGTAACGTAACTCACATAGGCCCCCACAATAAAAATAAAATTTACTGCCGCACTTTTAGGCCTATAATTAATAAATTCCATGTTACGCGTGGAAAGAACAGTTTAGAATTTAATGCATAACATTTGTGCTTATTAAAAAAAATCCTATGATTATTTATGTTAAACTAATTAAAATTTTGTTAAATAACTAAGAATTTAATACTCAGACATATACCATAGTGACGGTCAATATATGAACAATATTTAACGATAGGCCTACAACAAATCTTTCTTTAGTACAATACAATAGCCATTTTACAAATATGTCGGAATTGTCGTGAAAATGAACGAAAGGAACGGAGAGAAAAAAATAGATAATCAGCCTACCTACCAAATTTTATGAGTATATAAATATATATAATTATATAACTAATATATAGGTATAAGTTAATATGTAAGTGTATAATTATTGAGAATATAAAAAAATCCAAAGAAAAACAAATGAATTTATAGAAAATTTCACGACACACAGTCTCTATTTCAGTTAAACCAATTAATTAAGCTTATTTTGAAGTCTAACACAATCCTATACGGCCAGCCTATAATCTGACAATTTATTATGTTTAAGATTATTTTTCGACTGTCCCTTAAAATGTAACTTAATCCTATTTAGCGCGAAGCGAAGCGAAGCAAAAAGCCTGTAAACCTATACAAACAATAAAATAAGCCTATTATTATATACAACCAATCGAAATATAATCAAAAATCTACCAATGAAACCCAGAAAATTTTTCATATTCATGAAGTGTCTTACAATACTATATATGTATATATACCTAGAAATGCGGTACAAATTTTCGCTCAAACATTTTTAAAGGACCGTATAAAATGTGTATCACTGTATTTAAACTAACATAATTCACTTACGTACAAATCCAGTAAAATGTATTTATTAATCGTTATTCTTATTATTATGATTAGGTAAGCTGAAACAGGCATAACAGTGGAAGAGACGAAAAAAAGAAAAATTGAGCCCTCACAGCACGATAAATTTTCAAAACTATGTCCTCTCCGACGTAATGAACGAAATTTAACGTAATAATGACTCGCAATATTGAGTCAGACAAATTTTTCTACCGACTCTGCACCACGACTAAAATAAATTTTGAGTCACTAGACTGCGAAAAGTAACGGAACCGTACGATGAAAAATGGAACAAACGAACATTTCAGAATCAACGAACTCCCACGAAAAGAAAAAAAAAATTAAATTTTTAGGCGCGAAGTTTGTAAGGGACGCTATAAGGATTTCGAAGGCCATGCGCCATTTTGAAATTACATTCACCATGAAATTTTAAGGAATGGAAATCGAAATTTGCCTGCAAACGGGGTAAACTTTGCATTTAGATATTTTAATAATCGAAATAAAATATTCATTAACGCTATTGGCTATTATACCGGGTCGGAAGAATTTTAATCGAAATAATAGGCACGTAGATAAGCCTCATACAAAATATGATGTAAGACCGCCGCTAGCCACCAAAAAATGTCGTGAATCACTTTTATTATTTACTTTCTTCATTATTTACTCTACTTTCTGCTCTCTATTGCATTTATCTTTACACTCTCTTTACTCATTTCCACAATACTTTACAATTATATTCTTGGTAGCCACGCCGAGACTGAAAGCCGTTACAACACAAAGGGGGAAGGGGGGTTCATTAACACTCTTTTAACGCTTGTTAACACTTTATTTAATTCCGAAAATGGTTTAAGTAATTTGAGGGGAGGCGAGTAGGAAATTTTACTATAATATTTTACGTCGGAGAGGGGCACAAAACAATTAATTTAATGTTAAGGTTACATGGCCCCAACTTCACGCTTAACGCGCTGCCGGACGACTGACTCTCTTTGGGGGTAGTCCGCTCTGTCGGCCTCTGTTCAGGATTGCCAACTCTTCCCATTTTAAACAATTTCAAACAAACATACTTTTTCGTAATTTCACAATTATTAGTAAATGATTTATATTAAACATTATAATCTTAATTAAACAAAAATTAATATTCTTAACTAGGCATTACTACAGTTTCCACCAAGCAGAACATGCAGAAGACCATCAAAGCTGACAGAAAACTATTACAGCGGCTCCTGAATGCCGCGACCGCAGGTCGCATGGTGGAGATGGTCAACGTCTTGAAGCAGAACTGTCCCCAGTCCCATTTAGTCTGGCGAAGGCAGAAGGCGAGATGAATTCGACATCGAAGTCTGAGCTGATGAACATCCTGATGGCTCAGCAGACCATAAGCTCAGAGGTTCCAACCTCTGATCTGAAGACCTGTGTGATGATAGATGGCCATGCACTCATCCAAGCTCTTGGCAAGCCTGGCGGCTGTCGGACATTCGGCGACTATGCTGAAGTGTTCTTCAAGGCTGTGACGAGTTATTTCAATGAACACACAACAAGAGTTGATGTCATCTTTGATCGGTACGCAGGGGAAGGATCGATCAAAGTAGTTACCAGGACAAAGCGTGCAAGCAAGAAGAAACCGATTCGGAAAGTCATTGATGGCTCACAAGCAATGTTCCCTCTAATTTTTTTTAGTCCGTGTGCGCAAGAAATTTCCGTTGTGCATACATTTAGATTCATGGTGAAAAATTGTGCAAACTTTTCTGAGCGCTATTATCTTCAAAATTAAATATATATAAATGTTAAATACTTAATAAATATTATTTCCATAAGGTGATAGCTTGATCATTACGGTACTATTAAATGGATATTAAAAAACTGTTTACAATATTATATATTCTTAAAAAAGAAAACATTTTATCCATTCTAAAAATATGAATAAAATAAAAAATAGTTGTGACGAGTTATTTCAATGAACACACAACAAGAGTTGATGTCATCTTTGATCGGTACGCAGGGGAAGGATCGATCAAAGTAGTTACCAGGACAAAGCGTGCAAGCAAGAAGAAACCGATTCGGAAAGTCATTGATGGCTCACAAGCAATGTTCCCTCTAATTTTTTTTAGTCCGTGTGCGCAAGAAATTTCCGTTGTGCATACATTTAGATTCATGGTGAAAAATTGTGCAAACTTTTCTGAGCGCTATTATCTTCAAAATTAAATATATATAAATGTTAAATACTTAATAAATATTATTTCCATAAGGTGATAGCTTGATCATTACGGTACTATTAAGTGGATATTAAAAAACTGTTTACAATATTATATATTCTTAAAAAAGAAAACATTTTATCCATTCTAAAAATATGAATAAAATAAAAAATAGTAAAATAAAATTCAACAAAATAAAGAAATAAAATAAAAATAACATTAATTGAAAATTATTATTTTAGTTATCATTTCTCAAAACAATTTTTAGCATTTAGCAATTTAAAATAGACTATCAAGATTAATACATGATTTTATCCATTCACAAAATAGGAATAAAATAAAAAATAATAAAATTCAATAAAATAAAATATAATCAAAATAACATTAAATGAAAGTGCCTTTCATTTAAGTATGATTATGATTTCTCCCTACGATCTTTAGCATTTGCCCATTTCAAATAAACTCTATGAAGATTAATACATCCGTCATCATTCAGGTAACTTTTAATTCGCATGAGCATGTCAAAATGATTTTCTTTCAAGCGGTTTCTTAATTTGTTCTTTATAGAATTCATTAAACTGAAGCCACGCTCACAATCCACACTAGATGCTAGGAAAGTTCCCCCAATATCCATCAACTTAGCAAGGTCACAAAATTGTTCATTTTGGAGGACGAATGTCACCATATTATCAAAGTTTTTAATCAGCTTACTTTTTATTTTCTCGCATACAACAAATTTAAAATCATTGTACTGTTCGATTATGGTAGAACTTTCACCAAGAAAATCTGCATATTTTGCACATAAAGCTTTAACATGCTCACTGCCAAAGTCAAAGTCTTTCTGTAAAATAGCCGAACAATCAAAGGCAGACCATTCTTTTACTTCATTTTCAGGAAACCTGTCTTCCAAATGGGAACAAAGTTTTTCTATGAAAGTTAACCTTGTGTGACGGTATATTTTTGACATTACTTTAGTTACTGTCGTGACTCATGATACGCTTGAGCCTGTGCGCATTTTATTTTGCTGTGTGCGCGGGTTTCACAACGCGTGTGCGCGCGCACACGCGCACACCTTAGAGGGAACATTGCTCACAAGTTCCACTGCCTGAAGTGTGGAAAAACTTCATGGCCCTGGATACAAACAAGGCTGACCTAGCCTTGTTTCTGTCTAACGTCATCACTGATAAGGGCAGAGATCTTCAAGAAAGATGTCAGCTGGTGACTGGGGGTGGCTTCTCTGAAGCCACTGAAGTACGGTCAACCAGGCGACATGACGTTCCACTGCGTAGCAACCATGAAGAGGCGGACACCAGGCTCATCCTTCACTCATGTGATGCAGCGTCCCAGGGCTATGAACGAATACTGGTAGTGTGCAGAGATACTGATGTAATGGTGCTGCTGATTCACTTCGTTTGCACCAAGGTCGCTGAAGTGTGGATGCTGTGCGGAACGGCCAACAACCGAAAATGCTACCCTGTGCACGATGTATTCAAGAGTTTGTCACCTCCAGTCAGGGACAACCTGGTCAGCTTCCACGCTTTGACCGGGTGTGACACAGTCTCGTCCTTCAGTCGTCATGGAAAAAAGAAGTGTTGGAAGGTGTTCAGTGACCACCCACTCCTGCTGCACGCCATTGGTCGAGATGGGGATATCGCAGATGTTGAGAAGTTTGTGTGTCATTTGTATGGCCCCTCGGAACAACACACAGTTGATGACGCCAGAGTTCACCTTTTCGGGAAGGCCAAGAAGACTGAAAATGCTCCCACCGACAAAGGATACCCTGGAGCTCCACGCCAAGTGGGCAAACTATCAGGCCAAAATATTGCTCCAGGCTGACAAAGAGCACGTAGATGTTGAAGATCCGGTGGACACTTCAGCCTGGAAGTTGGAAGATGGGAGCCTCCTACCAGCGTGGATAAGACTTCCTCCAATCCCTGAAGCTTGCCTGGAGCTTGTTGCTTGTGGTTGCAAGAAAATGTGCAAGACAGCTAGATGCAACTGCTTCAGGAAAAGGATGAAGTGTACGACAGCTTGTGGTTGTGACGACAGCGGTTCCTGTAACCCAGCTGGACAGTAGATCTATGTCTCTCTTCCGGGCTGAAATAGAGAGAAGCTGGAATGTGCTGTAAGGAACTAATAACTCTGTTCTTAAGTGATTGCAATCCACACAATTGTAACTGTCAGTGCAGCATTTCGGTGCTGTTCATCAAGAAACGTGAACTTGTAGATGTTACTAGTGTGTAAACTGTATAGTTATAGGGCTATATTTACTGTTTTGTGATTTAGTTGTGATAATTCTGTTACTGTGAGTACTTAATTCATGCCATCAAACTTATTAGGCACTAATTATGTTAAAATAAATTGTTTTGACAAACAGACTTGCTCAATGTTTTTTTCGCTAATTAAAATTAAAAAATCACAAATTTTTAGCACAATTTCGGTCATGATTAACTTGAATTTGACCTTGAGTTGGTAATTAAGATAGAATAAGCGTGTCATCATACTTCTTTATCACTAAGTGTGGCAAAATGAAACATTTGGTCAAACCAATTGGCTCAGAATATTTGTTTTTAATTAAAATTAGAAAATATCATTTTTTGCACAGTTTGACCTCGAAAATTACCTTGAAAGCCAAAAGCGAGAGTGGCATCCACCTGCATTTTATTCCTCACCCACAAGTACATTGATTTAGCATGGGTGCCAGCTATTAACAAAAAACGCCGTTCAAAGTCGATTTTTGAATTTTGGCCGGTCCACTATTAATTAGATTGCGAAATCTTGCAAATAGTTGGGATTTTTGTAAAATTATTGTATTATAGAATACATTGCATTATTTATTTTGGCTGGTTTGATTCTTATTTTGAACAGGAATAGCCTAGAGAGAGCAGTAGAGATTTTATTTATTCTTATGTAAACCCTATGAAGTGGAATTTGGAGACTCATACATAAGGTACCCAAAATTTACAACCTCCCATTAGCCTCAGAGAAATTCGTCCGTAAAGAAGTCAAGTGCGTTAATAGAGTAAAATAATGTATTAAGTGATGTGTTTAATTCACTCTAAGGTTGGGCTAAACTAATGGATGAAAGCATATGAAACCTAACCAGAACTTTTGTCATGTGACCTTTGTGGAAAGTTTGGATAAGTCAATTTTTATCAGATGGCTCCCCTTGTAAAAGTCTAGGTTAAGAAACAAAGAATTGTGAATTTACAGAAGATTGAAAATCATTAATTTTTTTACGCAAGAAGGATGGTTCAAAGGCGAATGCCCGCAAAAAAGGCCCCCACCCCCATGCAAGAAGAAAAGAGCCAAAATCAAGGTCCGGGGTTTCTGAGAAGCTTGAACACTCTGCATTGAAAGATTGGAGGTCATAAACGGGAGAAAGATGTATTGGGGAAGGTTGTTCCAGAGTTAACCGGTTGAGTAGATGACACATTAAAAATACCGATATCAACGCTTGCGTTGCGTTAGAAAGTTGGGCAGAAAAGGAATGAGAATGTGTCGAAAGTCTATCAAAAGTTTTTGATTTGTCTAGTACAATAGCAAAGCTTTCACCGAAATCCCGAAAGGAAGATGACCAAGAGTCAGAGAGATATTGAAGAAGATCGCCAGTTGAGCGGAACCCATACTGACTCTTCCTATTAGGGATAGGTTTACAAACTTTAGAAAGGCAAGAAATAAAAACAGTTGGACGATAGTTGGAGGGTTGAGGGCGGTCACCCTTCTTTGGGACATGCTGAATGGAAGCGAACTTCCAGCAGGAAGGAAAAGTACCACATGAAAGACAAAGACGAAAGAGTTTGCCTAGGCAGGTTGTCAGCACTGAAACGCGGTTCTTCAGAACAGAAGGAGGGACACCATTAGGACCGTACGCCTTCATAGAGTGGAGCCCAAATAGGGAAGAAAGAACATATTTGGAAGATATTCTAATTTCAGACATAATTAAGTCAGAGGGAGTTGGAGATGTTGGAACAGCACCGGAATCATTCATGGTTGAATTCTAAGCGAAAGTTTGAGCGAAAAGTTCAGCTTTGTCAGGAGAAGAGACGGCATCTGAGCCATCAGAATGGAAAAGAAGGGGAGGGGGGAAAGAAGTAAAGTTGTTGGAGAGGTTCTTGGCTAGATGCCAGAAAGAGCGAGAATAATGAGAACTGGATATGGTTTTACACTTTTGTTGAATGAAGGAATTTTTGGCGAGTCGAAGAACAGATTTTGCATGATTACGGGAAGAAATATAGGCTAAGTGATAGACAGGAGTTCGATGGCGACGGGACCTTCTGAAAGCCAACTCTCTGTTACGAATAGCATTAGAGCAAGCAAAGTTAAATCAAGTTTGTTTTGCAATAGTAGTAGTAGTAGTAGAATATGGAATGTACGCCTTTATGTTCGAGAGAATCTCCCGTGATAGGTTCAGCACAAATGGAGGGGCTCCGGCCACGAAAGCAGTAGTCATTCCATGGGAATCAGCGGCGCCAAAGTGCTAAAGGCACCTCCTGTTCGGAGGATCTAAAGGCCGAATTGGAGCGATAGGATAGCAAACAGATATAAGATTGTGGTCGGAGGGGCCTAACGGAGAAAAAAGTTTCACAGAGTGAGGAGGATGAGAGGTGAGAAATAAATCCAGAATGTTGGACCCCTTACACTCCAAGGTGATCGGGTACAAGTAGGGTGCTGTACAATCTGCTCTAGGTCATTCATTATGCAGAATTTGTAGGCTAGTTCACCATGGGTGTTAGTGAAATGGGAGGAAAGCCAAAGGTGGTGGTGAACACTGAAATCGCCTAAAATGGAGATTTTAGCAAAAGGAGAATGGGATAGAACAGGGGTGGCGAACGTTTTTGAGAGCGTGTGCCCAAATTGGCGATAATTATCTGAAAAATTCTCTCGCTTGCCCGTGGGAATTTTGAGCAGATTATTATTATTTTTATTATTATAATTGTATTTTATAAAATTTTTATAGAGAAAGAGAACAAAATACTTGAAAGCATTCTTAGAAATGTCTATTTAGGCAACCAATAACTCTTCTAAATTGTTTTAAATGGGACAGCTTTAGGAATTACATGTTATTTATAACTAGTAATTCACAAGAGGTAAAATTAATAATTTAGTGACAATAATAATAGACCTTTATTTCATGAAAAAGGAGGAGTCCTGTTGGTTATTTACGTGTATTCATTGGTTTACTATTAACAAAAGTATAACAGAGAGAGATTGAAATAAATGAAAGCATTTTAGAAAGCCTGTCCAAAAAATTATTGATAACAATGTTTTGAAAAAATAATTGAAAAATAACATCATTTATAAATAGTACTGTACCTTATAAGTGACAAATGAAATGTGACAGTGAAATGATAAGCTTTGGTTCATATGATAAAACAGATATGAACACTTCTCACTGCTCCCTGTTTGGAAAAATTCATTCGCAGCATTATTTGGTAGTAATGATAATCATTAGGGTGTCAGGAAATGATTGCCCCCCCCCCCTCCTGTACAGAAGAAACTGAAAGGAATAGAAAAAACAGACAAAACCACGCGAAAGAGCGTTTAATTTTGAATAAAAAACACTTGTTTTAATATCGGGTGTTGCCACCATTTGCAGCTCTGACGGCCATTAATCGACGGGGGTATGATCCCAGAAGTGTCTCAAAGAGATCGGTATCATGACTCATTTCTTCAAGGACTTCGTTGATCTTTGCAGTCATAATTTCTGTTGAATACCGATTCTGAATGGGTTGTTTCAGCATTAAGGACTCCACCCGATCCTTCATGATGGATCCGACATGTTCACAGACATTAAGATCGGGAGAATTGCCAGGCCATTCATTATTTCCGAAAAAATCAATGTTATTGTCCTTAAGCAGTTGTTGAGTCGCAAGTGCTTTCATACAGGGGGCTTTGTCGTGAAGAAAGGTTGCCTGTTCAACATCCAAAACACACTCGGGGTCTTTCAAAAACGGAATTACATGTTGGGCTAAAATTACATTTCGAAAATAAGGCCCATCCCAACTGGTTCCTCTTGGTTTGATAACCCAGATGAGCTTCCGAATAGAGAACATAATGAAAACACCCACACATGCTGGATTTTTTACTATTTCTCGATACTTCTGGTCGTCTGGGACTTCATCAGGAGTTGTTGCCCAAACCCGATCATTCTGAAAATTTGGTTTTCTGGAGACATAAACGAAGAATTCATCGCTGACAACCAAGTGAAGGAAATCGTCTTCCGTCCATTCCTCAAGATAATCACAAAACCATAGCCGATCTTCAATATTAAGATCACTCTTCCGTGGCTTAGCTATTTCATGCCAAGCACTCAAGCCTTGGCGAACTCGAAATTGATGCACAAGTTGCCGATTGACTATGTTACCATGACGGATAAGTATCTCTTTCGCTACCTCAGAGCAGCTCTTCTTTCGGCGCCGTGATGCAGCAAGCACAATGTCTTTCGATTCTTGAGATAATTTCTCTGGTCTTCCTCCTCGAAATTCTGTTTCACAATCTTCAGGATTCTTATTCCAATTCCTTTTGACAAAGTCTTCTGATCTTTTTAATCTCTCAGCCACCCAGTGTCGAGTTATGAAAGTTGCACCAGCTTCCTTTGCTTCACGAAATGTGACAGCTCGAATGCGGTCAAGAACTCGCTTTTTCTCTGAATTGTTCAAAATAGATGATGCCATGGTTTCTGTGGGGAAAAAAATGGTAAGAATTAAAATCACAGGAATAGAATATAATGGTTTTTATTCAGATTTTAACGCTCTTTCAAGTGGTCTCGCCGGTTTTTATCTATCTCTTCTAGTTTTTGCTCTACAGGGGGGGGGCAATCATTTCCTGACACCCCGGTATAAACATTTTTCGTGAAACGTTGCAGATAGGAAAAATAATTTGGGGGCTACTTGACAAAATAAAATATAAACTTTTTTTCAACTCCACAACCCTGCGAATGTACTTATTACAAAATATTTCGTTATAAAACTCTAACAACTTAGTTAAACAGTTTATGAAAGTGCTTGAGTTTATGGTCATTAATGGTCAGTTTGTATATACTGTACATATTTATTTATTATGAGTGGGGGTTTAAAAAATCTTGGGGTGGCAGTGCATGCCGCGTGCCACCAAAATTTCTTCGCATGCCAATTTGGGCACGCGTGCCATAGGTTCGCCATCCCTGGGATAGAATATATTCCACTTTGAAAGTAAAGTAGTCAAAGAATTTTGGATAGTCAGTAGAATTATGAGAAAGGTAGACAGCGCAGATGTATTTAGTTTGAGATTGGCATGTAAGAGCCTTAGCCAGAAAGTATAGAATTTGGAAGATTCGAGTTCAGGAATACGAGAAGTTAGGTTATTGCGTACATATACGCAACCTCCACCTTTGGAGTGAAATTGAGTATAGAGAAAGTAAGAGGATGCCGAAAATGGGTTGCTGTCAGTCGTCCTAGACATCTGAGTTTCATTGAGAAAGAGGTGAGGTTTAGAGGAGGAGTGGTGGTGTTCAACAGATTGAAAATTTGAGAAAAGGCTATGAATGTTGCAGAAGTTTATAAAAAGTGAATCAGGCAGAGGCCCAGAAAATCTCAAATGGGCGGTAGCATATCCCTGCTGCCTGGGTTTGCGTTTCCGATATCGACGCGGGGGAGCCAGAAGTGGAGGCATTTATGATCCCCTCCCCTGGGGACTCCCAGGCTCTTAAAGTTGTTGCCATTTTTTTTTTAAAGTTTGAAAAGATTATGTAGTGTGTAAGATGCATGTATATGTAGTGGAGAGTAGGGAGAGAAGTGTGTGTTTGAGAGTATGCTGGGCTGCTTACATAGTAGATGAGACAGAAAAAGATCAGCTTAGGAGGACAGGGGCCCGAAAAACGAGAGTTTCAGCTCTCCCTATCTTCTGTCTAACGTTCTTCCCGGAACAACAACAACAACAACAAAACAGGTATCCCCCTACTCCCTCATCTCCAGGAGCCTCCGTGAGTGACCAGGAGAGAGGTATGCTTTTTTCCTTCACATCAAGCGCTGCTTCCCCCGGAGAGATCCCCCTCCGTCAACGGATCGAGGAGTTTCAAGAGAATAAAAGGCGGGAATGCCAAGCGTTGACCGGTGATACTGATATTAAACAATTAGCTTTATATGTGGAATCCCGTCTATCTTTTATCCTAAACTGTATGACAGAAAAGGATGAGACAATAAACAAATTCGTAAAAGGAAACAAAGAGTTAAAGCAGTGTACAAACGCCCTTAATGAGAGAGTATCCACTATGGAAGGTCGACTACAAAACCAAATAATTAAGAGAAAATGAGAGGTTAAGCAGCGATCTCAAACAGGAAACGCACGAAGACTTATACTGTATCAGTGGACCTGGAGTTAGAAACGCCATCAAAGACAAACTTCGTATCAACATCCCCGAAAATATCATTACGGAAGCACACCGAATCATAAAATTCAAACTGAGTGACTGGCTGTGGAAATCAGAAATAAGAAGTGTATTTATAAATAAACAAACCTAATATACAGTATATATCAGGGGTGGCGAACCTTTTTACAGTCGCATGCCAAAACCATGTAAACCATAAAAAAAAATTCGCGTGCCCAGCAAAGTGTGTGTGTGTGTGTGTATATATATATATATATATATATATTACACCGAATTATAAACATTAAATCTATTATTTTATACTCATTTTTTGGATAACAATTTCTATGCTTAGGCGTGCCAGGAAAATTTGATCGCGTGTCCAAATGGGCACGCGTGCCATAGGTTCGCCACCACTGGTATATATATTAATGAACCATTCTGTCACTACAGAAAACAAATTTTTGACAGACTATTAAAACTTCAAAAAGACAAAATAATTTATTCTTGTTACATACAGGATGACATAATATATGCCCGTAAGACGCAAGAAGGACAAAGAATATCGATTCGTACTCAGAATGACTTCGACAACTTTCGGCAGCACCTACATATTATATTAACCCACCTGTTAATATACCTATCCTAAAATTTTATAATTTTATAATCCTATGAGCTTATAATTCTGCTATTCCTCACAGTTCTTCAAATTCTGGAACTGTTGACTTGAAGATTTTAAAATAATATAATTTTTAATTTTTAAATTAAATTCTAATTTTAACTTTTTATAATATTATAATTTTCGCACTTATTGTCTTATAATTTTGATGTTCTCATAGTTCTTCAGATTCTATAATCGCTAATTTTAAGAATTTATAATGATATAAATTTTAATTTTTAATTTAATTTTTAACTTTTAACAATCTAAGTTTAACAATAACAATATAACTTTTAATAATATAATAATTTTTAACTTTTAATAATATAACACGGAATGAAGACATGAAAGAAAGAAAAGAGATAAGTAAAAGTTGCGATGTAGTAAAACTGCCCAACAAGGAAAATGATAAAAAGATGAAAACTCAAAACATAGGAAATAAACAGCCGAATAAAAATAACGATAATATTAAAATTAAAAACAGAAAATAATCAGATGACAAGAAATAGAAGCGTAGAAAATACCATCTGTAAATACTACGCCAAAGAGTACTGCAGATATCGGGATGGGCAATACATCTATGCACATCCCACGTTATGTAACTCACATTACACAAGAGGATATTACAAATTTGAAAACACTACAAATTCCACCATCTTACTGTCCGCAACACCTATGCAAAATATCGGAGGTGCAAATATGGACAAAAATGCCGTTACCACCACCCCTAATGGAACGCAACAGATGAACATGAAAAACGAGTATCAAAGAGGGCTACCAACTTTTTAGACGTAGCCAACACAATGCAGTTGCTAAATACCATCCAGCAAATACAAAGTCAGCTGACAAATATAGGAATCCGAGAGCCGGACAGAAGACACGCACAAAGACTCGGAGGATCATAAGGTAGCGAAACCGGCGCCACCATTGGAAAACGAATCGGAACCACATGTATGTAAAAACGATAGAGAAAAATACATAAATAATCCTAGCCAACATTCATGGCCCTTAAATCAAACTATTCCCCGGACAAAATCATATACTTGAAAGGACTCGTGCAAGAAACCGGAGCAGACTTTGCATGCCTCACCGAAACCAACCCATCTAAAGAACTGCCAGGCGAACTGTGAAAACTGTGAGTTCTCAATTAACAAAAAAGAAGTACAAATTGGCAACTATAACATCCTCCGAGCCGACAAAACAGTGAGACGTAAAGGAGGATGTGCTGTTTACACACACGAAAGGTATATGGCAGAAATGACTATAAGTACTTCAAACAGCTACGTAGAATGTGAAGCAGCAAAAGTTGAAAAAATAAATATGGTACTAATTGTAATGTACAGACCCCCGAACACACCAATTTCAAAATTTTCAGATTCCATTACAGAGGTCGGAAACTGGGTGAAAGATCTACATTCTCCAACCCCAAATATTTTTTTCTGTGGTGATTTTAATTTTCCATTCATGAAATACAAAAGGATAGGAAAAAATATATGTATACACCAGAACAAGGGGAGCACACGGGAAGACCAGGAGCAGGTAAAAAAGCTGATGAATTTATGTTAACACAAGAAATAACAGAAAACACAAGAAAAAACAAATGTCTAGATTTGGTATTCACAAACAATAGTCACCTAATTGATTATGTAGAAATATCCCCAACTATAATATCTGATCACAATATTATTGAAATAACAACCAATACAAAAGCAACATGAAAGGAAAGAAAATGCACTATAGAAAGAAGCAAATTCGAAATTTTTAATTTTCACTCCAAAGCTATAAACTGGGAAGGTGTTGCATCCAACATGGAAGCAATAGATTGGAAACCATCTTCAAAGACAAGACAACGGAAGAGATGCTAATGACCTTAGAGAAGAAGATGCTGGAAATTGTGGAAAGACATGTCCCAAAAATGAAACAAAGAGGAAAGAGAAGCAGGTTCAAGAGACAAAGGAGGTAATGTTCCGAAAGAGTAAAAGAGTGACTGCAAAATTAAGTAACGGCAAAGAAAAAGAAGACGACGACGCTATAGAAGCGATAAAGGTTAACTCACAGTACTTCTATAATTTTGCAAAAAGGAAGTCGAAAAGTCACCCGACTATCGGACCTTTGAAAAATGAAGACAATGCTTTATCTGATGATGTAACAGAGATATTTGAAATATTAAGAGCTCAGTACGAATCATCTTTCAGTATCCCAAAAACTGACAAACTGATATGCGATAGAAACGCGTCCTTTGAAGAAAAACTACAAGGGGGAAGTATAACAGACTTCGACTTTACAACAGATGATATTACATAAGTTATAGGGAAACTAAAAGCACACTCAGCGGCAGGACCGGACAAATGGAATGCCACACTGATCAAAAACTGCAAGAATGCAATCGCTGAGCCCCTACAATGGATATGGAGACGATCACTAGACACGGGAGAAATACCGGGTATCTTGAAGAGAGCGAGTATAGTCCCAGTATATAAAGGAGGAAATCGATCCGAGGCCAAAAAATTAGGCCAGTGTCGCTTACATCTCATCTCACTATAATATTTGAAAGAATAGTTAGAGAAAAATTTATGACCTTTTGGAAACTCGGAAAAAATTAAATAATAACCAACATGGATTCCCGTCAGCTAGATCATGCTTATCAAAACTAATGGAACACTACAACAACATTATTGATGCACTGGAAAGTAATGAAAACTATGGTGTAACATACACAGACTTTGCCAAAGCGTTCGACAAGTGTGACCATGGAATCATAATACATACATTGAAATGTATGGGAATAACAGGAAAAGTAGGGAAATGGATATATGATTTCCTTAGTGAGCGGCGGCATGTCGTTACGGTTCAAGGAATATCTTCATCAGAACCAGAAGTCATCAGCTCAGTACCATAAAGAACAAGTATTAACTCCATTACTCTTCATAATCATGTTAACTGACATATTACCAGAGACAGCACAGTAACATCCTTTGCCGATGACACAAAGATTCAGTAGAAAACTGAGAAACCCAGAGGATATAGCATCTCTACAAACAGACATGAACAGAATCTACAAGTGGTCGGAAGACAACAATATGAAATTTAACACTGAGAAATTTCAACTGTTAAGATACGGAAAAAGGGAGGACCTAAAATCCATATAATACAATACCCCAAATGGACAGGAAATTCAGAAAAATTGTAAAGCAAAAGATTTAGAAGTTGTAATGACTGATGATGCGAAATTTGAAACACAAAATAAGATAGTAGTAAACAGAGCAAAGAGAATAACTGGACAGAAACTGAGAACCTTTAAACGAAGGGATAGAAATATAATGATTCCTTTATTGAAAACACTGATCATACCCAAATTGGAATACTGCTCGGTCCTAACATGCCCATATTAAAAAGAAGACATTAGACAGCTAGAAGGGATTCAGAGAAGCTTCACAGCCAAGATCAATGGGTGCAAAAAATTAAATTACTGGGAAAGGTTACTCGAATTAAACCTATATTCACTAGAAAGAAAAGAGAGCTACACCATTATTTACACTTGGAGAACAATGGAGAAACTAGCCTCTAATCTTATTCTGAACCCTATAACTCCCCAAAGGACAGTGGAAAGTTGAAAAGGAAAACTGTGTCGTGTTCCCAAATTAAAGGCTAGACAGGGAACATCCCCACCCTGAAAAAAAATAGTTTTGTTGTGAGAGGACCAAGACTGTTCAACCAGCTGCCCAAGGAACTAAGGAACACGAGTTGTGTTGCGGTGGACATCTTCAAAAGAAGGTTAGATGCCTGGCTCAGAACAATCCCCGATGAGCCGGACGTTCTTGGCTACGTGAGGTGGAGAGTACAAGAAACCAACTCTCTACTTCACTAAACCAACTCAGAGAGGAGGGTCGACAAGCTTGACCTTCGTGAAATGAGGAATCATTGCACGGAACATTTGAAAGGTTGAAAGGTGTGTATATGTATATATATATATATATATATATATATATATATATATATATATATACATATATATATATATATATATATATATATACATTAATTTAATATATACAAGCAATGCTGCAGTAATCAGCTTTGTCATCATATGGTTTTGGGATAACAATGGCTCTTCCTCTTCTAGATTTTCTGACACTCCCCACCGAAGAGGCATTGTTGTCACTAATTTTTGTAAGTTTAGCTAAATTTTCTCCATGAGGCTCTAACCCTTTACCACTGCAGAACTTACTAAATTGTCTTTGCCAAGAAACAACTCTTGAATAAGGCCAAGCTTCCAGCATTGTCTTGGTCTTTCATTCCCAATCATCACCACTTCTCCCACCTTGATACAATTTGCATTGGAGCCTTTTACATTGTCTGTTGGGTAATAATTGAGTTCTGGCAAGTATTCCATCTGCCACCTCTTCCATAACTGATCTTGTAGCTTTTAAAGATACTTGAACCTTCTGGTTAACTCTTCTTGATTGGTCTTGATAGGCTATAAGTCCATTGGTAAACTGGGGCTTAATGTTAATTGTTTACTACACAAAAGAAAAGAAATGATTTGGTGTCAATGGCTCTGCATCCTACATAATGTTATAAACAAAAGTGATGGGCCTGCTATTCACCATTGCTTCTATTTCACACAAAACAGTGCAGAATTCTTCTTTGCTCAAATGAGCACAAAATGAGCCAAAAATCCTCCCCACCATGGTGCTCTCTCTACAGCAAACTAATTAGAGGGCTAAGTTTCACTTCCAAGTTTCAGCCACTCTGGTCCATTCCACCATAAACCTGACTGTGCAAGATCCTTTACTGAAACTCTTTGTAAATCAGCTGGGTTTTTGGTGCTTGGACAATGATTCCATTGCTTTGGATCTCTGCATGTTTGAATTTCCTCCACCCTATTGGTTCCTTGCCTGGTTTCTTAACCTGGCTTCTATAACCAGATTATAGTGGAGTCGGTACCATAATAGCCTGGAATTTCACAAAGACCCAAAGAGTCTTGCACAGTAACTACAAGCCGACTGGCAACAACTGTACCCATCAATTCCAACCTTGGAATAAAAAACCTTTTCAAAGGTGCTACTCTACTCTTTGTAGCAACCAACCTGCAACTTACTTTCTCTTCAAATGTACCTCTTACAAAGATGCAAGTTGCACAGGCTTCCTCATTTGCATCACAAAAGACTTGCAGCTCTAAATTATCTGGACTACTGTTCAACTCTCAAAAGTACCATCTTGGGATTTCAATGTCTTTGAGCTGTGCCAATTCTTTAAACCAATCTTTACACTTTACCACCATATGATCGTGTAACTCCTGATCCTAAGTCCAACTTCCCAGAGGGCCTGAAACCAAATTTTTTTACTGTATCACAAATGGAGCCAGAAATCCAAAAGGATCAAACACCTTCGAAGCCAGAATAAGAGCTGTGCATTTTGCTCACCTTGTCTCATTCTCAGCCAACTTTACCAAAGACTTAATATCGAAGATAAACAAATCCTCTCCTTCCTGCCAGACAATGTCTAGCACCTTTGTGTCTATTGCCCACAGTTCCTTGGTACAGAATCCTCAACACTTTTTGCTTCATCATGTACACAGGACTGACTCATAAACTGTTGTAACTGAGAATGATTGGTCTGACATTTTCTAAGCTCTAACCAGCCCCACTCATTACAGTTCTAGCCTCCACGAATATCTGTTGAGCCATTTCTGTATTATCCACTGAACACAGCAAATCATCAACACAAAAATTTGGTCTTATGTGTTCAACAGTATTAGGATCAGAGGTGTAAAAAGTACCAAAATTTGTTACTTAAGTTAAAGTACCGCTACTTTGACAAATATGTACTAAAGTTCAAGTAAAACTATCATTCCTGAAATGTACAAGTAAAAAACTTTCTGCTTCAATACGTACTCAAGTAGTAAAAGTAAAAAGTAGCATCTTAAACATAATATCGATAATGATAACCATTACTTTGTAAAAACGATAAGCTACTTACTAACTATATTTATTAGGTAATGAAAAAACAAATATATGACTTCAACCAGCAATATTATGCACAAAACTTGTTTAAATTTAAATGGCCGCGCGTCCCGTGTCCTCTGATTGGTTGCTTCAAACATGGGTGTTTCTAGAACAGTGGTTCTGAAACTTTTTTGCCCCATGCCACCCCCTACAAGTTGACTTCTGACCCATCGCCCCCCTGATGTTCAAGTGCATTGAGTAATATTACAGTTCATTAAATTTATTTGATATAAAAAAACCGAAACACAGACATCTTCCATTTACAATTTTATTTTATATGGTACAGTACATTATATAGATAGTTGTTGTGCAACACAATTCTAAGAATATTTGCAGTGGTAACACGATCAAGTACAGCAAACCCTCGTCCAACGCATGTTTGTCCAGCGAATTTCCTTATACACGGAAAAATAAATGAGAACAATTATTTGCCGAAAGTGGAAAATTTGATTATACACGGTCCGCCAAACACGCTCTAATACAGTAGTACTGTACGCGTGCCAATACGCACTCTAGTGTTTTCTACATTCTCCAACACTCCCGCACCTCTCTCCCTCTCGCGTCACCCCTCGCATCACCCTTTGTCTCAGTCCCGCTACCGCGCTAAGTTCAGTGAAGTTGTATTGGATTGTTTTTGTTGTATTTTGCCGTTGTTGGGCAATTACCCTTAGACAGCCGTATGGCACCAAAACGTAAAGCATCTGCAAGTGATAGTGAAGAGAAGAAAAGTCGTACGGTTATGAGTTATGACATTAGCCGAGAAAAATAAAGATTCTAGATAAGTTACGTGGTGGTATGAGTATAACATAACTTGACCGCGAGTATCACGTGAATGAGTCTACCATACGCACCATCTGAAAGAGTGAAGAAAAAATACGTGCTATTTTCATTTAATATATTTTTATTTATCATACAAACAGAGCCTTCTGCTCACTGCCCTACGGGCACTGCTTGTGCTTCGCAAAGTCGCCTACGGCGAGGGCACCTTCGGTGTGGGTTACCCCTTTGGGAGTAGGTCATTCTCCCTCTCCCCCAAAAAACCCTCACCCCCGTTTATGCAACTTGGGGCTAACCTCCTCCCTTATTACCTCCCCCCTCCCCCACCCCTCCCCATTACCCCCACCCCTCTTCCCCATTACCCCCACCCCTCTTCCCCATTACTCCCCCCATTACCCCCCATGGAGGAGGGGGCTGGCATCTTGCAACAATTGAGCAACAATTGCAATTGCATATATGCACTTCAATTTTTTTTTTTTTTCACTTTTTCATGTATTTTTTTGTAACATTTTTTTCACTTTTTCATGTATTTTTTTATTGGTATAGGATGTAAATATCATTATGGTTATGATTTTATTATGTTCTTATCTTATACTAGCTAAAGTGGGCCCTACGGGCCCATTTAGCTACGCCCGTGGTGCTGGGGCCTTTGGCCTCAGTAATTTGGGAACCGCAGGCCCCCCCAGTTACCGGGGAGTCAATTATTCAGTCAATAAAACTATAGAAAAGAATGTTGCCCGGGTCAATTGAATGCCCGGTTAGGTCAACTGAATGCCCCCTAAAACCCCTCACCCCCCTTATGCAACTTGGGGGCTAACCCCCTCCCCATTACCCCCACCCCTCCCCATTACCCCACCCCTCCCCCATTACCCCAACCCCCCTTTTTGAAAGCCGTAAAAATATTTAGTCTGTAATGGTTGCAGCACCAGTATGAAAGTGCATAAAAAGAACTCATTTGGTAAATTTTTGAACTTTGCCGCAGATTAAATTTCGGCTCAAAGCTGAACGCAAAAGCAAATGTTTTTTACACTTTTTAAAATTATAATTAAAAGTAGAATTCATTACGCCTTTTTCTAATGCATTAAAATACAAATATCGCCCATATATATCAAGAATCTTCTTCTCTTTTCGAGCGTGACAGACTGACAGACATTCCTGGGTGTTTATAGTATTAATACTATTGAGCTAAAATGTGTCTGTATGTGTGTGTGTGTGTGTGTGTGTGTGTGTGTGTGTGTGTGTGTGTGTCCGCTTTCTTTGGAACCGTGCACAGACTAAACGGCACATCGGAAAATTCTGCAACCACCACCAACTGATAGCCCATGAGCTGCCGATGTGCGCTGTCAAGTTTCCCGGTCCTAGGTCACAATTACTGGGTCCGAAGGCCCCAGCACCGCGATATAACTACAGAAAAGAACGCAGCCGTGAAAATCTTGAGCTTCACATTGTGTGACATATACTGCTACCCGCCTGGGGGTAGTGGCGGAGGGGTGGGATAATTGGGGGAGTGGGGAGTGGGGGTAATGGGGAGAGGGGGTGGGGGTAATGGCGTTTTTACTTTTATGTGTGGGGGGTAACGGGGGAGACGGGTGGAGGTAATGGCGTTTTTTTTAAATTTTGTAGCTGGATCACAGTGCTACCCGCTCGGAGGGCCAAGTTGTACAACGGTCGCGAGCGATAGCGAGCTACCGCTTGTTTCATCTATAATAATAATAATAATAATAAAAAGATGTGTGTGTGTGTGTGTGTGTGTGTGTGTGTGTGTGTGTGTGTTCCAGCCATAACTCCAAAATGGCAGCAGTTACAAACATGAAATTTCACACACATATTGATTAGGTCCCCAGGTTGTGCACCTGGGTGTTAATAAATTAAATAATTAAAATTACTGAACCCGAAGGCTCCAGCACCGCGATTAGACTACAGAAAAGAACGCAGCCGTGAAAATTTTGAGCTTCGCATTGTGTCAAGATTTCTGAATCTTAAGAGTTTCATGACTATAGTTTTACTGACCAAATAATTGAACCCTCAATTACTGTCGGTTCAATTATTTGTTCAGGTTAGCCCCCAAGTTGCATAAGGGGGGGTGAGGGGTTTTTGGGGGCATTCAGTTGACCTAACCGGGCATTCAATTAACCCGGGCAACATTCTTTTCTATAGTTTTATTGACTGAATAATTGACTCCCCGGTAACGGGGGGGGGGGGGGCCTGCGGCTCCCCAATTACTGAGGCCAAAGGCCCCGGCACCACGGGCGTAGCTAAATGGGCCCGTAGGGCCCACTTTAGCTAGTATGAATATAAAGAAAGTATTTTTAACTTTTGTGTTTCATTACCTTTAGGAATAACACACACACACACACACACACACACGATACCTATATATTTTCCTGGAAATTTATTCAAGGTAGGCCTATGTTTTGTGACCTTTTTTTTTAAAGTTGTACATAATTTAGGCCTGTAAAGTGGGCCCTACGGGCCCATTTAGCTACTCCCGTGGTGCTGGGGCCTTTGGCCTCAGTAATTGGGGAGCCGCAGCCCCCCCCAGTTACCGGGGAGTCAATTATTCAGTCAATAAAACTATAGAAAAGAATGTTGCCCGGGTTAATTGAATGCCCGGTTAGGTCAACTGAATGCCCCCAAAAACCCCTCACCCCCCTTATGCAACTTGGGGCTAACCCCCTCCCCATTACCCCCTCCCCATTACCCCCACCCCTCCCCATTACCTCAACCCCCTCCCCATTACCCCCACCCCTCCCCATTACCTCAACCCCCTCCCCATTACCCCACCCCTCTCCCATTACCCCCACCCCTCCCCCATTACCCCAACCCCCCTTTTTGAAAGCCGTAAAAATATTTAGTCTGTAATGGTTGCAGCACCAGTATGAAAGTGTATAAAAAGAACTCATTTGGTAAATTTTTGAACTTAGCCGCAGATTAAATTTCGGCTCAAAGCTGAACGCAAAAGCAAATATTTTTTACACTTTTTAAAATTATAATTAAAAGTAGAATTCATTACGCCTGGGTGTTTATGGTATTAATAAGAAGACGCAGTTACAAACATGAAACTTCACACACGTATTGATTAGGTCCCGAGGTTGTGCACCTGGGTGTTAATAAATTAAATAAGTAATTTTAAAAAATTAAATGACGTCATCAAGATCATTACGTCATTACACACACACACACATACTTGTGTGAGTATATATAATATATATATATATATATATATATATATATACACATTTTTTTTAACTGCAAACAACACAGTATAATTAATGTAAAGAACGACGCTTCTGTAGAAGAGCGTCCGCACAAGAAGAGGAGAGAGAACGAGCGAATGAAAAAATACAGGCACCTCCCACGAATCGAACCCGGGATCATCCAATTACCGGTCGGATATGCTAACCACTACACCAAGGTAAAGAGAGAGAAGAGAGAGAGCATCCTTTCGCCTGGACCGCCAGACGCATAATAAAGTTCTTGGTCTTAATCAGCAAGTTGGCTTAATCAGTCAGTTGGCTTAGACGGCTTAATTTGGCTTAGAAGGCGTAAATGGCTTGTTTAGGTGTATATATATATATATATATATATATATATATATATATATATATATATATAAAATTAACTTTTGAGTTGTTGTTGTTGTTGTTGTTGTTGTTTAGCCGATCAGCCCACCCTGATCGAACGAGCCGGCGGCACGCAGGTAACCGATCGCCCTCTCCGGAGTGGACCAGAGGTTCAGCGCACTAGTGATGTTGTGTTGTGTTCGTTGTTGTGCTAGAGTGGTACAGTCTGTCATAATGTGTTCAATTGTTTGTGCTGTGTCCTGGCACAGGTGGCAGGTGTCGTCTGTGGAGTTGTCTAGTCTGTGTTTATATGTCCGTAAGTTGGGGTGATGTCCACATCGGAATCGTGCTAAGTTAACTCGATCCGATCTGCTCAGGCTGATCTCTGACCTGTTAATGGGTGGCAGCTTCGCACCTAGGACCGCATTCGGACCGAGTCGTGTCAGTGCTTTGTGGGTTAGGTGTGTGTGTATGTGTTTTCTGTACTGTGTGATGTCTGTGGGGCGTGGTATGGAATGGAGTATTTGGTTATAATGTCTCTCTGGTGTCATCTTAATGGTGCGAGGTGTCGGTGCATGATTGTACATGTAGTGGCAAGGGTGTTGTGGGTTAGTTATCGCTGCTGCCATGAATTGTGTTCCCCTCATGTCTAAATGTTCCTTAACTTTCAGTATTTTTGTTTCTGTGTGCAGGTGTTCTATTGGTGTTGTTGAGTGCATCCTGTAATGATACGAAGTGCGTTGTTTTGTATTGTCTGTAAGGTGTTTATGTGTGTAATTGAGATAATAGGTGCCCAGCATGGGCTAGCATAGTCCATAACTGAACGAATATATTGTTTGTATATGAGTGGTGTTGAGGTGTTGTTTAGTGTAAGCTGTGGAGTTACCTGATGTTCTTTTGTGTTGCTTGTAAGCAAGGTGATGGTTGATTTTGTGGGCGCTACTTTGAGTCTATTGTGTGTGAGCCAGTCTCGTATACTGTTTATGTATGTTTGTAGGTTATTTGTAGCGGTGTCAATGTTGTTGTGGGTGGATGTTAGAGTGATGTCATCTGCATATGATGATAAGGTAAGCTTGTTATCTATGGGTGTTGGAATGTCATGCATGTATAAGTTGAACAGTGTTGGTGAGAGAACAGAGCCTTGAAGGACCCCGTTCGGAAAAAGCTTCTTTTTGGATGACTTGCCATTAAATGTGACATGTGAGTATTTTCCTAAAAGATAGTTTCTCAGCCACCTTTTGGTGTTATTGTGCATGTTTGTGTTGAGTATTTTGTTTATGAGAGGGAAGCGTGGGATAGCATCAAATGCTTTACTAATGTCTATTGTTGCTAATAGTGTACGTTGAGGTAGTCGTCTGGAGTTGATGCCATCCATGATGTACTGCGTGAGGTTAGTGAGTAATGTCGTGGTTGAGTGGTGAGGTCTGAATCCATGTTGAGCAGACGATAATGGTATGTGTGGGTTGGTGATTTGTAAGATTAGTCTTTCTGTTACTTTGGAAGGTGTACATAGTAAAGTAATGGGTCTATAGGAAGCTGGTTCTGTTGGACTTTTGTTTGGTTTGAGTAGTGTAATAATTTTACCTTGTTTCCATATGTCAGGAATAATAGTGTTGGCATGAATATGTGCTGATATTTGTGAGAGCTAGTATTCCCTGTGGGCCCAAGTGTTTAAGGTAACACTATGTTAGATATGTTGTCTGGTCCAGTAGTCTTCGAATTCTTAATGTTTTTGATGATCTTGGTGGTCTGGTCTGTATTGAAGGGTGTAATGGTCGTGTCGAGTCAGTAGGTTTTCTTGTGTCTGGCTGTTTGTCTGTCTGCGTGTTTCTGGTTGTTGTCTCTGTTTAAGTGACTTATCTTTGCGTAGTGATTAACTAGAATGTTAGCTTGTTGTGTGTATGTTGGGATATTATTTTGGCTGCGACAGATAGCCGCGTGTGAGGTGTGAATGCCGCTGTTAGAGTGGGTAATGCTGTTTATAGTCTTGTATTGCCTGGATGTATCTGTGGAGTGGTTTAGTGTTGTTATGAATTCCCTAAATGTTTCTGTTTGTTTTTCTTTGAGTTTGTTGTTTATTTCTGTGTTGTGCTGTTGTATCTGCTGTTTTATGACTTCTGTGTGTGGTGTTTGTGTGTTATGTTTGAAGTTGTCACGTTGCCTTATGAGGTGGGCTATTTCTCTAGTGTAATTTGGGTTGTATTTCCTAATGTTGCCCTTGGGTATGTATTTGTTTGCATTATTAATGATCTGATTAAATGTCTTCAGTGTTGTATTGATGTTTATGATGGGTGTGCTGTTTAATGTGGTGAATTGTTCCTCAGTCTGTATTTTGAACTGTTCCCAATCAGCTTTCTTGTAATTTCTGAAAGTGTGCCTAAGGCTGTTGGGGCAGAGTGTAGAACGTGTTGTAATGATGATAGGCAGGTGGTCTGATGACAGTTGTTTTTCTGTTCTCCAGTATGTATGTGTTGCTAGTGAGGGGGAACAGAACGTTATGTCTGGGGAGGAGTTTGAGTATCCTGCTTTATGTGGTATGTGTGTATGTTCTTCTGTATTGTTAAGAATGAAGAGGCTGTTTAGTTGTGTGGCTATGTTGGCGCCTCTGGTGTTGCTTTGGTTGTGCAGGTACGAACTAGTGTCTTTAGCGTTGAAGTCTCCTCCTAAGATGACATTAGTGAGAGAGGCCAGATTGTGTAACTGTGGATTGTAATTGGCTGGCACCTGAGGTGAACTATCTGGTGGGATGTAAGTGTTGATTAGTGTGGTGTTGTGTTTTGCGCGTGTTTTAATGTTAACTTCCTGTATTTCTATCGTGTTATCTGCTTGGATTGTGTTTGTAATATATTGGGTGGCATCAGTGTAGCTAATGCTTTTACGTATGTAAGTGATGAGTCCACCCCCGTTAACCCCAGTACGATCTTGATGGATCACCTTGAAGTCAGGGATGGTGGGTGTTTTGTGTGTGCGTTTTAGTTTTGTTACTTGTATAAGTGCTACGTGAATGTTTTGTTTGTGTACGAATTCCCTAAGCTGCATGATTTTGTTTGTGAGGCCATCTACGTTGTACTATAATATGTTAATATTATACTTCTGTATGTGTCTCATGGTACTATTGTGTCTATGTCTTTGTGTATGGTGACATGTGTAAGTTGTAGTGGGGCCTGGATTAGTCTTAATGTCGCCGGAGAGTAAGAGTAGTCCGGGGAGCACGCAATTACTCCCCGTAAATGAAAAAATAGCACACTGAGAATAGGTCCGGCCCCGGGAGCCGATCGGCACTCTGACCGTGCCACGCAACAGGCCATCGACTGCCAGTCTGGTCAATCGTAGACAGCCCGCTGCACAGAGATTTGAGGAAGTTTGGCCACCAGCGCGTTGATGTTTCGGTTTGACGTCGCCTCTTCTTCGCGTTGACGTGTCTCGCGCTGGAGGATACAGCCACTGTTAGAAGCTTCCTCTTCAGCTGCTAACACTATTTTCACGTTGTTCTAGCTAAATGTTCAGAGGTTTTTGATTGCTAGTAATGGCTCAGTGTATATATTATTTTTACAATGAACTAAATTCCACATTTCTACAAAATTTCCTTCACTCTTGTTAAAGCGAGAAAAGTCAGTTGGTCATTAAGTTTACAAAAGACTACGACAATTAAATTTTGAGCTTCACATCCGGTTACTCAGTAGCTAAGTTGTTGCTTTCAGTTGCTGAGCAGCTTAGATTGCACTATTTATTTAGTTAAAGGAGATGTTCTTGGTAGTTGGCTTAGAAGTGATCAAAATGTTACAGCGAGTTGTTTGCATATAAAATTTAATTAACTACGCCAAGTGCTCAAAATGTTCTCCGGCGGCATAAATGCACTTTTGAATGCGTCGACTAACTGATTCGCAGACATGGACTAATGTGGATGCTGTGATGGTCCCGCACTTTTCCCTAATTGCATCCTTAAGGTTTTCGAGTGTTGCAGGTCTTGTACCATAAACTGCATCCTTCAGGTAGCCCCACAAATAAAAATCAAGTGGAGTCAAGTCCGGTGAACGTGGAGGATACTCAACGCTTCCTCTTCGTCCTATCCAACGGTTAGGCAACGTTTCATCGAGGTACCTTCTGACGTCACAATGATAATGAGGGGGGGCTCCATCTTGTTGAAAGTAAAAGTCGTCGTTTCCAAATAACTTCCGAACTGCGAGAAAAGTCAGTTGGTCATTAAGTTTACAAAAGACTAAGACAATTAAATTTTGAGCTTCACATCCAGTTACTCAGTAGCTAAGTTGTTGCTTTCAGTTGCTGAGCAGCTTAGATTGCACTATTTATTTAGTTAAAGGAGATGTTCTTGGTAGTTGGCTTAGAAGTCTTAAGCAGTCATTTGGCATAGTGTATACATATAGGGTGTCCCAAAAAACACTATATACTCTTTATAGCATCATATATTTTATAATTTAAAAAAAAACCAAACAACGCTAAGTGATCAAAATGTTACAGCGAGTTGTTTGCATATAAAATTTAATTAACTACGCCAAGTGCTCAAAATGTTCTCCGGCGGCATGAATGCACTTTTGAATGCGTCGACTAACTGATTCGCAGACATGGACTAATGTGGATGCTGTGATGGTCCCGCACTTTTCCCTAATTGCATCCTTAAGGTGTTCGAGTGTTGCAGGTCTTGTACCATAAACTGCATCCTTCAGGTAGCCCCACAAATAAAAATCAAGTGGAGTCAAGTCCGGTGAACGTGGAGGATACTCAACGCTTCCTCTTCGTCCTATCCAACGGTTAGGCAACGTTTCATCGAGGTACCTTCTGACGTCACAATGATGATGAGGGGGGGGGCTCCATCTTGTTGAAAGTAAAAGTCGTCGTTTCCAAATAACTTCCGAACTGCGAGAAAAGTCAGTTGGTCATTAAGTTTACAAAAGACTAAGACAATTAAATTTTGAGCTTCACATCCGGTTACTCAGTAGCTAAGTTGTTGCTTTCAGTTGCTGAGCAGCTTAGATTGCACTATTTATTTAGTTAAAGGAGATGTTCTTGGTAGTTGGCTTAGAAGTCTTAAGCAGTCATTTGGCATAGTGTATACATATAGGGTGTCCCAAAAAACACTATATACTCTTTATAGCATCATATATTTTATAATTTAAAAAAACCCAAACAATATATTGTTATAGCAATTGCCAATGAAAGGTAAATTAGTAATCTAAGTGATCAAAATGTTACAGCGAGTTGTTTGCATATAAAATTTAATTAACTACGCCAAGTGCTCAAAATGTTCTCCGGCGGCATGAATGCACTTTTGAATGCGTCGACTAACTGATTCGCAGACATGGACTAATGTGGATGCTGTAATGGTCCCGCACTTTTCCCTAATTGCATCCTTAAGGTGTTCGAGTGTTGCAGGTCTTGTACCATAAACTGCATCCTTCAGGTAGCCCCACAAGTAAAAATCAAGTGGAGTCAAGTCCGGTGAATGTGGAGGATACTCAACGCTTCCTCTTCGTCCTATCCAACGGTTAGGCAACGTTTCATCGAGGTACCTTCTGACATCACAATGATGATGAGGGGGGGCTCCATCTTGTTGAAAGTAAAAGTCGTCGTTTCCAAATAACTTCCGAACTGCAGGTATAATTTCTGTCCGCAGCATGTCGAGATATGCGGCACCGGTAACTGTCCCATTAAAGAAAAATGGTCCAACCAAACCCCTGGATGATAAACCACACCATGCTGTTAATCCTGGTAAATTAACATGTTTATCCACATAAACGTGTGGATTATCAAGTGACCAGTACCTGCAGTTGTGTCGATTTACTGTGCCATTCAGCTTGAACGTAGCTTCATCAGACCACACGATTTTGTTGGCAAACTGCTTCCATTGACTGAAACCATTCACAAAATTCGAGTCTGCGATCAGGGTCATCTTCAGTCATGGCGTGTAACAGACTTGGAATGTAGCTTTTCCATTTTGCCGACTTTAAAATCCGGTGAACACCTGATTTTCTGATTCCGGTCTCATGGGCGCATTGCCTAACTGATTTCTGTGGTGATCGATTAAATTTTTGCAACACTAAAACGGAGTTTTCATCACTCGCACTTGATTTGCATCGTCCAGATCTTCGCTTGTGCATATCTTGAGCAGATCCCTCTGCCTCAAACTTGTCACGGATGCTTGTAATGGCGAGACGTGTCGGTGGCTTTGTACCAAATTCCCGGATCCATTGCCGCTGGACTTCGGACACATTCTCAAATTTTCAATACCATTTCAGAACACTTTTTCGTTGCTCCAGTGTCAAACGTTTAGGCAACATGGGTTCTTTTACTGAACTGAATAAAATTGAATGCTGTAGAGCAGTAGTGCACAAACTTTTTTGATGTGAGGGCCAAGCGAAGAAAATAACTAAATGTATTAGCCTACTTACTTTCCATCTAAGTCATAAATTGGGTCACTTTTATATTCTAACTTTTTCATTGAATTGAAAAGACCCGTGGGGCCACTGAAAAGACCCGTGGGGGACACATTTGGCCCGCGGGCCAGGGTTTGTGCATCACTGCTGTAGAGTTTGTATCGTGGAATGAGTGCGTAGGCTAAGTCCGAAGCAAGCTAGTGAGTGACTAGACTACGTTCGGTCCATAGGCTTCGCCATTACAAGGCCTTTGATAAAACAAGGCCAGGCTTAGTCGACGCATTCAAAAGTGCATTCATGCCGCCGGAGAACATTTTGAGCACTTGGCGTAGTTAATTAAATTTTATATGCAAACAACTTGCTATAACATTTTGATCACTTAGATTACTAATTTATCTTTCATTGGCAATTGCTATAACAATATATTGTTTGGGTTTTTTTTAATTATAAAATATATGATGCTATAAAGAGTATATAGTTTTTTTGGGACACCCGTATATATATATATAGTTAATGAAGGTGCATTGTTTAAATATATCCCCATCACCCCAGTTATTCCCTAATATCGTTTATATATATATATATATATATATATATATATATATATTATTGGATAATAAAACACAAGTACATCATTCTGTTTATTTAGACGAATTATTGGAAATAATTTCATGAAATATATAAAAAATAATATACAATCAAAATAGTTCAGAAGAATTCCATACACACTTTAAAGTTTAAACGATATATATATTTAGGGTGGTCCAAAAAAATAAATGTTGAAAGTTCGTAGGTCTTACCCCCTAAAATTGTTATCTATGTTCAAAAAACTCTAAATATAAAATTTTAAGATCAAAAAATTCTAAGTGGTGCCACATCGCATTTGAATTTAGATGTTTTTAAAAACTTTTTTTGCTTCTTCCCCATAATTTAGATTTATTGTGTCTTTACGAAAAATATTTCGATATATATCATTTTTTTTGCATAATATAGATTTTGTATGCTTATTGTGGTTAAATATTCCGAAGCACATCTTGTATGAGCGGTACTGAACACGTTGAGGCAAGAATCGCATCTGTTCTGTTGATACTTGTATTCACGTTTTTCCATGAAATAGATTTCGTCACTTTTCTCATCAAGTGCTCATCTTGCGTAAACGTGTTGAAAGGGTGTTCCTATAGCAATCGTATTTTTTATTCACAAGCCTCAGTCTTTTGCCAACCTGTCGTTTGCAGTGTATTGTTTGCAGTCATTTGCAGTGTATTGCAGTTCGTTTGCAGTGTTGCAATAGTGAATAATCATATTAGAAATGGCAAGTTCCTCAATGAAAACTCGCAGAAATACCGAAATATGGCTCATTGGACAACCAATTGAAATGATATGCGGGAGAAAACTTCCTTCCAAAAGTGATGTGCTCCGTCGTCTTTCTTATTTACTTAAGGAAAAGAAAACTCTAAGAGAAGCTTCTAAAGCAGTTTACATAGAGGTAGTTGAATTTTGGGAACAAGCTAGAATTCCAACAAGAGCTGATTATAATGTTATACCAATGATTGAAAAAGTATATACGGAATATAGAACGCTCCAAAAATTAAAATTCCTGTGCTCCGAAACTCAGCGTGAGAAAGAGAGATTGTTTCAGGACAGTTTAAACGATCTCTTTGATATTGCTCACCAAAAAGCACACGAGATGATCAAGTTTAAAGAAGAGAGAGAATTCCTCCAAGCTCAAAAACAGAAGGGAAGAAAAGGATATATGGCTAACGTTGACAAAGCATTATCAGAGAAAGGAGATCATAAAAGGAAGAGAGAGTCAGCTAAAGAACGGTTAGCACGTAGAGAAAGTAAGAGAAAGGAAGAAGAAACAAAGTCTGCCAAATTGACTTCATCAAGTAGCATGAGTAGTGAAGATGAAACAATGTTGTGTAAAACTAACATGGCATTAAAAAATAATGCAGGCAAGAAGGTTCCTAGCAAACCAAGTAAGAAGAAACTTGTAACACGAGACGTTGCAGTTGCACTGGATAGATCGAATATTTCTGATAGACAGGCCGTATATGTGCTATCAGCAGCTGCCTCTGCATTAGATCATGATCTTGATGACTTGTCCATAAGCAGAAGTACAGTTCGTCGAAAGAGAATGGATGTACGTGAGAAAATCACAAAAGATTTAAAAGAATCCTTTAATCCTGAATGTTCTTTAATTGTGCACTGGGATGGAAAAATGCTAATCAATTTAACTGGAAATGAAAACGTTGAAAGATTAGCAGTGTTGGTGTCAGGAGGAGGCAAATCAAAGTTGCTTGCAGTACCCAAACCCGAGTCTGGCACAGGAGTAGACATTTCAACAGCTGTTGTCGAATGTTTAAAGGACTGGAACTTAATTGATCGCATTAAAGGTATGTGCTGTGACACAACTGCCACGGACACGGGTCCTAAAAAGGGAGCTACTGCACAAATAGAACAAAAGCTTGGAGAAGAATTATTAAATATTGCATGCCGGCACCATATAATTGAACTTATTTCATCCAATGTGTTTGAGGTGTGTCTTTGTTCCGCCAGTAGCGGACCTGATATTCCGATATTCAAACGCTTTAAGTCTGCCTGGAACTCCATCATTAAAGAAAATTTTGAAACCTTTTCTGATACTCCAGGACGTGATGAACTGCTTGTTATTTGTAAAAAACGGTACTTTTGCATTATCCTCCCAATACTAATTTTTTTTTAGAACGGCTAACGCCTGCGGCGGGCTGTTTTTACCGTAACCTAACCTAACCAAACCTAACCTAACCTAACCTAATACCAACACTAATTTTTTTTATAATGGAAGGAAAATAAAGTACCATAACCAAAACCAAACCAACATTATATAAAAAAATTAGTGTTGGGAGGATAATGCAAAAGAACCTAAGAAACATCTAACCTCCACACATATCCAAGATGATTACAGAGAGGTCCTGGAACTTACAATCATCTATCTAGGAAATGTACCACCACGTGGAGTCAAATTTCTAAAGCCAGGTGCTTTACATCGTGCCAGGTGGATGTCTCGCATAACACTGCCCAACACCAATTTTGCTGATTTAATTCTAACACCTGTTTTTAGGTAACTTTGGTGTGCTGATTTCAAAAATCACCTTAGTTTTTGCCTATCACGTCAGGTTTTCGAGCAATCAAATACGGAGATATCGCATTTTGGCAGGGTTATGCCCAATTTTTTTTCTTTTCAAAAAATAAGTTTTTACATACTCAGAATCAGCATGGAAAAGTAAACAATTGTGCAGGGAGTGAACTTTAATATACAATGGTAATATTGACATAAAGTGATTAAAAGTGTTTAAATAAGCAAAAAATGAATCCATGATCATGACGTCACGCTCACACCTGGGGAAATCACAGATACCCAAGATTTTAATATGGTGTACATGACCTTTAGATTTAATGCACAGATTTGCGTATTCCACAGATAAAATTTTAACAGCAAAACAGCTGTTAACAGGTCTCAAAAATCATCAATTTTGATAAGTGCCCTTCATGGATCACCCAAAATAGGCATATTGCATTGCACATTGCACGAAAACCTGATGTGATGGACAAAATCTAAGGTGATTTTTGAAATCAACACATCAATATTATCCAGAAACAGGTCTTAGAATTAAATCACCAGCAAAAAACTTTTTTTTGTTGGGCAGTGTATAATCTATGCAATAAAAATGAATCTTTTCTGCTCACAGTTTAAAATGACTCTAAAGGAACGAAGTGGAATAAAACGTTTTGCACAATTTGCCATTAGACACTATGTTCCTGCATAGTTTTCTGCACCTATCGCTGCTTCTGCCCCTGCCACTGAGCTTTCGCTATTAAAACTGCTGCTAGTATACGAAAACAAAAGCATTGCTTCTGCAGCATCTCAAGCACTTTCTCGCCATCTTTGGTACCCAAGTGAATTTCTTATTTCACTTTCATTCTTTGATGAAGATATTTCCATTGATGTTAAAAGAGATGGTAAAGGCACTCGACATAAGGGGATCTAAACATCCGCCCAAAAGAATAAATTTGAACCTTTCTGCCAACGATATTCAAAACAAGACAGTAGCCAGCTTTGTTACTAGCTCGTCTCGACTATTTTTCACTAAGCTCGGACCCCCAATAGCCTTTCTTGAGGATGATCCAACAAACTGGAAGAACAGATAAGATTATCAAATGGCCCTTGAGTATGTCAAGTCACTGATGGTAACAAATGATAACTCCGACAGAGGAATAGCATTAATAAAAAATTTAAATGCACATCTAACTACAGTAAGAATGAAAGTCAAAAGCAGTTTCTCCTGCAAGTAGTGGAGCAACATCGCCTGCAGTTTCCTAATGTAAAAAAAATCAAACTTGAAGCAGGAACTGCGAACGCAGCAACAATGAGTAGGAGATGGGCACCCATGAGACCCCAACCTCTGAGTGGTTAATACTCCATTATACAGGGTGTCCCGTAAGTCCGGCATCATAGGAGAAATTCATATTTTTCTATTTCTACAAACCATAATTCATATTTTTCTCTTTCTCCAGACCATAATATCTGTGAGCAAGGAAGAACGAATCCAGATAATTCTACTCATAGGAAATCGGAGTCAAAGAGACTTTGCAACAAGTCTGCTAACACAACTCTGTGTTATTGGCTTGCGGTCTGGATGCAGTCTGTTAAATTCAGCAGCGGCCTCTCTTTGACTCCGCTTTCCTATGAGTAGAATTATCTGGATTCGTTCTTCCTTGCTCACAGACATTATGGCCTGTAGAAAGAGAAAAATATGAATTATGGTTTGTAGAAATAGAAAAATATGAATTTCTCCTATGATGCCAGACTTATGGGACACCCTGTAGTTGAATATGGAGGGGGACTGCGATAAACTAAAGAAATTTTTTAATATGAATTCAAAGAATTTTGAAACAAGAAAATTAAGAAATTTAAAGTCGAGTGTGGCACCACTAAATATTTATTAATTTTGATAAGTTTTGGTCAGTAACGTTTTTTTAATATAGGTAACATTTTCCGAGGGTAAGATTTAAGATTCAGATACTTTTAAAATTTACTGTATAATTTTGGACCACCCTAAATTATATATATATATATATATATATATATACACATTCAACTGCAAAGAACACGCAGTATAAATAACGTAAAGAACGACGCTTGTATAGGAGATATTCCGCGCAAGACGAGAGAGAGAACGAAACAAATGAAAAAATGAGGTAACCACCTGGGAATCGAACCCGGGATCTTCCGATTGCCGGTCAGACGCGATACCATTACACCATGGGCCTCACTCTTCCAAATGCCGTAATTCTTCTACATACTCGCAGAAACCAATGCCCCAAGGGGGCACCTCCCGCATGCCGTAACATTATATACATTCAACTGCAAAGAACACGCCCCCTTGGGGCATTGGTTTCTGCGAGTATGTAGAAGAATTACGGCATTTGGAAGAGTGAGGCCCATGGTGTAATGGTATCGCGTCTGACCGGCAATCGGAAGATCCCGGGTTCGATTCCCAGGTGGTTACCTCATTTTTTCATTTGTTTCGTTCTCTCTCTCTCGTCTTGCGCGGAATATCTCCTATACAAGCGTCGTTCTTTACGTTATTTATACTGCGTGTTCTTTGCAGTTGAATGTATATAATGTTACGGCATGCGGGAGGTGCCCCCTTGGGGCATTGGTTTCTGCGAGTATGTAGAAGAATTACGGCATTTGGAAGAGTGAGGCCCATGGTGTAATGGTATCGCGTCTGACCGGCAATCGGAAGATCCCGGGTTCGATTCCCAGGTGGTTACCTCATTTTTTCATTTGTTTCGTTCTCTCTCTCTCGTCTTGCGCGGAATATCTCCTATACAAGCGTCGTTCTTTACGTTATTTATACTGCGTGTTCTTTGCAGTTGAATGTATATAATGTTACGGCATGCGGGAGGTGCCCCCTTGGGGCATTGGTTTCTGCGAGTATGTAGAAGAATTACGGCATTTGGAAGAGTGAGGCCCATGGTGTAATGGTATCGCGTCTGACCGGCAATCGGAAGATCCCGGGTTCGATTCCCAGGTGGTTACCTCATTTTTTCATTTGTTTCGTTCTCTCTCTCTCGTCTGTCGCGCGGAATATCTCCTATACAAGCGTCGTTCTTTACGATATATATATATATATATATATATATATATATATATAGCGGACAACTGAGACGTTTGCAATCATCTTTGCAACTTTCAGCAACATGCCATCAACAATGCGATACAACTCATCAAACCAAACTCAACAAAGATGACGTCATACCAAGCGAGCAAAAGATGACGTCACAGCGCGGGAACCTCAAGATGAGCGTCGCAGCGCTTTCGCTCTTCGAAGGCAACTCAGTGATTCACGCGTTACCATCATGTAAACATCATACGTGCGAGGGCTCATTGGCCCTTTTAATATCACTCACTTAACTTTATATAAAGAATCTATCAATCAGTCGCGCGTTATTAATTGTCATATTGTAAGCATCAATTCAAGTGTACACATTACCAGTATTTACAATGTAAACAATCAACAATTCAGTCGCATTCTTAAATCATTCGAATCAATTTATTTTGTATTAAAATAAATGGAAGAAAACTGAATCTATCAATCAACCTAATTATTAACTTAATTAAGAACATTATTTGACCTGCAAAGATTTGGTAACCTCAGCCTAAGCATTTATCATTAACGATCAATCATTTTCAATCAATTAACCATTATCATCTTTATTATTATAGTGCTAAAAACATTACACTATAAAGTGGTGACCCCGGAGTGACTCGAACGTAATTTCAAGTTAATTTTCACAGTGAACCTGTTGTTTAGTGGTTAGGGACAGTTTCTTAATTTTAAGTATTCTTTTATTGCATTAACAAAATAGCGGGGATATCAAATATTTAAATTTATACACGGTACAACATACGGCGCGTCAATAGGCCTATCTACATCTGTGACTGGTGTTATTTTCCCGTACACATTAGGCCCCAAACACATTTACGGTTAATCTCTTTTTGCACAAGATAACACGTTTTCGCGCGAAAAATATGCAGCAGGAAAACAACAACGCCACTACATCCCACACTAACGGCGGTTCCAACAGAATCCCCACTTTTTGGCCCGCGGATCCCCGCACATGGTTCTTACAGGTTGTTGTTGTTTAGCCGATCAGCTCACCCTGATCGAGCAAGCCGGCGGCACGCAGGTAACCGATCGCCCTCTCCGGAGTGGACCAGAGGTTCAGCGCACTAGTGATGTTGTGTTGTGTTCGTTGTTGCGCTAGAGCGGTACAGTCCGTCATAATGTGTTCAATTGTTTGTGGTGTGTCTTGGCACAGGTGGCAGGTGTCGTCTATGGAGTTGTCTAATCTGTGTTTATATGTCCGTAAGTTGGGGTGATGTCCACATCGGAATCGTGCTAAGTTAACTCGATCCGATCTGCTCAGGCTGATCTCTGACCTGTTAATGGGTGGCAGCTTCGCACCTAGGACCGCATTCGGACCGAGTCGTGTCAGTGCTTTGTGGGTTAGGTGTGTGTGTATGTGTTTTCTGTACTGTGTGATGTCTGTGGGGCGTGGTATGGAATGGAGTATTTGGTTATAATGTCTCTCTGGTGTTACCTTAATGGTGCGAGGTGTTGGTGCATGATTGTACATGTAGTGGCAAGGGTGTTGTGGGTTAGTTGTCGCTGCTGCCATGAATTGTGTTCCCCTCATGTCTAAATGTTCCCTAACTTTTAGTATTTTTGTTTCTGTGTGCAGGTGTTCAATTGGTGTTGTTTGAGTGCATCCTGTAATGATACGAAGTGCGTTGTTTTGTATTGTTTGTAAGGTGTTTATGTGTGTGTTTGAGATAATGGGTGCCCAGCATGGGCTAGTACAGTAGGGCGGGTCGTACTCAGGTATGGAAAAACTATACGCGCTCACAACATGGTATCATATGTGGTACATTTATTTCATAATTAAATATAAATTATTAATTAATTGAATTAAATATCTATACAAAATTGCCTCGGGATTGGCGACATAGCCTATTGGGAATGAAATAACTGAATTGCCATACGTACAAAGAACCTGTATGTATGAATCAGCCCCACATAGCAACAAGAAAACCCAATTTATTATTTAGTCTACCAAAAAGAAGTAGACACAACAAACAACAAAATCTTGCTAGATCGGCAAATAATAATGAAAATACAAGCGAACCAAGGAACGGCTCTCAGGGCTGTTTATTCCAAGCAAACGCTTTAAACTGGAAAAACGTGTCTAAATTTTCCCTCAAGTCCTGAGTGAAATCCTTATAATAATAAAACCTAATGACGATAAAAGGATAGGCCTATTCCTTCAGGGGTTTATATAGTGACTGCCTATATTAATTACCTTAAGTAAATTCGCCGCGTAACCCCATCGTGGCGGCCCTACACCAAAAATGACCGTCACGCCCTACATCGAAACAAACAAAGACCCAGCAAAAATAAGGTGAGCAAGTTCAGTTTTTCAATACCATAAGCTTTCCCAACTCCCGATGCTAGAATTACCGTAATCAATATAAATATAAAGAGGTCCTTTAAAGACCTACATATTTATAACTCTCTAACGAAAAAGCATAGGGCTTTTGTCGGTAACCCTCCACTGACGTCTGTTGGAAATTTCCAACGGATGAGTACACAGGCAATCAACCCATAGCCCTAGATAGTTTTTTCATATCAGGTGACAACATGAATCTGAAGGAAATCCTACCATCAGGGGTGTCTAAATTATGTGTTTTTACATGGGGAATTCAAATATGAGCTTATTTTGGGATAGGATAACTCTAACCTACATCATTTTGTATTTCTAAATTGCCAATTTTACCCTTTTGAACCCCTTTATAATATATTAAAAGATATAAGGTAAATCATTTATATTGACAAGGCCAAATCAACTTTACATATATTTATTAATAGGTGAACTGCATGTATATCACTGGATATAATTACAAAGATCATTCTCCTGACATCTTGAACTTTGCCAGGTTGCACAAATCCTGCTTTGACTCAGACTTGGACATCAGCTTCCTGCTGGTCTCCTGAGCCCTCATCCCTCCATCCCTCTTTTCCTGTGAGAAGTACTTAGCAGAAGCCTCAGTCACCATTTTAACAACCCTCTCAATGCTTTGTGTGTGGCAAGGCCAGTTGCGCACCTCCATGGGGGTGTTGATGAAGTTTTTCACCTCTGAGGTGCTTAGAGAGCAGGTGAGAGGTGGCTCTGACACACCTTCTGACCAGCTGATCAAGTCACCGATGCTGGAAGCATCACAATTGATGTCAGGTGTCCTTCTGCTCCTAACAGAGGAGTCCCCCAGCTGAGTGTCCGGGTCCCCCTCTCCCCTGATGGCCAGGATTCTCTCCACCCCTTCAATCCTCTCCTTCTGATCCTCAGAGCAGAGTAGTGTTTGGAGGATGACTTCACTGTGGGCATACCAAGCAGATCTTCTCACAGTTGGCATCACAATATCCAGCACCTCCTTTCTCTGGGACTTGAGGCAGTCCAGCTGAAAGAGGATGTGCCTAGGCCCTTCGATCCAGGAGTGCTTGACCTTCACGTTGAACCAACATGGGTAATACACTCCAATGATGAATTCCACAATGAATTGCAGAATCTTCAGGTTCTTTCCTTTAAGTCCGTGCTTTGACACCCAGAGCCTGAGAAGTCTGTTCGCTGTGGTGAGCCAGCGGCTGTGGTTTACTGGTCCTATCTCTAACAGAGCCAGCTCTGCAGGAAGTACTCCATCCCTGACTGCACAGACAATTTTATAGCCATAGTATTGATCAGTTGAGAGATCTTGAATGACCTTGTCAGGAAGCTTGATCAGTGGAGGGCCAACAGAGATTCGGGTGAAGTTTGGATTGATATCAAAGTCTGTAGCAGAATCAAGGAGCTTTCCTATTGGCCCGGATAATTTTTTGTCTGACAGAGTAGGGCCATCAAGGTCAACAATGAGATGGCGCAGGGGAAGTTCAACAGTGTGCAGGTTGCACACCAACCAGACCAGCTTTCTCCCCAGGTGCAGCTCCAGCTTCCGCATTACTCCAGCTTTCACACCAGTGTTGACATTTGTTGAGTCTCCTCCAATGGCCAACAAGGTCTTATCATAACCCCTCTCTTTCAGCCAGGCAAACAGGACCTTAGCAATCTTCTCCGCATGTGACTCCTCTTTAGTTGCTTTCTCTGGGGTAAAGTGGAACAGATAGTAGCTGCCAGGCTCACTAACAACACTATAGTGTTCTTCCTTGATCTTTGCGGGAAAAGATTGGTCACTGCCCTCAGCTTCCATCATCACATTGGTCAGGTCAATCCGCCCATCAAAGAGGATGCAAGAGATCCCCCCCTCCTCCCTGCACTTCTTCTCGAACTGTTCCCCCAGCTCTCTCATCAACTTCTCCTGTGCTCTCTTGACCTTGCTCTTATCAATCACTTTACTTGTATTGTCTTCTGTGATGATTCCTGCGTCAATCAGAGCTGCTGTTGTTATCGCTGCAGTTGGCCTCAGCCCTATGCCATACCTTACACTAGCAAGGGCAATGTTTTGAACCTCATCATAGTTTTTCTGTACCTTTGCCGAAGCTGCTGGCTCAGGGTCAGTTTGAGGGAAGAGCTCAACTTCAGGAACAAACTCATCTTCATCACCACTCTGAGAAAGGTGGCTCAGAAAATGGCCTTATGCGCGCCAGAAAACCGTCAAAATATTTCATATACCAAACTGTATGATAATTACAATTAAGTGGAATGGCACACCTTTTTATTTGAGTATTTAAATATTATTATTATTATTATATGAATTACATTATATATGTTTATATGAATTAGTTAGAACAATGCTCTATGAGAGATAACGTGAGCAGCCATGATAGAAAACGTGAGAAGACATGTTCTGGGGTAACTACAATAGTAAAATAATCAACAATTTAATAATAATCAACTGCAAAATGATGTAGGTTAGGGTTATCAGAATTAAATATTTTCTTCAGAATTGTGTTCTATACACCAAAATATGTCATTTGAACACCCCTCTCCATTGATTTAAAAAAAATGCATAGTATGACCCGCCCTATAATGGGCTAGCATAGTCCATAACTGAGCGAATATATTGTTTGTATATGAGTGATGTTGTTTCCTGTTGGTGTCCAAAGTTTGTGCCTGTTAGTACCCTAAGCGTGTTAAGTCTTGACGTACATTTGTTTTTAATGTCCTGAATGTGGTTTGCAAAAGATAATGATGTGTTGTATGTGACACCAAGTATTTTGGTTCTGTGAGTGTGTGGAATGTTGATGTTGTTTAGTGTAAGCTGTGGAATTACCTGGTGCTCTTTTGTGTTGCTTGTAAGCAAGGTGATGGTTGATTTTGTGGGCGCTACTTTGAGTCTATTGTGTGTGAGCCAGTCTTGTATACTGTTTATGTGTGTTTGTAGGTTATTTGTAGCGATGTCGATGTTGTTGTGGGTGGATGTTAGAGTGATATCATCTGCATATGATGATAAGGTAAGCTTGTTATCTATGGGTGTTGGAATGTCATGCATGTATAAGTTGAAGAGTGTTGGTGAGAGAACAGAGCCTTGAGGGACCCCGTTCGGAAAAAGCTTCTTTTTGGATGACTTGCCATTAAATGTGACATGTGAGTATCTTCCTGAGAGATAGTTGCTCAGCCACCTTTTGGTGTTATTGTGCATGTTTGTGTTGAGTATTTTGTTTATGAGAGGGAAGCGTGGGATAGCATCAAATGCTTTACTAATGTCTATTGTTGCTAATAGTGTACGTTGAGCTGGTCTTCTGGAGTTGATGCCATCCATGATGTACTGCGTGAGGTTAGTGAGTGGTGAGTGGTTGAGTGGTGAGGTCTGAATCCATGTTGAGTAGGCGATAGTGGTATGTGTGGGTTGGTGATTTGTAAGATTAGTCTTTCTGTTACTTTGGAAGGTGTGCATAGTAAAGTAATGGGTCTATAGGAAGCTGGTTCTGTTGGATTTTTGTTTGGTTTGAGTAGTGTAATAATTTTACCTTGTTTCCATATGTCAGGAATAATACAGTGTTGGTATGAATATGTGCTGATATTTGTGAGAGCTAGTATTCCTTGTGGGCCCAAGTGTTTAAGGTGTGTGTTAGATATGTTGTCTGGTCCAGTAGCCTTCGAATTCTTAATGTTTTTGATGATCTTGGTGGTCTGGTCTGTATTGAAGGGTGTAATGGTCGTGTCGAGTCTGTAGGTTTTCTTGTGTCTGGCTGTTTGTCTGTCTGCGTGTTTCTGGTTGTTGTCTCTGTTTAAGTGACTTATTTTTGCGTAGTGATTAACTAGAATGTTAGCTTGTTGTGTGTATGTTGGGATATTATTTTGGCTGCGACAGATAGCCGCGTGTGAGGTGTGAATGCCGCTGTTAGAGTGGGTAATGCTGTTTATAGTCTTCTATAGCCTGTATGTATCTGTGGAGTGGTTTAGTGTTGTTATGAATTCCCTGAATGTTTCTGTTTGTTTTTCTTTGAGTTTGTTATTTATTTCTGTGTTGAGCTGTTGTATCTGCTGTTTTATGGCTTCTGTGTGTGGTGTTTGTGTGTTATATTTGAGGTTGTTACGCTGCCTTATGAGGTGGGCTATTTCTCTAGTGTAATTTGGGTTGTATTTCCCAAAGCTGGGCACAAACCGTTAATCCGTTAATCGTTAATTAACGAAGTTAACTTTTTCGTTAACGATTTAACTTTTAAGTTAACTTTGAAAATCATTATCGGAATAATTAACTTCCGTTACATTTAACTTCCGTTAACTCAAGTCCGTTAACCCAAAAAATTCATAAATAAACGTTTAAAAGTTTCTATTATTTTCAGTGCTGAGCAGGTGCGCAATTAATCCGCCACTGTTAATAGTGATGAACGAATTTCCATTTCCGCAGTGCAAAATCAAGCGATATATTTGTTTCCGTCGCCACAATTTGTGTCTTACCAAATATGGTAGTTATTTATGGCATTGGTTTGAGCAAAACATGGTCGACTGTAAAATCAGGCGGAAAGATTTGCCATTTGAGTTGAATGTTTCAACTTCTTTCAAGAAATATCACGAGCATTTTAAGGCACTTTCAATAATATATATGTAACAATTACAACAAATAACTACATTCGTTTCATTTGCAGTCTGTCTCTTGCGCAACATGTTTGTGCTAGTGAATATTTAAAAATAATCGTTGTCAAGTAAGTCATGTATATTTATAATATGTCTGTGAGTACCTTATTAGTAGTCTCCTTGATACATTTCAAGAACCATAAAACTGATCAGGTAAGATTTCAATTCTCATGTCACTTTGTTCTCTATGGACAAGGACATCCTGAGGGCCAAGAGATCATCCCTGTCTGATGAAAACTTTGATATGCTAATTTTCATGAAGGGCAACATGCATCTCATGGACAAAATGGAGAACGAGAAGAAGAGGGAAAATTAAATTATATATATATTGTGTTTTTCATTTTTTTTATAATAAAAGTTAACGTTAACGGTTTATCGGTAACTTCCTTTACATGTTTAACGAATTAACGGATTAACGGTTAACGAAGTTAACTTTTTGTTTAACGGATTAGCGGTTAACGAAGTTAACTTTTTGGTTAACGGTGCCCACCACTGGTATTTCCTAATGTTGCCCTTGGGTATGTATTTGTTTGCATTATTGATAATCTGATTAAATGTCTTGAGTGTTGTATCGATGTTTATGATGGGTGTGCTGTTTAATGTGGTGAATTGTTCCTCAGTCTGTGTTTTGAACTGTTCCCAATCAGCTTTCTTGTAATTTCTGTAAGTGTGCCTAAGGCTGTTGGGGCACAGTGTAGAATGTGTTGTAATGATGATGGGCAGATGGTTTAATGACAGTTGTTTTTCTGTTCTCCATTGTGTATGTGTTGCTAGTGAGGGGGAACAGAACGTTATGTCTGGGGAGGAGTGGAATACCAGGTGGAATACCATTGCGAGTACCAGAACATAACAAGAAGCGAGGCCAAGTTTAACCTCGTAGCCTCGCAACTCCCACCAGAGGTCGCTTTCGAGGTGCGAGACATCCTCGCCAAGAGGCCCCAAGAAGACCCCTATGAGACGTTGAAAACCGCCGTTTTGGAGCGAACGGCCATGTCAGAGCAAAACCGCCTCCGGAGATTACTCGCGACCGAAGAGCTTGGCGACAGATCCCCGTCGCAGTTCCTGCGACACATGCAGCAGCTCCTGGGGGATTCAGCCAATGTTATTGAGCACTCGTTCTTCCGCCAACTTTTCATACAACGCCTACCACCGCAGGTCCAACGAGTGCTGGTGGTGACGAAATCAGACACCTCGTTGAAGGACCTGGCGGATATAGCAGACAGAGTTTTGGACATAGAAACGCCACAAGTGGCCGGAGTCGCCTTATCACCCCCTCCCCCAACCGCGCCCGACAACAACTTGGTGGAGACTGTCGCGAAGTTGGCCACCATGGTAGAAGGTCTTTTTCGCGATGTACGCGAGTTGCAAACGCGTGACCGAAGCAGATCACGCGACCCCCAGCACCGCAACCCACGACCCCGTTCCCGTTCCCGCACCCCCGTTTCCAACGACGAACCGGGCGTATGCTGGTACCACAGGATATTCGGCGGTCAAGCCGGAAATGCACGGCCCCCTGTCTTCGGGCGGGAAACGTATCAGCCGAGCATTAACGGCGTCTCATGCTCAAGGCTTCCGCGGCGTCCGCCTATTCTTCGTCACAGACGCCCATTCCAAGATACGTTTCTTGGTTGATACCGGCGCCCAAGTCAGTCTCCTCCCCCCCCCCCACAAGAGCGGTTACATCCCAGTTGGGAGACTGAATTACACGCGGTGAACTCGACTCCCATTCAAACATTCGGTCAAAAATCCCTTACCCTCAACCTCGGACTTAGGAGAACCTTCCGTTGGGTTTTTCTCATCGCCGACGTGCAACAGCCAATCTTAGGTGCAGATTTTTTGCAGCATTACGACCTAGGAGTGGACGTTAGACGCCGGAGACTCATCGACCACAAGACCAACCTCAGCGTGCAAGGCGTTTTCTCCCGTACGTCAGCGCCTCCGCCAGTATATTCGGTGGCTCGCCCTGAGTCACCGTACGGTACACTACTGGCTGAGTTTCCATCGGTGACACGCCTTTGCAACCGCGAGGTGCCAGTGAAGCACAACGTCCTCCACTATATTCAGACTGCAGGACCCCAGAAGAATGCTCGTCCTCGACGTTTGGTCCCGGACCGTCTGCGCATCGCAAAGGCAGAGTTCGAACACATGATCGAACTAGGAATCGTCCGGCCTTCCAAAAACCCTTGGGCAGCACCGTTACACATGGTCCCCAAGAAGACTGAGGGCGACTGGCGTCCTGTGGGCGATTATAGGGCGCTCAACACTTGCACAGTGCCCGACCGCTACCCTCCCCCCTTTCTGCACGATTTTGCCGCCAATCTCTCTGGGTAAGGTTTTCTCCAAACTGGACCTCGTCAGGGCCTACCATCAAATCCCGGTAGCCCCAGAGGACGTTTCCAAAACCGCGATAATAACACCTTTTGGACTTTTCGAATACATCCGCATGCCTTTCGGCCTCCGGAACGCGGCACAGACTTTTCAGAGATTTATCGACGACGTCCTTCGGAGTCTCCCCTTCTGTTTTGCCTACATAGACGACCTCCTCATCGCCAGCAGCGATGAAGTGGAACATGCCAAATACCTTCGGCAGGTTTTCGCTCGACTCGAGGAGTATGGAGTCGTCATCAACCCCAGCAAGTGCCAGTTTGGCGTCCCCGAACTGCAGTTCCTCGGTCATCAAATTACAGGCAACGGTATCTCCCCCAACCCCCATAAGGTTGACGTCATTAAAGAATTCCCCCCCCCTACCACGCAAAGAAAACTGCGGGAATTCTTAGGTATGATAAACTTTTATCGCAGATTCATTCCCCATTGCGCGCACCTCCTCCGCCCTTTGCATGCCCTGCTGCGCCCCTGCAGGAGGGGATCCTCTACGTCAATTCCATGGCCTGAAGAGGCCCAGCGAGCGTTCGAGCCTGCTAAGTCAGCCCTCATTGATGCGACCCAGCTGTCTCACCCTCATCCTGACGCAGAAATCAGCCTCGTCGTGGATGCTTCTGACACTGCGGCAGGCGCCGTGTTACAACAAGCGTCAGGAGATGGTTGGCAGCCCTTAGCCTCTTTCTCACGCGCATTCAAACCAACGAAAACCAGATATAGCACTTTCGGTCGAGAATTGCTTGCGGTTTATCTGGCGACCAAACACTTCCGCCACTACTTGGAGGGGAGCGAATTCATTATATTCACGGATCATCGTCCGCTTACGTTTGCCATCAATTCCCAATCCGACCGGTATTTCCCCAGGGAAATGAGACACTTGGACTACGTCTCACAATTCACTGGCGATTTTCGGCACATAAAAGGCCACGCAAATACCGCAGCGGACGCTCTATCGCGAGTCACGATTAACGCGTCCCTTGTTCCCGCCAGCGGTGACGTCATCGACTACGAAGCCATAGCAGAAGCTCAACGAGGAGACGATGAACTGCAGCAGCTCAGTAGTACATCCACGTCGTTACAACTGGAAGAGATTCCACTGCCTTCTTCCTCACGGACCCTCACGGTCGACGTTTCTACAGGATCACACCGTCCTTTCGTCCCCGAGAAATTCCGACGCGAAATTTTTAATAGGCTTCACTCTCTTTTTCACCCCGGAATTCGCGCGTCTCAGGCTCTCGTCACCTCTCGTTTCGTCTGGCCCAGCATCAACCGTGACGTCAGACGTTGGGCCCAAGCTTGCATAAAGTGCCAGAAAGCAAAAATTCAACGTCACACGACGGCACCTTTAGCTGTTTTTCGTCCCCCCGACGCACGTTTCGATCACGTACATCTGGACTTCGTCGGCCCATTTCCACACTCAGAAGGTTACACGTACCTCCTCACCTGCGTCGATCGATTCACGCGTTGGCCTGAGGCGATCCCTATAAAGGACATCACGGCCGAATCCGCCGCCCGCGCTTTCGTCAGTGGTTGGGGTGTCCCGTTTTGGAGTCCCATCAACAATCACTACTGACCGTGGTCGGCAATTCGAATCCGCCCTGTGGAAGAGCCTGACACAAATTTTAGGTTGTTCCCGGATTCGGACTACAGCATATAGGCCCATGGCCAATGGCCTTGTCGAGCGACTACACCGTCACTTGAAGGCGTCCCTCAGGATGACCACCACCGGCCCACGTTGGACCGACGCCCTTCCCCTTGTCCTCCTGGGAATTCGGGCGGCGCTCAAGGATGACCTGCAATGTACATCGGCCGAATTGGTGTACGGTACTCCCCTGCGGCTACCCGGCGAATTCTTCACTTCGTCAGGAGCACATCCTTCGGTGGACAGCAGCACGTACGCCGACGCTTTAAGGACGACCATGCGCAATTTTCGTCCGGTTTCCCCTCGTCATCCCAATGCTCGTCGCATTTTTGTCCCCGCCCGGTTGTCCTGCACCCACGTCTTCGTTAGAAACGACATCCGTCCTCCCCTACAACATCCATACGATGGGCCTTTTCCAGTGCTGCGGAGGGGTGACAAAACTTTCACCCTCGACCGTGCGGGACGCAAGGACGTAGTGTCAATCGACCGCCTAAAGCCGGCGTATCTCGAGGACGACGCAATTTTCCTACAACCTACTACAGCAGACACAATTCTCCCCATTTCCCCAACCCAGGAAGATACCTCGCGCCCTCCCGCCAACGAAGCACCGCCAGACACAAGAACTGGTGTCCGTACTCGGAGCGGCCACGTCAGTTTCGCCCCGAAATGGTGATCCTTTTATCATCGTTCCTTCGTCTCTGAGAGGGAACTACTTGTAACGGATCGACAACAAATAGACCAACAAATAGACAGACAAATCCTTTCCTTCCACGCTATCATCAAAGAGTCTTGGAAAACACACGTGGGCAAAGAGTCAAACAATGAAACGTCTGTTCCTTCCCAAAAGGCGAACGCAAGCTCTTCAACTAAAGGACGCGCGGACAAGGCGTCTTAAGATTTGGTGCGAAGTCCTACGTCACAGGAACTACGTATAAATGCGAGCACCCACTCACACTCCTTCTCACTTCATTAGCGCTTCCATTTCGTTAGACTACTCTGTACGTTGTCACCCCTCATCAGCTTAACCGGCTCAAGACCAAGGCTCACTTCAACACCACATTCAAGAAACGAAGCATCATTGGAAGTGATCTACCAATACTGCCGCAGCAAACCACAACGGCATCAGGAATTCCCCTTGGTCTCTTCATTACCGCATCAACCGGTTATCAATCATCCTCGAGAGCACCGGCAAGGTTGCAACGCTACGAGAAGCATCCTCAAGGTGGACACATTGCGTGACTCGACGGCGAAAGCTACAAACCCAAATCACTCCACATCTGGTCAGCTTTTACCGATTTACGAAGAACGGTCGTCTACGAGACTCCATTAGGCCCATCATACCTTGACTTACGGAACAAACTTCCAAGAGACACCAACAGCCTGGCCTACTCCTACAAGATCCTCTTCATTCCATCCACCACAACCGGGCCTACATCTCCTTCGCAAGAGGCCTAATCCACACGACCAACGCGTGAGCGACCAGCTTCCAGAGGACGATCAACGACACTTCGAGCCTACGGTAATAGGTTCCTCTTCAACACTCCTTCAACGGCGTTTACATCGTCCGGGTAAGATAAGTACATCCTCTTCTAAGTACTCTTGTGAAGCCTACATTAGCCTACCGCCGAACGGTAGGCTATACTCCCAAAGTGAGTAATTAAACGTTCCAATTGGCTCTCGTGAAAGAACGCAGTAGGCCTGTTACCTAATTCAAGTGTCCTTCAGAACCTGTAATTCACATCATCCGCTATTGTGTTCATTTATATATTTGTGCGATAAATAAGTTCTCTACTGCAGGCCTAATTCATTTACAGTGTATATTCTCTCAACTATCATTAGGCCTATCCCAAACGCACGTGCATTCTTTATATCATTACTAGGCCCATTCAATCATCTAGCCTACTTAATCAGAGTGTCATGTTTTCCACTCAATGTACCAAACGCACGTGCATTCTTTATATCATTTACTAGGCCCATTCAATGATCTATGTTGCATGCCATTTACATACCATCGATGAGTATATTACTTATTACGTGTCAATTAAGCTATTAACATTTCATCTTATTAGCTAAGTCTATGTCATAAGCATAATGTAAAATTATCAATTAATTACCGTTAATTCTTTGTTATACCACAGTGAATAAATAACGGCTTTATTTTTCATAATAAAAATAAAGTACCGAAACTTATTCTATTCAGTGTACCAAAACGTACGCGCTTTCTGTGTCATTAATAGGCCTCTTTCACAGATCATTTATGCATAATCTGCAGCTTCCCTAATCAGTGTATTACATAACCTATTTATTATATTATTACGTACATGCATTATTTGTGTATTCACTAAGTTTCATATTTCAGGTTGTGTCCCATTTTGTATACCATTAAGCCTCACATAAACGAGCGTATTTCAAAGGTCATTATAGAATTGTTAAGCTTTCTAGTCAGTGTCTTTCCATTGTAATTTTCACTGTGAAAATTAATATAAATATTTTCTTAATTAAACTACAAAACTATAAGGTGTCTTTTATAACCTTAATATTAATTTGCTTGGGTGTAATCCAAGCTGGTGACCCTCGCTGCCATTTCGGTCACTTCCAATAGTATGGTGGGCCTAATCAAATAACCACTTATTCCAATCGGTGATACTGTATGACATCATAAATTATTAACCCAGCCTTTCATTAATAAGCAATCAGTCATTGCATCAATTAATCAATGCATACAATTAAATCATTATCACCTTAAATGGCTAAAAACTAGGTCCACTATAAATTGGTGACCCACTACTTGTAGCGGACAACTGAGACATTTGCAATCATCTTTGCAACTTTCAGCAACATGCCATCAACAATGCGATACAACTCATCAAACCAAACTCAACAAAGATGACGTCACAGCGCGGGAACCTCAAGATGAGCGTCGCAGCGCTTTCGCTCTTCGAAGGCAACTCAGTGATTCACGCGTTACCATCATGTAAACATTATACGTGCGAGGGCTCATTGGCCTTTTAATATCACTCAATTAACTTTATATAAAGAATCTATCAATCAGTCGCGCGTTATTAATTGTCATATTGTAAGCATCAATTCAAGTGTACACATTACCAGTATTTACAATGTAAACAATCAACAATTCAGTCGCATTCTTAAATCATTCGAATCAATTTATTTTGTATTAAAATAAATGGAAGAAAACTGAATCTATCAATCAACCTAATTATTAACTTAATTAAGAACATTATTTGACCTGCAAAGATCTGGTAACCTCAGCCTAAGCATTTATCATTAACGATCAATCATTTTCAATCAATTAACCATTATCATCTTTATTATTATAGTGCTAAAAACATTACACTATATATATACAGGGTGTACATAAAGTCAGGATCTATTTTTGTGAAGCACTTGGAAATTATATGGAATTCAATCATAAAATGATAAAGTGGTAACATTTATTAAATAATTAAGAGTAGGATTCGACGTGACGCCCATCAGTATCCCTGCACAGCTCAAATCGTTCCGCAGCATTTCTAAACACATTCTGGAGCATTTGCGTGGTTATGTTATCTGCAGCAGTTCGTATACGTGTACGTAAGTTTTCAAGACTCGTAATCTTCGTCTGATAGACGTGCGATTTGATAAAGCCCCATGCAAAGAAATCTAAAGGGGTTAAATCTAGTGATCTCGCTGGCCAAGGTCTGTTGCTTCCGCGTCCGATCCAGCGATTTGGAAAACGTCCATTTAGATAATCCTGAACAATTTTGGCATAGTGACAAGGAGCACCATCATGTTGATAGACGACTGTACTAACAATCCTATCCCCGTCGTCTATCAACATGATGGTGCTCCTTGTCACTATGCCAAAATTGTTCAGGATTATCTAAATGGACGTTTTCCAAATCGCTGGATCGGACGCGGAAGCAACAGACCTTGGCCAGCGAGATGACCAGATTTAACCCCTTTAGATTTCTTTGCATGGGGCTTTATCGAGTCGCACGTCTATCAGACGAAGATTACGAGTCTTGAAAACTTACGTACACGTATACGAACTGCTGCAGATAACATAACCCCGCAAATGCTCCAGAATGTGTTTAGAAATGCTGCGGAACGATTTGAGCTGTGCAGGGATACTGATGGGCGTCACGTCGAATCCTACTCTTAATTATTTAATAGATGTTACCACTTTATCATTTTATGATTGAATTCCATATAATTTCCAAGTGCTTCACAAAAATAGATCCTGACTTTATGTACACCCTGTATATATATTAGGGTGGTCCAAAAAATTAAACTTTGTAATTTTTTACCTCCGCATGGCTGCTCCTGTTCCTATATCTGTCAAACATCTCCATGCCAAATTTCAGCCTAATTGAATGATATTTACTGGTCGCTATGAATTTCATTTTACTACTCATTTAGTAGTAGATTGATCGTCTGGGTTAAAAAATTAAAAAACAACAGCAAATACTAGTTTATTTGTTTGAAAACAGATTAAATCTCAAAGAAAACGGCTTATTATTTTTAGAAAACAGAATAACTCTTAAAGAAAACATTAATTTTTAAAGAACAAAAATGATATGTTTGATGGAAAATTACATTTCTCATTCGTTTATAATATACATCATTACTTAGATTAACGCTTCATCACTGACTCCTTTGAAGAAGATGAGTAGTTTTGGCGATGTTTTGCTACTAATCGGAGGATGAATTGTTTTTGTTCTTCATCCTTCGTCAAAGATGTATTATATGCCTTGATAAGGGCGATACCCCTCTCCGCCGAATCATTGACAACGTTTAGATTGATCGCTATGCGTCGAAACTCTTGAAAGCAATCATCCTCTGCCCAGGAATTGGGATCGGTCCTCAGGAAGGTATCCTCCGCTGCCTTCCTTCCTTCTTTCTTTGACAGATTGAAGATTCCCAGGGTCCTTTTGGTGATCATTTCATACAAATTCAAATCTTCAATGTTTCCTTCAAGCTTCAATGGACGAATAACAGTGGTATTCTCGTTACGTTGGAGGTTTACAACCATCTTCCGTTTGGTCTCGGCATCGACTCTTGGATCGAAGAATGCAAGGCCGATGAGATGCTCTCCAAGATACCACAGGTGCCGTTGAAGACCTGTGGATGCTGCTTTGGAAATGGTCTGATTTGGATACTTTTGCAAGATTTTAAGAAGCAGAATATCGTTGAAAGGAGCGTTGATTCCAAAGGGGGCCTCGTTCCAAAAACGTGCGTAGACCAAGGCGATAAACAGAGAGAGCTCGGTGATATTCTCCGTTTCACGTGCTGTCAGCTGTAATTGATGCTTGAACAGATAAATTTTGAGGACGTAGATGGCCTTGGCCACCCAGCGTGCATGGTGAGTTATTCCTGGAACGCGGACCTTGACTTCTTTCTCATCACGGCACCCGAGGAAGGTGAGGCAGAGTCGTAGCAATTCCTCGTAGTCATCACGTGATTGTTTAGACTTCAGTGCCTTTGTGAAGTACTGGATCATTTTCTCTCGAAGCTGGAACATCTTTGGATTTCTGAATAAGTTGTTTGAAGCCTTCATGAAGGAATCCTTCTGAAGTGATGGCCATTTTTTTCTGAAAACTTTTAAAGAGAGCATTTCCGGGCCACCTGTGGGTCCAAGAAGTGCGTTGCAGGTGTTTGACAAGACGACTTCAAGGATATGATGTCGACAAGCGAGCGAGACAAGTTCCCTCCCTACTGCTTTTTCAATCATGGTACAGGCTCCCCTGTGAAGGCCAGTATTAGACGCAGTTGTGTCAAATACGAGACCTTGGATCTTACCGCGAAGATTCCAGTCATCAATCGTCGAAATGCAAGCCTTGGCCTGCTCTTCTCCTGTAGCTCGTTGTATTTTTGGCACGGCTAGGAGTTTTTCCATTCCATTTCCCGTAACGATTACCACGGTTCGTTCGGCTGTTTCCTTTGCGCCGCCGATGTCGGGAAGTAGTTTCCCATCCCAGTGAAGAAGACGGGGTCCTTCGACAGAAAACGAAGCTTGACCCTCTTTGGCTGCTGCCTGCCTTGCTTGCCTTCTTGAACGACGGATGGAGCTGCGTGAAAGAGTCATTGTAGAAATATCATAGCCCAGGGTTTGAGCGACTGATCCAGCAACGAAGACTGCTCCTCGATCGGGAAGGTTGACGCGATCAAGAGCAGCAACCACATCTGGTGATGTGAAGATATTGTTTCGTTTCGGATGATGAGAGTGTACACCTGCTCTTCCGGTCGAAGTCGACGGACGATAATCATCGTCTTCAGCGTTGCATTCTTCAGAAGATGAAGTGGATGTGCTGGATGATGGAAGAGCAGTAACTCCAGCTTGGAATGCAGCCTCTCTTTCTTTGTACCGTAGAGCTTTGTCAGCATCTTTTTCTCCTGTCGACATTTGTTGCGGTATTCCTTGGCAAAATTAATCTTGTCAGGGCCTGCCATACTGCAGGAAAAGACGTCTTCTCGTTGCAGCATCAGGAATTGGCGGTCTTCCATTGTCTATCACCTTCAAGGCGTCCTTCGAGGCAACGTCGAAAAGCTCTGAAAGAGTCTCTTGGAACAGGCTCTCTTTCACTCTGCAGCTTTGTAGCTGCGTCTTGCGGCTTTTCTTCAACGCAAGGAACTCTTCGTACAGCTTTGACAGCTTCCTAACGCAAAAATCTACTCGCTGTGTAGGAATCCTTGCTCTCTGCCATACTTGCAGGGCCTTTTTGCAGGCCAAGTTGTAGCTCTCTTTCAAGGTCTTGGACTGTTCAAGGTGGTGAAACTGAACCAAACGAAGCACATCACCACATGTGGGTAACCTTGCAGTTGATAACTCGTTGCTGGGCTTTCCTAGAACGTCTGCAGATGAGCGAGTACTTCTAGCCATAACCTGAAAAATGAGAGAAAATAATGCATTAACCGTTTAGCACCAAAGCACAATTATATGTGTTAAAGTAAAAAATTGCAGTAAAAATAAATAAAGTAAAAAAATTGGTTACAGTGGTTAGTGGTTGATGGGTAGGAAGCAATGTTCCCTCTAAGGTGTGCGCGTGTGCGCGCGCACACAGCAAAATAAAATGCGCACAGGTTCAAGCGTATCATGAGTCACGACAGTAACTAAAGTAATGTCAAAAATATACCGTCAGACAAGGTTAACTTTCATAGAAAAACTTTGTTCCCATTTGGAAGACAGGTTTCCTGAAAATGAAATAAAAGAATGGTCTGCCTTTGATTGTTCGGCTATTTTACAGAAAGACTTTGACTTTGGCAGTGAGCATGTTAAAGCTTTATGTGCAAAATATGCAGATTTTCTTGGTGAAAGTTCTAACATAATCGAACAGTACAATGATTTTAAATTTGTTGTATGCGAGAAAATAAAAAGTAAGCTGGTTAAAAACTTTGATGATATGGTGACATTCGTCCTCCAAAATGAACAATTTTGTGACCTTGCTAAGTTGATGGATATTGAGGGAACTTTCCTAGCATCTAGTGTGGATTGTGAGCGTGACTTCAGTTTAATGAATTCTATAAAGAACAAATTAAGAAACCGCTTGAAAGAAAATCATTTTGACATGCTCATGCGAATTAAAAGTTACCTGAATGATGACGGATGTATTAATCTTCATAGAGTGGGCAAATGCTAAAGATCGTAGGGAGAAATCATAATCATACTTAAATGAAAGGCACTTTCATTTAATGTTATTTTGATTATATTTTATTTTATTGAATTTTATTATTTTTTATTTTATTCCTATTTTGTGAATGGATAAAATCATGTATTAATCTTGATAGTCTATTTTAAATTGGTAAATGCTAAAAATTGTTTTCAGAAATGATAACTAAAATAATAATTTTCAATTAATGTTATTTTTATTTTATTTCTTTATTTTGTTGAATTTTATTTTACTATTTTTTATTTTATTCATATTTTTAGAATGGATAAAATGTTTTCTTTTTTAAGAATATATAATATTGTAAACAGTTTTTTAATATCCATTTAATAGTACCGTAATGATCAAGCTATCACCTTATGGAAATAATATTTATTAAGTATTTAACATTTATATATATTTAATTTTGAAGATAATAGCGCTCAGAAAAGTTTGCACAATTTTTCACCATGAATCTAAATGTATGCACAACGGAAATTTCTTGCGCACACGGACTAAAAAAAATTAGAGGGAACATTGGTAGGAAGATAGCCAAATTTTTAAAAATATATTTAAGAATAAGTAAATAATAAACTTCAAGAGACATAAGATATATTACCTTACAATTTTAATAATTTAATTTAATAGCAACATCCTTACTGGTTATAAATTTGCATATAAAGAACATAATTATATATACGAGGGTACTTCAATAAGTATCCGCACTCTTTATTTTAGTGATAATATAGTATATATAATATATAATATATAAAATATATATAATATTTAAAAATATATTTAAGAATAAGTAAATAATAAACTTCAAGAGACATAAGATATATACCTTACAATTTTAATCATTTAATTTAATAGCAACATCCTTACCGGTTATAAATTTGCATATAAAGAACATAATTATATATACTCGTATATATTTATACTGAATAAATATAATACATATGAATTAATACTTAATATATATGAATTAATAATTATATATATGAATTAATAATTAACATATATGAATTAATACTTACATGAGATACTATTCCTAAGCTCTTGAAGTTTGAACGAACTTAAAACCGTCCTCCAACAAGTTTAAACTTGAAATGATGCATGAGTAAATGATTTATCTGATTCACAAACAGCATTATACATGAAATCGAACAATTGCATCATCCTCTGAAAGGTGGACGGAGTCAATGTGGCGTGACTGTCGCGTCCTCTAAAAATGAAACCGGTAGAAAATGATTAGCTAATTAATTAATTGAAAATGTGAAAATCATAGCGACCTCTTATTATGTACTGAATCGACAGATATTTTGCACAAAATCACTTCTCATCTAAAGGAATAAGAGCAGCCATGTGGAGAGCATTTACAACTATTTTGAAATTTTAGCCCAAAATTTGGACCACCCTTAATATATATATATATATATATATATATATATATATATATATATACAGGGTGGGCCGTAAGTTTCCATACATAGGAAAATTTAAATACGTGCGTCGGTATTTGGATCAGCAGTTTCCGGATGCTTGGATTGGTCGGCGTGGTCCTGTGGAGTGGCCTCCCAGATCCCCAGATCTCACCCCCCTTGATTTCTATCTTTGGGGGCACTTGAAGGCCATGGTGTATCAGGAAAAGATACGAGACATAAATCATCTAAAGGAACGTATCACCAACGCCATTACAAGCATAACGTCAACTGTGCTAATGCGTGTTCATCAACAGTGGGGAACACGTATTGAAATGTGTTTTCAAAACAATGGCAACCATGTAGAGCATATTATATAAATAAAAATGGTTGTCCATAAAAAAATGTTTATTTTTCCTATGTATGGAAACTTACGGCCCACCCTGTATATATATATATATATATATATATATATATATATATATATGGAGAAATCTATATACACATTTATATTAATAAAATTTTAACAAATATATAGAAAATAAATATACATTCAAAAATTAATATATAAACATCAAAATAATAATAGTACAAGAGAAATCTATACACATTTATATTATTAAATTTTAACAAATATATAGAAAATAAATATACATTCAAAAATTAATACATAAACATCAAAATAATAATAGTACAGGAGAAATCTATATATACATTTGTATTAAATAATAAAATTTTAACAAATATATAGAAAAAATATACTACAAAATAATACACGTTATGTTCTACTGCGCTTAACTAAAATACTAAAATCGCACGTGATCGAGTCTACAGTTACATCATTGTTGCTTTGTACTGTGCAATAAATATGATTTAACATTATTTGATCGCTCAAGGTATGCGGATGCCTATATTCGATGTAAATGGCCTTCAATTCGTTCACTACTATTTTTGTGTCCACTTTACATTCGGTTGGCAAGTTATCACTATCTTTAAACACGGACAGAATACAATCAAAAGCGCGCACAAAGAGGGCATCGTTAGTCACAACATCATTATTAAATTTAAGTTTACAAACATTCCTTTCCAATCAATCGAGGGTTTATTCTTCTGATCCAAGCTTTTCAACCGTGAACTCTTCTTCACAATGCATATTGGCAGTTGAAATAATCTAAGTCGTAGCAACAACTGCTCATTCCTTTCCAATCAATCGAGGGTTTATTCTTACTGATCCAAGCTTTTCAACCGTGAACTCTTCTTCACAATGCATATTGGCAGTTGAAATAATCTAAGTCGTAGCAACAACTGCTCATTATATAAATAAATAATTCTTCAGGGTGAACGGTGTATGTGAGCTGAGCCCTGTACCGCTCAAGTCTTTTGTGTCAAAGTTCATGATATTTCAAAGAGCTTAAACCTTTTAAATAAACATACAGTTCTAGACCATTCTCGCCACGTTCATTCCTACACTCGGTAAACCCGTGCGTCTAATATAGGCTTTAGCTTGCGGAAACCGACGATTTCAAATATTCTGTCAATGATGAAACGGTTTCGCGTGGGAACAAGGACGTTATAATCAGACGCATTCTTCCACATCAGTCGTATATCAATGCATGGCTAGTCGCCATTTATACATAACGTACAAATAATGGCATATGAGGGGGCTTCACTAATCTGTTCTCTTCTTGTTCCTACACCTGCAGGTATTTCATAACGATCCTCACTCCACTTCTCAACTTTCACGAAGACTCTATTCACCTCCTCAGCACTTAAATAAATAACATTCCGTTTACCAGAGTTTGTTTGCCTACAAGTCGTTTCAAGTACATAGTTAACGGCACCGGTTTTACACCTAAACACAAGCAATGACTTCGTCACGGACACATCGTATACGGCATTGAGAATGCTGTTTAACGGAAGCTCCATTGTATTCTAATGTGAGGAGCGCAAGTCCGGTCGGTTCAAGCTCTGAGATGACTATGAGCAGCCGGTGCGCGGTTTGGCACGGAGACAGGAGTGGGAAACGAGTCACACCATAAGTTAATGAATCGTGTAGGGTGTTTTTCCAACGTGAAAGAGTCATGTGAATACCTGTACCCCATTATACTGGGCAATCGTTTAGAGAATTTTTCCATCTGCGACACATGAAGTAATATTGGCTTTAATGTTTTATCACTCCCACTCCCCGGAATGCACACCAGACATTTTCGTTCAGGGGGATTTTCACGAAGTAAACACATTTTATTAACACTCCGGCGCACTATATGAGAGAAGCACGTGTCCATATTTATCCTTTATGCTTAGCAAGCCTTTAGTCATAACTTCACTGAAAACCTCGTCATGATATATGAGGGGTCGCGCGTCTTAAGGTACCTAAGCGCCACCACAGGCGAAAACGTGTTTTTGATGAATATCACTATTTTCACCCTTCCTCTATCGCATGGTTTGGGTTATAATGACTTTACGACACTAGAAGTATGGTTGAAAACCTTATGAAGCGAAATACTTTTTTCTCCTCTATCGCCAGCCAAAAGTTCACCCAAAGTTCGGCATAATAAGAAAATAAAAAAAATAAAAAAAATATATATAAAATATAAAATATGAAAAGCTATTCCAAAGACTCATCAACATCTTCATTAGCATACTTAGAACTCTAATTTAGCCAAAAATGAACGTTCTAGCTCAATTAATAACAGAGATACTTTTGCCAGAATATTGCTGAACTTTGGAGGCGATTTCTGGCGAATTTTAATTTTGGCGCTTAGGTACCTTAAGACGCGGGACCCCTCATATATGAATGTAGTGGTAAAAATTGTCCATTGTAACAAGATTTACATTCTTAGCCGCAGGTACGAGTACTCGGTATGATGCAGCATGACATGATACCGCTTGTCAAACCGCTCATCAACAAGATTCACTAACCATACCCGTTGCTTCTCTTCTGCACGTGTTGTTTCTTTCACTTCACGGTATATGTAAGCTTTTACGCAGTTTAGTCGTACAATATAGTCTATTACATCGTTTGTGCCACGAAATCCTGCATTGCTCTAACCAGAATAGCCGTAGAATATTTGAACCTCTTGTTCCTCAAACTTCGCACGGTTCAATGTAGCCTTAAAAGTCTCAAAAGAGGGAGGGCATGGGAGTTTTTCAGTATCCACCACATCTGTAGACTTTACGGAATACCACTTCATAAACGTCGAGCACGCAATATCAAAGGTAGCCATTACTATTTTTCGTCTACGTAAGAATTTTTCAAATACACGTCTGAGGTCCAGGGCTTGCAGCGGTCAACTGAACACGCATGGGTAGAGATTGCCCAGGTAGTAGCAGAAGTCAAGTGACCTTTGATCAATCATACAGGGGGCGGAGCTTTGGACTTTTTCTGTACACACACACACACACACACACACACACACACACACACACACACACACACACACACAAAGGAGAAAATGAAACGCTTATTGAAACACGATTTATTTAATAAACACATCATCGAATTATTCAAGGTATGCATATTCAAATACGTGTAATAAATAAAATAACACATCGTATAACAATCAAAGGTTATAGTAGCCAAAGGGTACGGTATCATAGGTACCAGACACCTGGTAACGTTTCCTATAGGTGTTACGACACACTTTCGTACCACTAAGTTCCTTCACATACCCCAACTTCTGGGCCCGAAAATTGTGGGTCCCCACAGTTGGGGCGGTTGGTCGCCCTCATCTTCCAAGCACACTAGCTCCTTCAATGAATCAAAGTTAACGATCCGTCGGTTCGCCTGGTTAAGCGTGATGCCCTTAGCCTTCACGATGTATTTCATCTCCTTCCCCACCCTTACCCGCACCTTCTAAGTTTTTGGACCTGTTGAGACAAAAGAGTCGGCGCTATGTCACCATACTCATCCTTGATCTCATCAGTCAACTATCCGAGGAATTCCCCAATAGGCCGCATGTATTCGCCCTCCCTCGCTGTGAATATCACACTATCTGTGTCGGCGTACAGAACCCTCCGCCCAAGAGAATGCAATAGACCCCAAAGTTTGATGCAAGCTTATGCGGTTGCGAAGCTGGCTATAGGTATGTTTGTAACACGTGAGGTATCTATGGCCAATTCGGTAATGTTGTACATTATTATGTACGTATTACCTACATTCACGATCTCCATGACCTCTTTATCGGGAGCATTGCCATAATACAACACCTCGTTATAACTTTGGGCTAGGTGAACGTTCCCCTTGCCTGTATTATGTGCAAATTTTCACCAAAGACTATTTAGACACAACTTTGCACTAAAGCGCTTGCCCAGATTCTTTACAATTTGGGAACGGTCAAGTTGTATCCCTTCACGGTCACGGTAACGCTGAATATACGCCGATTTTTCATTTTCAGTATCAACTCCTAGCGGATACCCTGATGCTTCTACCTTATCATTCAAAAAAGTGTTTATATATGGTGTGAAAAGGTTGGATAGCTTCTGGAACCTCTACACCTCATATATCTTCAATATTCTGTAGCCATGGCGAACGGCTAGGGGCAGCTCAGAGCTTGTATATATGCCTCTGATCTTCCGCTGGTTGGTTGTGTGATTACAAGCCCTATTGTTCTCTGCGCACTTCATGGACAGGGGAAACATGAGTTTGTGGTCTATAACGACGGGTAAGATCGGCATCCATAAGTCGCGAGGGGGGTGCACGTCTACAAAAGAAAGACCGAAATAGTACTCGTTCAAATTTGTTGAGAACTCTTCGATAGTGGGCAGGGCTGGTCCCACCAACTTTTCATGTGCACCTACGGGTTACGGATTGTTCTTCATCACGTAGTGGTATAAAGAACAGAATTCGTAGTAATGGAGTTTCACGCCCTCCGTTTGCGGAAAGTATAGCTTGAAGGGATTTGTAAGCCTCCAAACAAGCTATCATCGCATTTGAGAGGATCCAATACCATTGAATGCTTGATCGTGTTTATTTCTTCATGATACTGTCCATCTGTTTCCATCCGTGCATTATACTCATGCTCCCACAAGATCTTGCGAGTGAACTGGGAGCCTATAAGCTGGTCGCGGCGTGCGAGTCCATGCAAGACTATCGGCAGGAGATCTACCATGGATATCTCCTACGATTCCACACTCAGGACGTGGGCATCCATGCCACCAGCAACCGTTAAAGGAGTACACAATCTCCACACCAGTGGTACGGTCTTCGCTTAGACCATCAACCCAAAAAACACGACCATTGACCTTAATGGATACTTCCCCCGTATTGCAGGTATTTTATGTATACGCCGGTCTGCTGCTGTATGTGTATGAGCCAGTAAATAGCCTTGTGGCCATAACTTCGAGGGTTGTTTCTGTGAATGATGGATAAGGTGTCTTTAGCCATGAAATTGTTCGTGAACACAGTAAAGCACAATGAGGTGTTCGTGGTTGCGACTTGCAACGGATCGCAGTTGAAACGGTCTATGCACATCCTTTTAAAGGCCTGGAAACATACTCTAAGTACGCGCACATCTTTCACGCAATAACGCTCACATTCATCCGCTATATTGTAAGGATTATCTTCATTAAAACTGTTGTAGTAGTGATCAAAATCTTCACGCTCACTATCACTCATGTTGGTATAGTTAAAGTAACGTTTGGAGGAAGGTAGTCCTACGTAATTTAAAGTGTTGCCAGTGAAAAAAGTGGCATGTAGAACAGTGAATTTTATCACATTTATGCTTGAATTTCCCCCAATTATCTATCATATGAAACATACCACATTCACATATTCTCATTTTCCTGCACGTGCCACTTAACTTATAGAGCTCAAAACAGTTATTATTAAAAAATGTGCGTCTACACACATTACAATCCCTCTTCTCAACTTCAACTACACGGCTTTTACATTTGAAGCTTTTACACTGCTCACATACCATGTGGCATTCCTTACAATGTTTCACTGTATCATCCCTTCAAACTCGAGATACCCCTTAGACAAATCATGATGCCTTCCATATTTCCGACTTTTATCATAACTCGCGTAGAGAATCTTTATATTACGGATTGGGAGATACGTTGTTTCTGACAACCCTAAAATAAGTAGGGGTCTTGTACGGTCTCTCACACTGCTTTTAAAAACATACACAGTCCTACGACGATCATCCATTCCAAATACGACTATACGAGCATTCATTTCCTGCTCCACCCTTCTCAACTCTTCAGGACCCATATTAGTCAAAATCAAGCTTGCAATCTGAAGCCAGTTTACGAGCACGCTACACAACCATAGGCAACCAAAGTTTTTGCATTTCGTACAGTAAACATACGGGCCAAGAAAAATGCTATAAAGCCGCAACCATGATCGGTGTTTATATGCCGATTGTAAATAGCCTGAGAATTGAAGTTAAGAGTATAAGGTGTGGCACTATGACCCGCAACAGGGAATACACGGTCAATATCTAACTTGAAGTTGTCCATATTGAAGGCTGTACTACTTTGAGAGGCCTGCATTATACGGTCTAATATATATTCTATATATACAGCTGCCAAGCGTCTGAATGGTATTACTACCCAAAAATCTTTAACATCCCCGTTATCTGACCCGATCCCGAAGGATAGCCTCGTCCTGACTTCACGTTCGTCGCGGTTCTGAAGGGAAAACTCCACAATACGTTCAACCATGCGCCGTAGCACGCGTTCAATACCATTGCTATACATGGACCCAGGGTCATCCCTGACCATGTACCGATTTCTAGTCAGGGCCGGGGTGGGGGTAGCGGTGCGCACCAACTCGAATGTTATGCCATCCTCTACAGCACGAGAAGCAGCTGCTGTTGTGGAGGAGGATGCGACTGGAATTGAACAGGAATAAGGGGGTACATGTTTATTTGAGGAAGGAACTAGTGTGGGGATTGTGTCGTAAGACGTAGAGGGTTGGGTTTCTATTACTGGGGGTCTAACAACCGTTGCTTTATACCTGACGTGGAAGGTATGCCTCCGCTTTGAATTGTCGCGTGGGGGCGCTACAGGTGTCGCTGGTGTGTGTTCGCCAGCGGGGATGGAGTCTGTAACCACAACTACACTGTCATCGGGATCGTCTGTAATATCGATGATGGCACATGATGCTGTATCTCGTCGTCATTCACGGTTCTGTGGAAGAAGAGGAAAAACAAGACTGTAGAATATAAGGAACACCACTTAAATTTTTATTATATTTTTGTAAATAAACCACTTAGTAGTGTGACGTGTTCGAGATAGATTCTGTAGAAAAATTCAGGTTCACGAGCCCGTCCACGTGTATTATGTCTGGCCCTACAGGATGTGGTAAAACTGTGTTTATGCTTAAAATCATTAAAGATAATAGGGATATGTTCTCAAAATTTGGGCATAAAGTTATATGGTGCTATTCGACGTACCATTCAGTGTTCAACGAGTACCAAGATGATATTTTGTTCCACAAAGGTGTATATGACGATAATTCGTTAAAGGGAAGTGAGCATACAGTCATTGTAATTGATGATCTCATGTTGGAAATGGATAAAACGTTTGCCGAGACATTTACAGTGTTCTTCCACCATCTTAACATAAGCGTATTCTTCATCAATCAGAATCTATTTTTCAAAAATAGATACATGTGCGATGTGTCGTTAATTACACAATATCTAGTCTTATTCGCGCAACGAAGAGATGTGTCACAAATTGGGGTATTAGCCAGACAAATGGTCCCGAATCACCGTAAGGAGTTTTTGGAAGTTCATAAAGAAGCTACAAGTCAACGTTACAGATATTTGGTTTGTGACCTTCACCCGCGAAACACGTTTAGAGTCCTTCTAAGAACGAATATATTCCCAAACGAGCCTGAAACGGTGTAGATTCCAGAATGACAAAGAGGCTAAAGAAATACCATGAATTAATAAAAATCTACCATCGATTGCCCCGGGCAATGCAACAGATGCTTCTTAAAAATATCGACTCGGACTTTTTAAAATGTATCTGTGAAATCTGTCTTAACGTTATAAAATGTAATGTACCAATGAAACCCCCTCAGAAAGCTCGCCTACGCCGTTACAAGAACATAATACGTAACTCGCTCGTAAAAGTCAAACTGTAGGGAAGAAAAAACGAATTATTGTACAAAGAGTGGGGGGTCATTCCTAACCATCTTATTTTCAGTTTTGGGGCCTTTACTGACTAATTTAATATAATGAAGAAAGTGGTAGTGATTCCACACGAGGTGTATGCTTCAATCCCCCATGATCTCTATATACTGATCTGCCGTAAACCTCCCATGGATCTCAGTCAGCTCTCCTAGTCCTTGCAGGTGCATCCATCCCCACACATTCGCCGTCACGTGCCCACTCCATGCCACTTCGTAAATATTTTGACTGGCATATCTCGTGTTGTCCGAAGACGGCCGTGAGTTGTAGACGCAAACGTCTTCTCGTCAGAGAAGATAACTCTGCTCCAATACGCGAGCTCATTACACTGGTATGCATATGAAATGTTTTTGTCTGCTGTGAGGGTTTTTTCAACTCATATTATATAATTCGACCATGCTGAATTCGAAAATGACATTGGTTTTCCTCAATCAGGTCAGGTTTTTTCTCTATTGGCCATTTATTATAAGTCCAATTTTATCCCCAAATTTATTGATTTTTTTAGCTTAAACACTGTAGATACGAGTAATATTATAAGAACACTCGTGAAAAATGAAAACATTGTGTGAATAAATACTTCTATTCATACAATGAATATGGAAAAAAGTTTATTGAGGAAGGAATGAAGTTTTTTTTGGCTTTCCGTCTGTGTTTTTCTTCGGGCACGTCTCGCTTCAAACACCAGCAATAGTCCGCCAGCATATTGATATCCCAGTTTCCCTGGTACCTCTCTTCCATTATTTTGATATCTTGGTGAAATCGTTCACCCTGTTCCTCACTATAATCCCCGCAATTTTCAGGAAAATAGTCCAAGTGGGACCACAAAAAGTGCATTTTTATGGACATGCGCAACCCATGAGCTTTGAAAACTTCCATCAAGTTTTCGACAACGGACTCGTATTCTGGACTTCTACGCTTGCCAAGAAAATCAGTTGGAGTCATTGCGTTTTCGAACTGAGTATCCTTGATCAAAGTTCGAATTTGAGGACCATCAAAAACCCCAGCATTTAGTTTAGCATCAGATATATGAGGAAATTTACTCTCGAGATATCGGAATGCTGAACCCTCCTTATTCATTGATTTGATGAAATTTTTCATCAAGCCCAGCTTAATATGAAGTGGTGGGAGCAAAATTTTTGTTGGTGGTACAAGGGGCACTGAAACGACATTATGCGACCCAGGTTCAAAATTCTCTCTGGATGCCCATTCACGCTGTGCATAGTGCTTCTCATCCGCTCGGCTATCCCATTTGCAGAGGAAACATGGGTATTTCGTGTATCCCCCTTGCATTCCCAATACAAATGCCACAATCTGAAAAAAAATGAATATTTAAAGAATTTAGAGAATTTGTTCTATCAGATAAAAAAATCTATGCATTGGACTGTATCACTTCTGTGGGGAAGTTAAGTGTTCTTATACGCTCTCAAATAACCTTTGGAAAAACAACATAGTCAATAGCAATAGTTTACTTATGATATTAGTATTACCTTCAAATCTCCACAGATCCTCCAGTTATGTTGGTCGTATACGAGAGCATCCAATAAAATTTTCATGTTATCGTAGCTCTCAGTAAGTTGTACCGAATGTGCTACAGGGACTGATGCAACCCTATTCCCAATGTTGAGAAGTACTGCTTTCAAACTTCGTTTAGACGAGTCTATAAATAGCCTCCATTCTGATGCGTTATATGGCAGGCCCAAGGATTCGATTAGCCCCTCAACATTGCAGCAGTACACTAAGGAAGAGGTATTTTCGTGCACTGCAAAAAACTTGCGGAATTCTTCCTCTCGTTTCCTATACCAGGAGAATGTTGTTCCCGGAGCCAGCAAGTTGTCCTCTCGAAGTCGTGAGCCCAAGATCTCGGCAGCTAATTTGGAAAGTCCTAAATCCCTGGTAAGATCATTAAGTTTGGCCTGGTTGAGAGGCCTCGGCTCATTTGAAGCGGTATTTTGAGGTATATACGACTGGGACTGATCATTGCCATTGGTCATTGATTCATCATCAGAATCATCGAAGTCCAGGGTTTGAGGTGGGTCGGGTATTGGAATTCCAGGACCATGGGGTACAGGTCTCATAGCAGAAGGAATGTCAGGGTATACAACAATGTGTTTATTCTTCTTGTTAACTCCTGAAAATAGAAACACAGAAACATGGATATAAAACTTGCATATGAAATAGAAGAAGCATTCAGACAGTGGCGGCTCGTGAGGGAAGGCTGCGGTCTGTAAGATATGAAATAGGTCGATGGAGTCTGTATATTTTCTTTCTTTTTCATTCATATTGTCCCTTCGGGAACAATATGAATGAAAAAGAAAGAAATATACAATCATTGTATATGTAAATGTAACTTGTATAACAATATGTATGTGTAAATGTATTTTCTATAACAATATGTATATGTAAATGTATGATTACCATTATGGTGAATATTATGCTATATATGGTGAATATTACATTATGGTGAATATTATGTCAAGTTTCATACGAGGATTTCAAAATATTTAAGAAAAATAAATTTATAAGCCCACCTTGGAGGTTTGTCATGCAGAAATAGCAATATGTCACGTGATCCTTTCCTTCTCTCCAAATCATGGGAATTCCAAAAGGCAAAGATTTCGCTCTGCCTTTGCTCCATCTTCTCAAATTTTCAATGCACGTCTTGCAGCACATATGAGGGGTGAAATTTTTGTCCTGGTCCCCTAGCTTAATTCCAAAGTATGCTCTATACATTGTCTTCACAAATTTAGTGATTTGGGACTGGTTATTTGGCATGGTAACCGTCCCACATATGTAGCAGAATCTATTGGGATCATTTTTACACGCTCTATTCATTATGAAATATTTTATCTATATGCCTGAAAAGTAAAAAAAGATATTATACAAGTGAAACAAGTGATGATAGATGTTACTGTTCCAATTCCGCTTTGACAAAATCACGAAAAATTCTATTTTACTTACGAGGCCATAGCCGGATAACCTGAGCTGATTGAGAAAAACGGATTGCAGATTCGAAATCAGCAGGAAAACCTCTATAAGAATCACTTACAAAACCCTTGACAGCAAAATTGATGCATACCAGTGTTATTTATATGCTGGCGAAAAAACTAGAGCCTGGCCTGACGATGTCATTCCTCGAGACTCTTTTTTGGCAGGAGTACGATGGTGATATCCTGCTTCATGCAACTGTCTCCTTATGGTGTCCACTGACACGCCCATATGGAGTGTCTCCCGGATGGCGACTGCGTTGTTGATAGGATCGTTCTGCACTTCGTTGATTAATTATTCTCCGGTCTTCTTATGGGGTGGTCTTTCTTGGTGCCCCACACTTAGGACGATCTAGCAGATTCCCAGTCTCCTGCCACCTCTGCACCCAGCGTCGAACATTAGGCTTAGAAATTCCCAATTCCATAGCTATGTCAGCTACAGAGAGGCCTGCTTCCCACATACCAATTATCCGGCCTCGCTGTGCAATTTTATCTTGAGCTGGATTCATTTTCAGAGTCATACGGTGTAGAAATATGATATGAGCATATATCATGCCAGTAACCATGTCAACACTTTGGTTTTGCCCATCAACGTCATTTCACAAATATTAGTGTAATATTGTATGAGTTTATAAGTATATATAAATATATGTTTATGTTAGTATAACCGGAGATTATTATTGTAAGGATCACTTCTCCCTGCGTCGGCTCGGTCGCTGGCCTGGGGTGGTCACGTAACAGTGACGTGATGGTGACGTCATTCAGTGCCCTGGGTCGGCGGCCGGGCGGTGTCGGGGGGATTTGACTAGAGACCGGCAATACAGAAGCAGCTCACGGTCTCGGTGTGTAACATTATTATGTGGTTTTGATAATCAGTTACTGTCATTTGGATTGAAACTCTTTACGGGTAGTTTGTATAGCAATCGATAAGCCATTTGCCAATTTAAGTATCTGTTCACTCACACTCTCTGCCCGTCTCCTCGCTCTCTCCTTCTCTCTCCCATCCTCTCCTCTCCCTCTCCAGGTCCACACGGATTCTACAAACAGCTTTATTATTATTGCTACATAATGATTTAATATATGCGAAACGGGTGGGTGGGAAAGGGGAATGAGGGAGTCGGGAGGTTGGTTGTGTAATGTCTATTTCTGGTTGAAATTCACTAGTATATATAAAGTTGTATTGTAGTAGCTGTTCATACAGACTTGCAGAAATCATAATGGAACTTTATTACTGTATAAGACTAGTAAACTACATGGAATTCAACGCTGTTCTCGATCATATTAATTGTTTATCTTTATGAACACAAACATTACATTATAATTACCTGTATGTCAATGACTGCACATTCAAGTGTCCTTTAGATATAGTACAGGGCTATTTAAATTGATTCACCTGATTTCAAATGAGAATATTTTTTAATGTTACAAATACAGAGTGATTTGTGATACATCAACCAAAAGAAAAACTGTCCAAATTTTGTCTCTCACCTCATAAATGTTCTATGTGACTTCCCCTAGTTACACGAGCAACGTCGACACGATAGTCGAATTCCTCCCATACTCGCTCCAGCATGTCCATTGTCACTGACTCTACGGCAGTAACAATGCGAATGTTTCCTCGAACTGCCGATACCACCGACGGATGCTCTGAGCACCCGGTGGATCTGTTCTGTAACGTCGACGAAACTCACGCTGCACTGTGACTACCGATTTACAGCTCGAAAACTGCAACACACAAAACGCCTTCTGCTGTGCGGACGCCATTTTCACACTGACTGTTTGTTGCTAGGCTAGGCCACGGCGTGACTTTGGAGCCCTTTCGCGGTGATCTTGTAAAACTCAGAGATTTCCTCTTTCATGTGGTGTACGCCCAGTTGATGCACGGTTGATAGGTACGGAAGTATTCTCAGTTGAAATCGGATAATCAATTTAAATAGCCCTGTATATGTCTGTGTTATATGTTGTTGAACTCGGTTGTCCCCCCTCCACCCCACCTTCCCCCAGTTGGGGTACCTTGACTAACACTGCGGCGTTGCCACATGTACGGAGTCGCCTGTGAGGCGAGGAACATTACATATGCGGGCAACTGTACATACTGTCTATACTCAAGAATTATTAATGAACATAATAGTGCCTTATTTGGAATATAAGGTGAAAGCTGAGTTCTGAAAGGAGAGTTCTGTTTGAACATGTGAAGAATAGAACCAAAATGTTACCCAACATAATATTTTCATGAACAAAATCATGGAAATGATTTTGTTCACGAAAATATTATGTTGGGTAACATTTTGGTTCTATTCTTCTCATCATGGATTTAGCATGTTCAGCTCATCGACAGAGAACTGGACATTTATATTGGTAGCTATATGTGTGCCTGTAACAATGGTTCAATAAGTACAGTAATAGTTTCCAGTGGTGAGCACCGTTAACCAAAAAGTTAACTTCGTTAACCGCTAATCCGTTAACCAAAAAGTTAACTTCGTTAACCGTTAATCCGTTAATTCGTTAAACATGTAACGGAAGTTACCGATAAACCGTTAACGTTAACTTTTATTATAAAAAAAATGAAAAACACAATATATATATAATTTAATTTTCCCTCTTCTTCTCGTTCTCCATTTTGTCCATGAGATGCATGTTGCCCTTCATGAAAATTAGCATATCAAAGTTTTCATCAGACAGGGATGATCTCTTGGCCCTCAGGATGTCCTTGCCCATAGAGAACAAAGTGACATGAGAATTGAAATCTTACCTGATCAGTTTTATGGTTCTTGAAATGTATCAAGGAGACTACTAATAAGGTACTCACAGACATATTATAAATATACATGACTTACTTGACAACGATTATTTTTAAATATTCACTAGCACAAACATGTTGCGCAAGAGACAGACTGCAAATGAAACGAATGTAGTTATTTGTTGTAATTGTTACATATATATTATTGAAAGTGCCTTAAAATGCTCGTGATATTTCTTGAAAGAAGTTGAAACATTCAACTCAAATGGCAAATCTTTCCGCCTGATTTTACAGTCGACCATGTTTTGCTCAAACCAATGCCATAAATAACTACCATATTTGGTAAGACACAAATTGTGGCGACGGAAACAAATATATCGCTTGATTTTGCACTGCGGAAATGGAAATTCGTTCATCACTATTAACAGTGGCGGATTAATTGCGCACCTGCTCAGCACTGAAAATAATAGAAACTTTTAAACGTTTATTTATGAATTTTTTGGGTTAACGGACTTGAGTTAACGGAAGTTAAATGTAACGGAAGTTAATTAGTCCGATAATGATTTTCAAAGTTAACTTAAAAGTTAAATCGTAAACGAAAAAGTTAACTTCGTTAATTAACGATTAACGGATTAACGGTTTGTGCCCAGCTTTGATAGTTTCTATCAATGAATAAACTTTTATTTAACCCCACTAAATCTGGATTGGAAAACAAATGATATTGGTTACCCGAGCTTCGAAATTTACCTCGGTGTTTGTCATATTTTCATGTTAGAGAGCTTTTTTCTTAAGGTTTATGATCAACATAGGGTGTCCATAAATGATTACCCTGATTAAAGCATGCTATAACTTTTAAATAAACACTCGTATTCAAACACAGTTTTAATCATAAGTAGATAAACATACAAAGTTTTGATACGTAGTTAATGAACTTAATAAGCTCCCACATGTGCACTCCTAGTGGCACGTAAAATGTCTAAACGGTATTCACACTCACGCCACACATTTTCCAACATTTGTGGGTTAACTGTTGCAATTGCATCCGTAATGCGTTCTCCCAATGTCCTGATATCTGGAACAACTGTTGCATAAACCAAATCTTTAACATGACCCCAGAGAAAGAAATCCAGCGGGGTAATGCCCGTCCCTGCCAATCCATCGATTTAGAAATGTTGCGTCGAGAGTTTCACGAACAACATGCGCCCAATGAGGGGGTGCCCCATCTTGTTAGAAGATGACAGTTGACTGCCTGTCCTGCAGCTGGGGGATGGCGTAATTGGTGAGCATATCTAGGTACACAGTTGCGGAAACAGTGTTCTCAGCGAAGAAGAAAGGACCAATTATCTGGTCATGCATTAGTCCACACCAGACATTGATCTTCGGACTGCCCCGAAAATGCTCCCTTACGGCACGTGGGTTTTCCGATCCCCAAATACGCACATTGTGTCTGTTGACTCTACCACTGAACAGCTACTACAGCGCTCCTAGCGGCGAATGCGGTAGACGAAACACACCAGCACAGAAACTCTATGTGTGTACGAGATCACCTGTAAAAAGAAAACGGATGTAAGATTCGTCATTAAAACATGAGAGCATAGTTTTCAGGGTAAACATTTATGGACACCTTGTATAAGAGATTGTTAGGAATAAATGTTGCGTAAATGGAATATCCATAAAGTATCTATGTGGTGTGAGTGAATTTTGATGAGTAAATATTCTCTCTTTATGTATGTTATTTTATTTATTTTGATTGGGTTCAGAATCCCAGCTGCACCATTGCACGATGCAACAATCCTGTATCTAAACAACCAAACTGAATTGCAAGAGAGCTCTCTATAAGACCACGCCCTGTAAGTGCCTCATTCAACAAACGAGTAGAAAGGAAGCGCCAGTACCCAAAAACTTATGCCATAAGAGTGCCCAAACAATGATGCCAAAGAGCCCAAAAATGCTAGCTCTAAATTAAGTGAATTTTTCACTAACCTTACAATTATGAGATGAATATATATACACCTTAACCTTATATATAAAAGCAATGCTGCATCACTCAGTTTAGTAATCATATTGCCTTGGGACAACAATGGCTCTTTCTCTTCTAGATTTTCTAACAATGTATGAGTGGTAAATTTGCAACTGTACTATTTTGACATTGCTGCAATTAGGGTAGGGTTAATCAAGTTTCCAACTTTACGTGTAAAAATGTGAAGTTGGAAACAAGCATTTTTTGGAAGAGGATGCTCCAAGCTTTCATTTGATACCAAGAATCCTTTGGTCGATGCACAAAAAATGACCGATTCTGCCGATGTCAATTAATCGGTAAATCACTATATATATATATATATATATATATATATATATATATATATATATATATATATATATAAACCTCACCTCACCATCCACCCTGTTAGGAATGTTCTGTCAGGTAACGACCCCACGAACGTTCTCCAGGCCGACCAATCCCGATAGAGTTGACTCTCCGCCACATCTATGGTTCTTCCTCTAGCACTGATAGCTTCTTGTATGGTATCTCTCTATATATACGACGGTAATTTAATAAATATCCGCACTTTTTGTTTTCACAATTTTATTTTCACATCTGATAGATTATAAACACATCACTTCTTAACATAATCTCCCTATTTTTCAATACACTTAGTCCAGCGATCTACAAGCTTCCTAATGCCATCACAAAAGAGTGTTTTTGGCTGTGTGCGTAGCCAGTCATCCACCGCCTGGTAAAAATCCGAAGGTGCCAGGTCTGGACTGTAGGCTCGATGGTCGAGAACTTCAAATTTAAGTTCTTGAAGACATTTTCTATTCTGTGCAGCGGTATGACGGCGTGCATTGTCGTGTAACAGAATAACACCTTCCGACAATCTCCGTCTTTTTGTGCGAATTGCTTGCTTTAACTCATTCTGAAGCATGTCAGAATACGATGCACCTGTTACTGTAGTTCCACGCTCTAGATAATGTTCAAGGATAGGGCCTCGTGTATCCCAAAACAGTGTTAGCATAACTTTACCTGCTGACGGCTGCGCTTTGAACTTCCTTGCAACGGGAGATGTTGGATGCTTCCATTGCATGCTCTATCGTTTGCTTTCTGGTTCATAGTGATGGATCCAGGTTTCATCTCCGGTGATAATGCTCTCCAAAAAGTTTTCACTTTCATTATGATACCGCGCCAAAAGACGAGAGCAGACGGGATGGGACTATTCATCACCGCCAACTCAACTCCGCCGACTCAACTCCATTTTTTGAAAAATGAATTAAATTTATTTTTGAAGGTTAGAGCTTTAAAAAGTTAAAAATTGTTAGAAACTCTTTATTCTACTACGTTAAAAAAAGATTAAAAGGTTCAGATTTTAATTAGTGGTAATTGTAGCCAATCCCACGTAAATATTCTAATGGTGATCGTTGCTCAAAGCTTAAAACTAGTTTTAATATACGGTCATCAGCATCACGATATTTTTTTAACTTTGAAGGTGGAGCATGACCTCTTACAAGTTGTTCGAGATACATATCTCGACTCTTCTGTATTTTGTATAAGGCATCTGTAATGTTAATTGGTGAAGGTTAGGTTAGGTTAGGTTAGGTTAGGTTATATTATATAAATAAAATATTATATATATATATATATATACACAGTGGTGGGCACCGTTAACCAAAAAGTTAACTTCGTTAACCGCTAATCCGTTAACCAAAAAGTTAACTTCGTTAACCGTTAATCCGTTAATTCGTTAAACATGTAACGGAAGTTACCGATAAACCGTTAACGTTAACTTTTATTATAAAAAAAATGAAAAACAATATATATATAATTTAATTTTCCCTCTTCTCGTTCTCCATTTTGTCCATGAGATGTTGCCCCTCATGAAAATTAGCATATCAAAGTTTTCATCAGACAGGGATGATCTCTTGGCCCTCAGGATGTCCTTGCCCATAGAGAACAAACGCTCCACTGCAGCACTGGAGGGGATGGCTGTGTTGAACTTGATGAACAAGTCCACCAACACTTGCTCACCCAAGAAGGCAGCATCTGTCAGCAAGTCCTTGGAGTTGGTCTCCAGCCAGGTCTTGACCAAGTTCTGGGCCTTGCCCTTGAGTGACCTGTGGCTTCTGCTGCTCTCTTTTGTCTGGATGACAGCACTGAAGAAGTCATCCTCCTCCTCCTCCTCCTCGTTGTTGCTGCCTCCACTGTTGCTGCCCACTTCGTTGGACTGCTGCTTCATGGCCTCCTCGACTGTACCCTCCATGCTTTTCCTCACCCTGGCGACTTTGGTGTTGTCATACTTGTCCAACCAGATGAGGCGAAACCTGGGATGGAAGGCAGCAGCCAGCTGGCATTCGTCATCCTCCAGGAGGGGCCCAAACCTTTTGTCGATGCCTGCCAAAAGTGCGTCGACCAAGGCGCTGCAGTAGACGAGGCCCTTGGACTTCAAGTCCTTAAACCTGAAGATTGTCGCAGCAACTGTTGGCAGCAGAGTCCCAAGGTAGGCTTGTTCCTCCCCCTAGATCTTGTTTATTTATGAATTTTTTGGGTTAACGGACTTGAGTTAACGGAAGTTAAATGTAACGGAAGTTAATTAGTCCGATAATGATTTTCAAAGTTAACTTAAAAGTTAAATCGTTAACGAAAAAGTTAACTTCGTTAATTAACGATTAACGGATTAACGGTTTGTGCCCAGCTTTGTATATATATATATATATATATATAATTAGTTATGTTTTCAATGGTTCTTCCAAGTGTTTTTAATTTCCTTCAGTACCTATCATCGCACTAAAGAAAGATTAATAAATTATACAAACATTATTTGGCAACTGTGCATTCAGTGGAGTTGAGTTTGCGGCGATGAGTTGTGCTCTTCTGCCAACTGTTTGGGCACCCATCTTGCACAAACCTTGTGAAAGCCAAGAATGTCATGAACTATCAAATAGGCTGACCCTTGACTGATGTCTAATGAAGATGCAATTTCTTTTATAGTTAATCTTCTGTCATCGAAAATCATGGCTCTGGCTTCTTCCTGCTTGTCACCACTGATTGACGTTGACGGTCGTCCTGAGCGCTCAGCATCTGTCACACATGTCCGACCTTCCTTGAACATTTGAATCCACTCGTACACACTTCGCCGTGGCAACGCATTATTCCCATACTGAGCACATAAACGTGTGTGAATTTCAACATCTTTCACACCTTCTGCCCACAAAAAACGAACCACGGATCTCTGTTCTTCCAGCGAACAAATTGAAAGCGGCGCAGCCATACTCACTACTCGTACTATATGTGACAGCTACGAGTAGCCTAAATAAGCCTATCGTTGCTAGCCTAAATAAGCCTATAGATCTCAGTTTGGCTCGTTATTAAGAGTAGTATATATTATATATACTATAGTATTACTAAAATAAAAAGTGCCGATACTTATTGAAGTACCATCGTGTGTGTATATATATGTATATATATATATATATAATGTATATAATGTTACGGCATGCGGGAGGTGCCCCTTTGGGGCATTGGTTTCTGCGCGCATGTAGAGGAATTACGACATTTGATTGAGTGAGGCCCGTGGTGTAATGGTTATCATATCTGACCGGCAATCGGAAGATCCCGGGTTCGATTCCCGGGTGGTTACCTCATTTTTTTCATTTGTTTCGTTCTTTCGCTCTCATCTTGCGCGGAATATTCTCATATATATATATATATATATATATATACCTTCAGACTCTACACGGAAAACGCTGTATTTGTAAACTCATAATACGAAATAGAATTTAAAGACGTATTAATTATTATTATTCCTTTTAATACCAATTTCAGACAGAATACACTTGTTATATATATCAGATATGGCTCGGATTCTGGGAAACCTGAGTTGTCACAGGAAGATCAAGACCAAGGCGATTGCATAAAACATTTATTTTAATAGGATTTTCCGAATCTAAAAATGAATATAAATAATTACATAAAAACAATAAAAACAAATTCAAACTAGGGATGTACCAGATCATAATATAGCCGGATATCTGGCTTTTTATTTTTGCCGGATCAAGAAATGGCCGAGTACTGGATAATTGCTGGATATTTGGCCCAATCATGTATTCTTAAGGGCATAAAATTTTAAAACTTGCAATTAACTAGTGGTTTAATAAACTTTTATGGTTCCTACCAATTCTACAAAATCATTATTCGCCTAAAAAAATGCAGATTAGAGTTGATTAAAGTTGACTGGACCTAGTTCTGCTAAATTTTAGAGAAATCTAACTTGAGCATGTGAGTACTGAGCAATACTCAATTATTGGTAGGGCTAGACTCTTCCATAATTTGAGCATGATATTTGCTGTTTTGCTGCAAAAGCTCCTCCAGATGATTCCCATTATTTTTCTAGCCGTTGTAATTTTTATGTTATAGTGCTCTCTGAATTCTGCATCCGACGACATTATTACTCCAAGATCCCTCACTTGTGGAATTGGTGTTATCTGTTTGGCTTGCAGAGTTTTGTACCCTTTATTCTGTAGCTCCTTGTTACTACCCTATCTTAGAAGGTGGAATTTTTCTTCGTTGAACTTCATAGTGTTATCTTCTGCCCACTGGAATAATGCTTCAACGTCGTTTTGTAATCTTTCTATGTCACCTTCGTTCAATATTTCCTTGCATATCTTTGTGTCATCTGCGAAACATGATACAATACTGTCATTGATATCTGCATCAATATCTGCAATCATTATTATGAACAGCAAGGGAGCTAGTACTGTCCCTCGTGGGACAGAGCTCGCTACTTCCGAGACTTCCGATTTGACTCCATTTACCACCACTCTTTGTGTCCTTCGCGTCAACAAAATTAAATATCCATCTTCCTAACTTTCCAGTAATTCCTGTATTCTTAAGTTTATGTGCTATAATTCCATGGTCACATTTATCGAAGACTTTAGCAAAGTCAGTATATATTACATTATGTTTTGTCCTCGACACAGTGTTTCCAATATTTTCTCCTGGTGATTTAACAGCTTTGATAAGCATGATCTTCCAGCCCTAAAACCATGTTCATTTGGGTTGTATAAGTTCTTTTCTTGTAGGTAGTAGGTAGTTTTGCCTCTAATTATACGTTCAAAGCACTTTATAAGGTGGAAGGTGAGAGCTACAGGCCGATAATTCTTGGGTATTGCTCTGTTACCACCTTTGAATAAGGGGGCAATGATCGCGTTCTTTAATGGAAGTGGAATTTGTCCGGTATCGAGTAATTTCCTCCATAATAAGATAGCGGTTTGGCAATGCTCTCTTTACATTTCTTCAGAAACGTGGCACTCCATGTGTCTGGCCCTGATGCTGAATTGTCGCGCATTTGTGATAGAGCCTTAATTACATCTCCTTCCGAGAACTCTAAGTCTATTAATCGGTTTGTGCCAGAATTTGTCCTTGGCTGATTTGTATTAATGTCGAAAAATTCGTCTGAGTTTTCTACTTTCATCTCTGACTTAGGGGTGCTAAATACAGAGTTAAATTGTTCTTTAAGCAGTTCGCTCATTTTTGGGGGTGGGGGTCATTTGTGTGTTTGGTTTCCCCGTCTATTAACGGACCAATACTCTCTTTACACTACATTTTCCTTTTTGCAAACGTGTAGAAGTATTTTGGATTATTTTTTATGTTTTCTGCTACCTTGTTTTCTTCTCTAGTTTGAGTCTCCTTGCATCAGTTCTGCATCTGTGAAGATGTTTTACGGTTTGCTTCCGTTGTCTAAAAAGTGTCCTGATTTTTCTCTCGAGCTTGCTACGTTTTCTTTTTTGTCTCTCTGGAACATGCTTCAGTAATTTTGGTTTGGTTTCAGTCTCCATTATACCTAGTATTTATTCTGGAGTTTTCTCGTGAAGTAGCAATTCCCAGTTTACTTCCTTTAAATCTTTATTTACACTTTCCCAATCTATTTCCTTTGAATTTATATTTAAACCTTCAAATATTCCTTCTGCCTCTCTGGGATGCGTTTTCGGACCTCTGGGGGCTAACTTCAATTGTATCATATATCGATTTGGTTATGGTCGGAGAAATTTGTGTAGAAACATATATATGTATATATATATATATATATATATATATATATATATATATATATATATATATATATATATATATATATATATATATAGTATATATGAGGGTGGGCTGAAAAGTAATGCCTTCACTCAAATAAATTTTAAACGAGTTGAAGGATTTTATAGAAACAAAATGTATCTTCAAAACGATACATTTACTTTTCTATAAAATCCCCCCCTACCTCGATACATTTACGCCAACGATAAATGAGTTTTTTAAATCCATCCCGGTAAAACTCGGAGCTTTGACTACGAAACCAAAATTTCACAGCGGCCTTAACTTCTTCGTCAGACTCGTAGCGACGTCCACGGAGATGTGCTTTAAGTTTAAGAAAGAGGTGAAAATCACATGGTGCTAAATCGGGGCTAAATGGTGGATGCGGCAAGAAGGCGAATTGCAGATCCTCAATTCCTTCTCATGTTTGAACACTGGTGTAAGGCCGTGCGTTGTCATGGTGAACAATGACTGCGTTTTTGAGGGTGCGAACCCTCCTGATCCGTTTTTTCAACTTCTTCAGAGTTTCAGTATAACGTGCGGAGTTGATTGCTGTCCCTCTTTCCGTAAAGTCTTCGAGAGCAACACCATTGATATCCCAAAAAACAGTTATCATCACTTTTCCAGCCGATTTTTTAACTTTGAATGTTTTTTGGTTACGGTGAATGTTTGTGCCGATATTCCATGGATTATCGTTTATTTTCAGTCATAATGGTGCTCCTGTCACAATGTTGTGCAGAAATTCATCTCCTTCATTTTCGAAGCGCTGCAGAGTCTCTTGGCAAATGCAGAGTCTCTCAGTTTTCATCTCGGCAGTGAGCATGCGAGGCACCCATCTGGTGCAGACCTTTCGGTAACCGAGAATACTGATAATGTGTCCCATTCGCTCTTTGGAGATATCGAGCATTGCAGCAATTTCATTTTGTTTAATGCGACGATTTCCACGAATCAGTTCGTCAACGTAGTTCCGATGAGATTCGTCGGTTGCCGTTACAGGCCTTCCACTTCGCGGTTTGTCTCGCAAATCTTCTTGCCCTGCTTTTCCTTCTCTACGCTGCCTCTCCCAACGTCGAACGGTACTCACATCAACACACTTGCATTCGCTTGAAGTGAACGTCTTGTAATGTGTAACGTGTGTAATCGATACTGAACCAATGTGTGGAATGAGTGTAGGCTATACTAAGCTATAACACAAAACCGATTTTATCTGGTTACCTCTAAACAATCTGGAATGAGGTGGGGATATCAAGTTACAACACAAACCCGGTTTTATCTGGCTACTTCTACACAATCCAGAATTATTGAAGTGGAAGCATTACTTTTCAGCCCACCCTCGTACATATATATATATATATATATATATATATATATATATATATATGTGTGTGTGTGTGTGTGTGTGTGTGTGTGTGTGTGAAATCATTAAGGGACGGACAGCGTTGTTTCATTAATTAAACAACTCCGGCCGTTCCTTAATGATTTGACTGCTTCCATAGAATTAACTATTCTATAAACCAACTAACTTTTACTTGTCTGCAGTGAAAAATTTTCTGCTTTTTTTTTGTCTCCTGCGCCACATGATGAATTTTGTTTCATTTGTGACATTTATTTTAGCACTTCGTTGGGATTTTTACATTACTTTACATTTCATTTGAAAAACATGAAGCCACTGGGGCCTATCGAATTTATTCAAGTCATGAGCTATATTTTATAATAATAAAGTCTTGCGAAATGTCAATCACAAGTCAGCTATACAACTATTTCTCCTACCAAAGTAGCCTACATAATAAGCTAAGAATATACATTATTTACAGTCTACAAACTACTTTTTCATTCATGAAAGCAACCAAATTTTTCTTAAATCTAAATAAGGCGCTACTATTAACCATTTCACATGGCAAGTCACTCCAAAAATCTACTACTCTATGACTGAAAAAGTATTTTCGTAGATAACGTCTACAAATCTACTTTCTGATTTTCTTATTAGCTCGAGTTATTCCATCAGCCTACAATGAGAAAAAGTTACTTGCATTTAAATTGTCCAAACCTGAAAACATTTTGAACATCTGTGTCATATCTGCCCTCATACAACGTCTCTCAAAACTAAACATACCGAGTTCCTTTAATCTTTCCCTGTATTCCAATCTTCTTAGGTTAGGGATAAGCTTAGTTGCCTGACGTTGTACACCTTCAAGCATATAAATATTATGTCTAAGGTGAGGGACCAAGCTTGAATGCGGTATTCTAAGTGAGGCCGAATAATTTGTTTTTATTACTTTTATATAATCATTATAATTTTTTTTTTAGATTTGCTGATGATGAGTCTAGTTAGATTCGAAACGTCCTATTGGAATAAATGTTTTATACAATTGTCTTGATCTTCATCTTTCCGTATATGTATATATGCCAGGAAAGTAATACAAGAAAAACTGGAGAGTATCGATAGGAAATTACAAACCCTGATTAAGGGCCATTCAGAGAGGGAAGAGGAAAAGGCGGTAGAAGCAATAAAGGAAAATCCAAAATACTTCTACAGTATAGCTATGCGAAAAGGAAAACAAAAACCCTCGCCACTATCGTGCCCTTAAGGAAAGGAAACAATAAACTAACCGACTATAAAAAAAACTATATAGGGTTGTGGGTTGACTGTTGTTAACTTGGCGATCCGTTGAAAATTTCCTCCGGATTTTGGTGCCGAGTCGACTACAAAAATCCTGTCTTTTCGTTAAAAAATTGTGTGTTTTTGGAGGCCTTCAAAAGACTATGTTAAGTAGTTTTTTGGTTAATGTTGAATTTATTTGCTTTCGGTATTTAGCGCTGCCTAATGGCAGAAAAGGAAACTACCATACCTCATTATTTCGTTGGATATCGTTTCTGGTTGTAAGGCGCGCGGCTGCCTATCGCGCCTCTCCCTGGTTGTTGGCGATAGGGTTACGCAACGAGTTTATTCCGTCTAATTAATACAGGCAATTCACTATGCCTAAATACCTGAAGGAATAGGGTTATCCTTTTGTGTTATTAGTTTTATTGGATCTTTTCCGTTTGGGGGCTAGCAGCGAATTTTAATGAAAATCGGTATACTAATGTAGTTTTGGTCACTGATTTAAAAAATAACTTTCTTTTTTTTGGAGAAATGAAAAATAAACATGTTAGAGCACTTTAAATAATTAATGTGTTTAATCATGACTTAACATAACCAATCGTCAAGGGCCTACAATTGACCTAACCGAGCATTCAATTGACCTTACTGGGCATTAATTCTTGATTTTTTCTGCTACTTTTACGGATCTGCCGGAATCCTTCAAAAAACATATTCCTCGTAAAGTTGCACTTTTTACCGTTTGACCGACGCTTTTGGCAACGAAAGAACTGGGTATTTTTAGCAAAGGAACACACTTTCCCACACTTAGAGCACTTTTTCATAAACAATAGCAGTTTGTGACTGTGGCTAAATTTAACACAATCCTCTGTAACTAGTTTAAGCTAGTTAAAACACATATTAATTATTTAAAGTGCTCTAACATGTTTGTTTTTCATTTCTCCAAAAAAAAAGAAAGTTATTTTTGAAATCAGTGACCAAAACTACATTAGTATACCGATTTTCATTAAAATTCGCTGCTAACCCCCAAACGGAAAGGACCCGTTTTATTTTATTAGTTTTTCACTCGAAACTTGTAGTAAGATAAAACACATCTTTCCTGCCTATAGCAATGCTCGTCAATAAGCAGCTCTGAGATGAGCTAATATACAGTAAATCTGTTTTCCTCAAATTTTTCTCAGTTGCGAATAGAAAGTCCCCAGACGTCTAATTTTTGTGTTTTCATTATTTCTCTTCGAAGTAATTTTCATGAGTCAGCGATGGAAAATTTTGATAAGAAAAATACGTTTTTCTTATGTAGACCCAATGCCTACATATTTGGTTTTAATACGGCAATGTTTCCCATTTCCAATAGGTTTTGTCGTCAATCCCAAGGCAATTTTGTAGTTATTTAATACAATAAATTAATAATTTGAGTTTAATTATGAAATAAAGGTACCACATACGGTACCATATTGTAGGCGTGTATAAGCTTCGGTTTGAATTAGGCTTTGTTGTGAACTGTAATGTAAAGTGTATGACAAGCACGCAGACTTGTCTACAAGTCATTTTTGTCGAGTCTCAAGTGAGTCACGAGTCACTGAGAGCGAGTCTCAAGTCAAGTCTCAAATCTTTTTTAGCGAGTCTCAAGTCAAGTCTCAAGTCATTTTTGAGACGAGTCACAAGTCAAGTCTCAAGTCTTTCTTGATGAGTCGCAAGTCAAGTCTCGAGTCACCATGGATAAATAATAGCTTTCTTTTCACATAATGCTTCAGTACTATGCTCAAAAGCTCTGAAACAAAATGCCTAACTATTCAAATAAATTAAACCTCACTTATCCTTGCATCTGGCTGAGTCTGCCTCGCCCTCTTACGCCTCCATTGGACTACCATCGTTACACTATGTTCTCTACCCTTGTCATGAAAGACATGACCTGCCCATGCCTATTTACTGTTAAGAATGTACCTTTACTAACATCTTCTTCTAAAGATGTGACTTACCCGTGCCAATTTCTTATCCTTGATTCTAATAAGCTGTTATTTATCTCCTTCCAACTGTTCCCTTACTCAAGGAGACCTTACTTATCTCTTCATGATAAACATAATATTATCCTTTCCTTTCCTGTCTGAGTACTCCTTAGTTTACTTTATATAAGTCAACAGAAACACAAAATATTTCAATATTCATTACCACTTGATGTTTTTATTAAGAGGAAATACATACTGAAATACATACTTAACAAAGTTTCGTACCTGAAACGATTTATGGACGAAAGAAGGCAGACATCGCATGCCTCACATAAACTCATTTTAAAGAGTGCCAAGGAAATTGTGAAAACTGCAAACATTGTGTTGATAAGAAAGATATAAATATAAAGGGCTTCACCTTACTAAAATCTGATAGAACAGAGAGACGTAAAGGTGGTTGTGCTCCATCCTCTCCGAGATATAACAGCAACGCAGTTCCTCTTTCTCCCCCACCCTCACTCCCTCCCTCTCGCCCTCCTCCTCTCCTTTCTCTACTCTCTCTCTCTCTCTCTCTCTCTCTCTCTCTCCTTGTTATTTTCTTTCGATTTACCTTCATTCTTATTTTCCTTTTTCCTTCCCCTTCACCTCATACTAATACATGACCCTTCTCTTTCCTCCCACCCTATCAACTACTTCTCTCATTTGTTTATTTTTGCTTCTTTCCTTTTTACCTTCTCCTCTTAATCCATTCTCTTTTACATAATAATTGACTCACTCATCCACTTACGCATTTAATTTTTAATAAAACTTCCTCTATAAATACTCAAAAATATATTAACAGCTTCCGAAAATGTTCGTGTATATCAATAATCTTGTTTCTCTTTAAAATAATACACCAAAAACGACAATATTACGAGATCAAACAGTCTACATGGAATCGCACAATAGCTGAAATCACGATATGACAAAAAGTATTGCATCACAAATGATCCCAAAATTCGAAGGACACTAATTCGGCGTGTCAGATTACGATTCGAATAGTATCTAATTTTAAACTGTGATTTGAACCCAGCGACGAAATATATTAAATAACATATATTAATAGAAATGCAAAAATAAATAATTCTAATATTCATTTTTGCATATAAAGTCTAAACTCGTGTGACACTCTAACTTTATATAAAATGCAAGTTTGGAATTTTTTTTATTTTCTTTCTATTTTACTTTTGCTAAGTTATTGATGAATCATTTCTTTTTTAAATTACATAATTATTTTTAGATTAAGCTTAATCATGTAATCGTGTTAACTTCTGCAATGTTCACTTTTTATACATTCTCTCTTAATTGTAAATGATGAAGTCATAGCTTGCCAGAACTCTAAATTAACACCTAATTTTAAATTTTAAGCATTTAATTTTGGCTCATATGCATGTTTAATTTTAATCCATAATAAAATGCATATTTCAATTTCCAGTTTTAGTTAACTTGGTAAATCATGATAACATCAGATCTGTCAATATGCTGTTTAAAAGAAAAATATAACTTCACCTTCAAATATCTTGATTATCTGCCAGTATACTGTTACAGCCAAAATTTACCTTTATCTTCAAATATTTTGCAAAAAAAAAAAAATCATCCTATCGAGAATAAAAAACAAAACAGGTCAACATTAAATACAGTAATAATGATGTCACCAAATTATTAGTATATAAACTCTTGTAATTTTTCAAATTATATAAGTCTGCATTTCAAACCAAAGTACGAGATATTTTATTTCTATTATGTGATCTTATACAATTTCACCATGCTGATTTCAAATTTCACAACCATTTTTATGTATCACGTCAGGGTTTTTCACAAAATATAAGTCAGATATATTCATAGTATATATTAAACAACTAAATTTCCAAGAGTACAAAATTATAAGAAATACAAAGACAATACATTTCAAAGTAAATTCAACCTTGATAGTTAATTGATACATAATAGATCAATCATGAATGATCAGTAGGAGAAAATCGTCGTTGTTTTGCTCGCTTCTTGTGCTACATTTCTTCCGAGCCTTCCCGTTTCATGTTGACATCCCACCTTCCTTAGTATTTTTTTCCATAGTCTTGATATCTTGCTGGAACCTTTCTCCTTGTTCCTCACTCATACTGCCCAAGTTTTCAGGAAAATAGTCCAAAATACAAAATGGGCAAAGGTGGGCACCCGGGCCTCAAAAAGGACCGACGGTCCCGGTCCCGGTCCTTTCTGAAGATAGGACCTAGAAACGACTCGGTCCTCGGTCCTTATATATAATATAAGTGAAAAATTTGATTAAAATTAAAAATGAAATTAAAGACACCGGAAATCTTTAATTTTATTAACGTAAATTATAATTAATACAATACATAAATGATGAAAAAAAGTTAATAAGTTAAATGCTTGAGTTTCCATCTTCTTTAGAACTTCCAATAATCACTAAACACACTAAAATCACTAAAAAAAGACCGTCCGGAATTGCTTAAAAATGGACCGTCGCTCCTCATTTCGGTCCTCACTGAGAAAAGGACCGACTTTCCCGCTCACGGTCCTTAAAAAGGACCGAGTTCCTGGAGTTCGGTCCTTTTGGAACTCGGTCCTGCCCACCTTTGAAAATGGGTGATAGGTGTTTGCCAGAAAACTATACGTGATGAGAAAAAATGGATGTGATTTTTGGATTCAGCACACCTGAATTGATAAAAAACAGTTATTGTATGTTGAAATATCAGATATATTGCATACCAGTGTTATCATTCTGATTATTCTGATCTGACCGAGAGGCTGAAGTATTACTTATAATATTTTAGAAGCAGTAAAATTCAGTCAGAGGATCTCTTTGTCTTCTCCTTTGAGCCCTGCCTTCTCCACAGAACTTAGTTTTAAAATAGAATAAATAATTTCCCGATAAGATACAAGAAGAATCGGGGAACCGTCAGATAATTTAGTAAATTTTCACAGAATCCTCCAAGCCACGACAAGAAGAAATCGGAGTGTAGTATAAAAGAAACTACTGCGATTCCCTACACGGGACCAGCTACCCCAGTGTGAGAAAATCCGTTGCTACCACCTAACCGGAACCTCCGTTAACCTCGAACCACCCAAGGCCATAGACCGGAGGGTTGACATACATATTACAAGATAACTGCCCTGTTCATACTGCCAGGATAATCAGATGGTGGTTTCAGGAACAACGAGATGTCGCGCTGCTGAATTAACCCACCAAGGGGCGTGACCTAAACCCCATTGAAAATTGTTGGCAAATGTGGGTAACGCTTGGGAGCCTGGGCAGGAGCGGACATCTCGGCACCTGCTGGAACACACCATGGCAGAGTGGGAACTTTTCCGTGGAAACCCACGAGTCATCTACAATCACATGGCATCTGTTCCAAATCGGCTACGAGAGATCATTAATAATAATGGAGGATGAACCAAGTACAGTATTGAGTAATTGTGCATAATAATGTTATGGTTGTGATGTGGTAAATATATATTTATTTACTCGAACAATTGTCAGTTCCTCATAATTTGAATATTATATTTTGTATGTTCTTAAGAAAATCCCTAAATTTGCTTGATTCATGTTTATTTTTGTAATAAAAAATTGAACAATGTTATCATTATCTCCATGGATAGACTTTTTTCTCGATAATCACTTGTTGATGATGCATGGACTTCAAACAGAAATGTTATTGTCTGGAGAAAAAGTCGATACTACAACTTATCTTACACTTCAACTATAACATGGTCACATCAAAATCCTATGATTGAAAGTTTTTAAAGTATAACACGTTTGTGAAATAACCTAACTACTCTATTCCCTAAATTTAGGAATAATGCATGAATAAAATCCATAGTCGTCCTGGAATTACCATCAAAACTACATTGATTTATTCTGGCACTGGTTTTCAAAAAATAAAAGTATTACTATAACAACACCTGAGAAGGGGAGGAGGAGAGGGAGGGAGTGAGAGTGGTGGACTGGAGTTTAAAGGGAACTGCGTTGTCTCCACATCTCGGAGAGTGTGGAGCGGAACTATTGCAGGGGACTGACTATACACTATACATGAAGGTCATATGACAGAGACGATAATAAGTAAATCAAACAGCTTTGCGGAACTCCCAGCAGTGAAAATACACCGTCTGCCAAAAAAAAAGGATTCACTCTAAAAACATCTATTAAATCAACAATTTTCAAACAATCAGTATGAAACTTGTACACGTAAAAGATACATAAAACATCTACCTGTAAAACAAATTTAAGTTCGAAGCTATCAAAAATAACGATTTATTAAATATTTCTCTAATAATACTACAACTGATGCTTGACAAACTAATTGAGAATCCTTTATTTCCATTTTCACTTTTGTAAATTCTAATATACGGGGTTTTTTTTAGCAGGGTTATAAAATATAGTGAATATGCCATTTTCAGAGGAAGATAAGATTATAATTAAGCATTATAGACTAGAAAAGGGATATGGAAGAACGAAACTACTCTCCGAATTCCCCAACAAAGGATGGACTCTTGGTGGTTTGGGAAAGCTTGTAAAGAAAATTGACGAGACTGGGGATATCAAAAGAAGAGAGGGAAGTGGGCAACCAAAACCTGTTACTGGAGGCATTTCCTATATTTCATAAATCTTATGATGTATTTTATAATTAAAATGAGAATAAAAATTTTATTACCAAAGTTTTATCGCCTTTGTGGACTCCCAGAATTCAAAACTGGAGCGATGCTCACCAACAAAATTTGTTGAACATAAACAATCTCATTAAATCATTAATTTTGAATATAATAATCTGAAAATTGGTGTACATATATACTGTTTACATGTTTTGCTCTGTATGAGTTTCATTATGATTGGTTAATAAATGTTGATTTCATGGCTGTTTTAAGAGTGAACCCCTTTTTTTTGGCAGACGGTGTAGAAAAACTAAACGTGATACTGATAGTCATCTGTTGACCTCCAAACACTCCAGCCGGAAAATTCTCTCAAGACGTTGATGATATCAGAAACCTAATAAAGGCCATAAACTCTCCATCCCCCAATATAATGCTCTGCGGAGACTTTAATTTTCCATTTATAAAATAAAAAAGGTGGATAGGAATACATATATACACACCAGGACAAGAGGGGCACAAGAGAAGACCAGGAGCAAGCAAAAATGTTGATGGCTCTCACAAACGAGTTTATGCTAACAAAGAATATAACAGAAAATACCAGAAAAAATAACTGCCTAGATCTGGTATTCAGGAATAATATGATATAAAAAATGCTGATATAAAATTAACCCCAACTATTATCTCAGCCCACAATATAATCGAGATATCAACAACGATGGCGACAACATTAAAAGACAATGCACATACACAAGAAGCAAATTTAGGAGTGTTAACTTAAACTCCAAGCCAATAAATAGGGAAGCAATCAGATCACACATGGCCCAAATAGAGTGGAGAACAGTTTTAGAGAATAAAAAAAATAAAGAAATGCTAACAACCTTGGAAGAAACAACGATGAGAATTTTAGAAAACTATACTCCGAAATTACAACCAAAAGGAAAGAGGAACTGGTTAGAGAGGCAAAAGAGAAGAAAATTCCTCAAAAGAAAGAGAGTACAGGCGAAGTTAGCTAATTGCAGAGACAACAATGCCAAGAAAGTAATACATGAAAAACTGAAGAGTATAAAAATACAAACCCTAATTAAGGACCATACAGAGAGGGAAGAGGAATAGGCGGTAGAAGCAATGAAAGAAAATCCAAAATACTTCTATAGCTTTGCGAAAAGGAAAAAAAAAAGCGAGCCATTATCGGGCCCTGAAGGAAAGGAAATAATGAACTAACGGACGATCTAAAAGAAATATCTGAAACATTGAGAGCCCATTATGAATCAGTCCTCACTACCCCAAAAAGTGACAAAGCGAGACCTGACATAGTCACATAGATGCATTCTTTGAAGAGAAATTGCAAGGAGATTGTATAAACAGAATTTGGTTTTACCCCAGAAGATAGCCTGAGCAGATCGGATCGAGTTAACTTAGTACGATTCCGCTGTGGACATCACCCTAACTTACAGACTTATAAACACAGACGAGACAACTCCACAGACGACACCTGCCACCTGTGCCAGGACACACCACAAACAATTGAACACATTATGACAGACTTTACCGCTCTAGCACAACAACGAACACAACACAACATCACTAATGCGCTGAACCTCTGGTCGACTCCGGAGAGGGCGATCGGTTACCTGCGTGCCGCCGGCTTGCTCGATCAGGGTGGGCTGATCGGCTAACCAACAACAACCCCAGAAGATGTAGCGAGAGCTGTTGTTCTTAAGAACTGTGCTTCAGTGCTGTCACCCTGCCTAGGCAAACTCTTTCATCTTTGCCTTTCATTTGGTACTTCTTCCTGCTGGAAGTTCGCTTTCATTTAGCCTGTCCCAAAGAAGGGTGACCGCTCTCAACCCTCCAACTATCGTCCAATTGCTTTGATTTCTTGCCTTTCCAAAGTTTTTGAATCTATACTTAATAGGAAGAGTCTCAAATACCTCTCTTCTCACAATCATCTTTTAGATCGTCAGTATGGCTTCCGCAAGGGCGCTATACTGACGATCTTCTTGCATCTCTCTCCGACACTTGGTCATTCTCCTTTTGGGATTTCTGTAAAACTTTTGCTATTGCGCTAGACATATCGAAAGCTTTTGATAGAGTTTGGCACAAATCTTTAATTTCGAAAGTGCCCTCCTTCGGTTTCTCTCTTCCTAACTGCGTCTTCATCTCTAATTTCCTTTCTGGCCGATCTATAGCTGCGGTTGTAGATAGCCACTGTTCTTCTCCTGAAGCTATCAACAGTGGTCTTCCACTCTTCCTCAGGGTTCTGTCTTGTCACCCACTCTTTTCCCTTTATTTATTAATAGTCTTTTAATTCACACTTCCTGCTCTATTCACTCCTATGCCGATGATTTCACTCTCCACTTTTCCACCCACTTCCCAAAGCGTCCCTCTCAACAGTCACTCTATGATTCGCGTGGTAGGTACGGCTATGGGGCACTTGGCCTCTGATTTTTCTGCTATCTCTGATTGGGCAGAGAAAACCTTATGGCTTTCAGTGCCTTAAAAACTCAGTTCCTCCATCTGTCTTCTCGTCACAATCTTCCACATAACTCCCCTTACCTTCAACAACACAACTCAATCCTTCCTTTTCTCTTAACATTGTTGGCATTTCCTTTTCTCGTGATCTTTCCTGGAAAGATCACATATACTCTCTTTCCAAAACAGCTTCTAAGAGGTTAGGTGTGCTGTACCGGCTTCGCAGTTTCTTCACCCCCCGCTCAGTTGCTATCTCTCTACAGGGGTCTTGTCTGCCCCTGTATAGATTATGCTTCTCATGTATGGGGTGGCTCAACTCACACAGCCGTATTTGACCGGGTGAACTCAAAGGCTTTTTGTCTCATCAATTTCCCGCCTATTACCTGGTTAACAACATAGATGAATTGTGGCAACGTGTTCAAGATTGTTCAGAAACAATACGCAACCATGTAGGTGTTTTCGAACGTATGCGGCAAAATTCAACGACGCGTTGAAGCGTGGCCTCTGATGCAGGGAAACCATTTTGAGGACTTACTGTAAATAAACTACGATAAACTTTAATGACTTTCATTTCATTTTAGATAGTCTCGACAAAAAAGCAATATATCTCGGAAACCAAGCGATTGCGGATTTATGTTCACAGGAAGATTTTTGTTCCCTTTCACGTCCTGAATATGTATACTAATTTATGAAACACAATTTGATAACACCCTGTACATGTAATGGATATGACCTCGTTAATTTCGCTAACCTCGCTGAAATTCTGTACGTTGGTTTCTCTTCACACGAAGATCAAGCTGATGGCCCCGCCTCTAGGCCTGGCTTGGTGGAGGAGAGAGTTGCTTTCTTGCGATCTCCACCACACATAGCCAGGTACACCTGCTCATCTGGTACCGTCATGAGCCAAGTATCTAGTCTTCTTTTGAACACTTTAACTTTGACCCCTATAACATTTCTGAGGTCCTTTGGAAGCTGCTTAAAAAGTCTTGGCTCCCTAACAACCAAGTTATTTTCCTTCAGTGTTGAAGAGGTTCCCTTGTCGGGCCTTTAATTTGGGAACACTACACATTCTGCCTTTCCTATTTTCCATAGTTGTTTGGATCATAATTGGGTTTAGTTTGAGGTTCGGTACCAGTTTTGCGATCATTTTCCATATATAGATTATGGTGTACCCAGTGGCGGATTATCACTGAGGTTATTGAGGCTGAAGCCTCAGGTTCCCATGCTTGAGGGGCCCCCCAATCAACTGAGTTTTGATGATATAATTCGAGATTTCGCAAATTTATTTTATTAAATATGACAGAGTACACAAACTGACAAATTTCCTGTTTTATTTTATGTTTTATAGGCCCTAAAGTAAAGTTTGTTTAATGCTGTTTGGTTTTGGCAAACGGCAAAATACAGGGTGTCTCAAAAGTCACTATCTATTTTGGTGACATTAGATGTTTTTTTTTTAAATGCTATGCTGGCATAAAGATATGTACTTCTGGTGCAAATTTGTGTATTTAAAAAAAGTTAATTGGTTTATTTCGAATTTTGTGTAATTTATAAATTTATCTTGACATGCTTGAACAATTCCTCGAACCTCAACTTCTTACAGATGGCATTCTTGACACAGTAGTTTTTCAGCAGGATGGAGCACCGTGCCATTATGCAATAATTGTACGTGATTATCTTGACAGACGCTTCCCCGGTCGCTGGATTGGTCGTGGAGGAACACAACCATAGGCAGCACGTTCAACCGATTTAACACCATTAGATTTTTTCGCCTGGGGTTTCATTAAGTCTAAGGTGTACACTGGTAGAAGAATTAGTGATGTAGCCGAACTTCGAAATCGTATTACCGATGCAGTTCAGAAAATAACACCTCAAATGCTGGAAAGTGTGTTCCGGGAAACAACTTATCGCTTTGAGCTCTGTAGAGACACTGATGGTCGCCATGTGGAGACAGATAAATAAATAGCACTAATTCTTTGTGACACTTACTTTGAAATAAATATATTTTTCATGTCTTAAACCAGTTTTTCGTAATTCCCATTATTTTTCAAAATAGATAGTGACTTTTGAGACACCCTGTACAGTGTTAAGGTTCTTTTAAGTTTGTTTCTCAATTAGTATGAGCACCGTACATATAATTCGTGTAAATGTAATATGTACTGTACATGTACATGTGTTGTTAATAAAAAGCAATAGAAAAAGGGCCCCCTATTCTTCATTGCCCGGGACCCCGAGGTGGCTTAATCCGCCTCTGGGTATACCTCTCTCTTCTTCTTTCCAGGGAGTACAGATTTAGTGTATGTAATCTTTCCTAGTAGTTGAGCTCTTTGCGGCCATCAGTCTTAGATGTGAAATATCTCTGAGTTTCTTCTAGTTTATTTATTTCTTCCTTTTTATATGGGGACGTCAAAACTGAGCAGTATTCAGGTTTTGATATAATCAGTGTTTTTAGCAGGGGAATCATTACTGTCCTGTCCCTTCTTTTGACGGACCTGCATAGCCTGTGCAGTAACTTTCATGGGATAAGGAAGGCCACCAGAGATAAACAAGATGGTCTCCTTGCAGGCCACCCACCTGGTGGCGGTAGCTATTCTATGGAGGCTGGGGTATGGGAAATATATTAATGAATTAAAACTTGGTTTGAACTGGCTAACTGGAATAGAAATTTGTGTAGACAATAAAAAAATTGTAATTCTGTGTATCTATATGCCTTTTGAGGCAGTTGATAATGAAGAAGATTACCTCATTAAATTGGGGCAGGTCAGCAGTATTATTGATGAGTTGGATACGACATGTGTAGCTATTGTTGATGACTTTAATGCTAATGTGCTTAATGATAATTCTTTGTTTAGCAACCACTTAAAAGCCTTCTGTGAAGATAATAACTTGACCTTTTCATCCATGTATAGTCTTCCTGGTGATAGCTTTACTTATGTTAGTGATAGTTGGCACACCACCTCATGGCTGGATCAGTGTATTTGTACACCTAATGCAAATCAGGCAGTTCTGAATATGGCAGTTTTGTACTCCTTTGCTAGTTCTGACCACATGCCCCTATTAATTGAGTTTGACATTAATTGTATTCCAATGCTATCACAGGTAAATGATACACGGAAAACAAAGTTAGACTGGTCCAAAGTTGATGATGAGGGCAAACAACAGTATTGTAATAAGTCTGATGTATTGCTAAGTAATATATCTACCCCGAATGATGCTCTAGTTTGTCAGGATGTAAACTGTAGAATCCAAACACATAGTTTGGCATTTAAAGGCATGTATGAACAAATTGTTTCCTCTCTCAATAATGCTAGCCTAGACTTAAATACCTTTAGAAGAAAAAATTATACGTGTAGACCTGGCTGGAGCGATTATATGGCTGAACTTCATAATGCATCCAGATTCCAGAGATGCTTTTTTAATGTGGTGTGAACAAGGGAAGCCAAGGCAAGGCCCTTTATTACAACAAAAACAGAGTGCTAATGCCAGGTTCAAGTATGCATTAATTAGTGTATTTGAGACTAAACAGGCCATAAAATGTTTAGATTGTAACAAATCATGTGGTATTGATAGTATTTCGGCTGAGCATCTGAAATTTATTAGTGACAGATTAGTGCCTCTGTTAGCTTTGTGCTTTACAGGCTTACTGATACATGGTGTTTTGTTGGATACAATGTTTTCCGTTGTTTTGGTGGGAATGTACTTATAAGCGGACCCTGTAATAAAATGCCCTTCCGGTGTCGGGAGAACGGTATCTAACCTAGGTGCGAATTTCTCAATGGTCTCTGGATTGTTTCCTAATCGCCTTTTTCATTCGTTTTTCGGTTTATAAGTTCTGTATAATAAACAACAATGTAATAACCAATGTAATAATAAATTTATAATTTATGTAATAAATAATTATGCAATATTAAATGTAATAAATTTAATAATAAATGTAATAATTATGTAAAAAAATTAAAAAATAATAGAATCTGTATGTTTAGAACAGGAAGATAGTTTTAAAATTTGTGCGAATGTACTTAATGAAAATGCCCTTCCGGTGTCGAGAGAATGGGATCTAACCTAGGTGCGAATTTCTTAACGGTCGGTCCTTGGACTGTTTTCCCCTCTTGTTTTGGTTCATTCGTTTTTCTGTATCCACCCGAGGAGGATGCCAGTGGGCGTCGAAACTCTTGTGGAAATAAACTCTGTCTATTAGAGTGGGTTTTTATTTTCATATTTTGACCTTCACTTAGAAAAAAGTGAAGTTTTTTGCGTTTGTTTGTTTGCACCTGTCCCGCGAGTCTTTTTGCTTTGTTTATCGCTATCTGATTTTGTGTCTCGAATTTCGCATCATCGGTCATTATAATCCCCAAATCGATCGCTTTCGTGCTTTCCTGAATTTCCTCTCTATCTGGAGCATAATAGGCTGGCTGTTTAAGTTCCTCATTTCTACCATATCTCAAAAGCTAAAGTTTCCTGATGTTAAATGTCATGTTGTCTTTTGGCCATTTGTATATTTTGTTCGTGTCCCTCTGTAAGCCCCCCACCTCGTTTGCATCGCTGATTTTTCTGCTGATCTTTGTATCGTCTGCAAAGGATGTTACACTGTCTTTGTCTGTTAGCATGATAATGAACAGGAATGGGGCCAGTATTGTACCGTGTGGTAGTGAACTGCGCACTTCTGATTTTGATAATGATATACCTTGAATTTTGACGACCTATATAGTAGGGTTTCTCCTTATATGCAGCTTTCTTCATCCTGGGAAATCCCGGGAATCCCGGAAATTGTAATACTTGAATTAAGTTTACCAATCAGTGGTAGCTTTTTATTATTTATTAAACATAATATTTATCATGCTATTCATCTCCATGGGACAAATAAAAGGCTAAAATATTATATTCCTTTAATTATAATTAAGTGCATTTGCAAATAAAAAAAGAAAAAGAAACTTCATTCAAAAAAATAATTTATACCTTTTATCTCAACATATTTTATCTTAAAATATTTAGCCAATACAAAAAAATAAAAATAAAATAAACTTCATTAGAAAAAATAATTTCATCCCTTTATCTTAAAATATTTTATCTTAAAATATTTTATCTTAAAATATTTATCTTAAAATATTTAAAGAGTCAATCAACATTTTTAAAATAGCTTCTTAAAAAACATAAACAATCAATACTTCTATCACTAGGACGAGTTCTCAACTTGGTGATAAATAAACCTGCTGCAGAAAAGGCTCTTTCTTATTCAACAGAGGTTGGCGGAATGGTTTTCAGTGCATCAAATAAATTCATGATGTTTCAAGTTCTGTTCCCTATTGTCTCGAATAACTGCAGTTCTTGCTTCAAATGCTTGCTTAAACTCTGAGCAAGATGAGTTGCCTGCGATCGCTAGATAATATACTGAGACTCGTTTCCTTGTATTATACTCAGCGCTAGCGACATTTCCTCGGCCAGTTTTTGGCATATGGGCCCACTTTTAGATTGCTCTAAGTTGCTAATGCTAGTAGGTGTTCATTTAAGAAAGCAGAAAAGTAGGGATAAAATGTGGTAAGTATTATGCAGTTTTCTTTAATTCTACCCAAGAGCCTTCTAATAACAAAAGGAAAAAACAAATAAATCAATAAAAAATAAATTAAGTCATTTTAAAATTCTGGGATTTCCCGGGATGTCCAATTCCTGGGATTTTCAAGTCCAATAAAAACAGCCGGGATCCCGGAATTCTGGGAAAGAAACCCTACTATATACGTTCTCTGAGGAAGTTGTAGATCCATTTTCCAACTTTGCCTGTTATTCCCATGTTTCATTTTACTGTATATGCTATTATACCATGATCACATTTGTTGAAAGCTTTAGCAAAATCCATGGATATGACATCCAAGGCCCTAGACAAGGGGGGGGGTGATAGGGGCGGTCGCCCCCCTGAGGCGTGGCCTAGCTGGCCACCCCTGTATTAGTACATACATTTTATCAGTTTACTTGCTAAAAAGCACGGCAATTGAATTTTTTAGTGTGATTTATTAATTTATTACTAACATACTAATGCATTTTTTATATTGAAATACTGATTATCGGTAGTGTAGTCAGTAGTGATGTAGGTCACATCCGCATCCGCATCCGCGGAACATCCGCACATTTTCTCGCATCCGCATCCGCGTCCGCATCCGCACTTTGGACTGCGGATGTCGTGCGGATGTGGACCGTTGAGATAAAACGTCATTAATAAGCGGAAATTATCAAATTCTACTATTTTAATAGAACTAGTTCATTGTGCGCAAAAGTGATGCAAGCGACAAGACGAGAGGCTGTTCTTGTATGAAGTTACTCTCTTGCAACCTACTTAGATCCACGTTACAAAGCTAAGTTATTTTCACCTAGTACATTAGAACGAGTTAAATCATCACTTGGCAAAGCAGTTGAAGAGCTTCAATCTCTTGAATCTGTCGCTTCGCCACCCACCAAAAGAATAAAAGTTTCAGTGACAGAACCAACACCTTCAACAAGCAAATCTATCACAGAATCTGTCTCTCAGTTTCTTGAGTCAAGCAGCAATGACGAGACCTACGCGATGTCAAAAGATGTAGTAAAAATGATCGAGAGCTATCACCAAGAAAAACGCCTGGCTGCATGTGACAATCCTATTAGTTGGTGGAAAAATACGCAGAATATCTATTCATACTTGAGTAAACTTGCAAGGAAACATTTAGCCTGTCCTCCAACAAACGTACCAAGCGAGAGATTATTTAGCAGTGCTGGATTAATATATGATGAAAAGAGAAACAGACTGGCAGCAGAAAAGGCAGAAAAATTAATGTTCCTTAAGCATAACCTTCCTATAATTAAGTTTTAACATTAAACGATGAACATCTTAGTTTACTTTATTTTAATTACTCATTTATAAATATGCCTAATAAAACTTTAAACTTAATATAAATAGTTATCAAGCTAATTAAAGATCTCTTTCTATAAGGGTGGAGGTTGGGGAAAGAGGTCGGTGGGGTGCATTTGAGTTGGGTTCACGTCCCGCATCCTGGTAACACAATTATGGTTTCTAATTGTGGCTGAAACTCAACAAAATATAACGAATTTATTTGCAGACGAATTCACTAATTGATTTCTATATTAGTTAGATGCTTGATATTATTTTATATGTTCAGAGAAAAGTACAGCAATTATTGTACAATTAATCAATTATACTACATTATAGCTACAGCTCTCTCTATATAATAACTTATTATATACGTTAAACACAACAAATCTCGAATATATCCAAAAAATAACGAAAATGTAGACATCCGCGGATGTTGAAATCAAACATCCGCATCCGCATCCGCGGATGTGAAAAAAATGACATCCGCTACATCACTAGTAGTCAGTGTGCAGTGTAGTATTTACCGTTACCATAATGGATATGGAAAACTGATGAGTGGGTAGTTGGGAGGTAACGAAAATGGTTCACTGAGTAGGTAGGTAGTTAATCTAACAATCATTAAATTCCTTTTATGTCAATAACTGGGTGGAAGAAACCAATTGGTTGCTCACCAGAGTTATTCTCCACACTAGTATTTATATACTGTGTGGGAGGAGCGTGCTCGGTAATAAGGATACATTACCGCTCAACCAACCGAGGAATAAACCAAGACAACGCTGGTACGAGAAGCCCCGCGAAGAGGAGAACAAAGGGAGAACGAAAACGACGAACGGGGCGAGAGGACGTACCAGCAAAGTACGCGCTCGAATGAGACAACCGGAGAAGGGAGAGACTGTAATAACTAAAAGTAAGTGACTAATATGAGTTTTAACACCAAACAGTTAAGAACATTAAATTAAGCTGGGTCAAACAAGTTAGGCCTACATTGTGACCTAAGACCCAGCATCAACTCATAGCTTAACAAAGGTGAAGGTAGATTGCCCTAACCTAATCTTGTGAGGAATCCTACTGTGGACCTCAATTTATCTGCCCGCTCTGGACCATTTCCGGAATCTCTAGGCTGACCCCTCTAGGCTAGACTTGATCTACTCTATAGTTAGACTGGAGATATAAGGGGTGGGTTAATTGTGGACCAATTCATACAGAGCATTTTTCGCATTGGTGGTCCGTGTGTGGGGAATTTACAAACCTTAACCTTACTTAACAAAAATTGCAGAATTAGGCTAAATGGTCTAGCCTAAGCCTAACCTGAGCAAGCCTAATTAGGTCTACAACCTAGGGCCTAACTAGGAAACATTTACATTTAAGGAGTCTTATTCTCTTATAAGCCTAACCTGAGCAAGCCTAATTAGGTCTACAACCTAGGGCCTAACTAGGAAACATTTACATTTAAGGAGTCTCATTCTCTTATAAGCCTAACCTGAGCAAGCCTAATTAGGTCTACAACCTAGGGCCTAACTAGGAAACATTTACATTTAAGGAGTCTCATTCTCTCATAAGCTTAGACCTGAGTGACACACAAGTACTTGGGGGGGATTAAACCAAATTTAAACTTGCTGTTTTGTCTGTGCTCTCTCTTCTCTGGTAATTTCTTCTTGTCCAATATTTCATTACGATCCCCAGTTAAACAACATTAGTGAACAAGCATTTAAAATGCATACAACTCCAAGCATCCAATCCTTCTTTTAAGGAAGAATCACTCATCAGATTTTTTCAACAGGCACATGCATTCCTTGCAATCTGTGTATATATATGTATATATACACTGTACTCTTTACATGTGCCACAAATACACTCAACCTATCTGAACATAAGCAATGATTGCATGGGTTACTCAAAAGGGTCTTATGGCCTACTTTGGCCATAGCCCAAACACTGAATCTTGGTCTTGTGGCCTACCTTGGCCATGGCCATGGGCCAAACAATAAGGGTCTTATGGCCTACCTCAGCCATGGGCCAAACAATAAAGGTCTTATGGCCTACCTCAGCCATGGGCCAAAACAATGAGCCTTGGTCTTTTGGCCTACCTTGGCCATGGGCCAAACATTAAATGTCTTATGGCCTACCTTGGCCATGGGCTAAACATTTTCTTATGGCCTACCTTGGCCATAGGGAAAACTATTACAAGTGTCTTATGGCCTACCTTGGCCATAGGGAAAACTATTTGGGTTACTCACTCTCCTGGCTGAGATTGAGAACATCATTAACAATAGGCCACTCACTTATGTGAGTGACAACATTAATGACCCAGAACCATTAACTCCAAATCATTTGATTCGGGGAGAACAAGTTAGTCTCCTGCCGGACTACAAGATAGACTCTTCAGAAGACCCAAACTGGACTCAACGACATGATGAGCTCCAGACTAAGTTACAACATTTAACTAGAGTTAAAGCTCATTTCATTAAACAGTGGAAAACTGAGTACTTCATGGGTCTAAGGGAGAGACATAAACAAATGACTAAGAAGGATTGGTCTGACACAATTAAGGTAGGGGACCTTGTTCTCATACATGACAGTACTCCAAGACAATACTGGCCTCTGGCTAGAGTTTCAGAACTCAGACCAGGGGCAGACGGGGTAACAAGAGTGGTCAAATTAAGGACTTCAACGGGTGACACAACAAGAGACATTTCTCTTTTGTACCCTTTAGAGTCTGGACCCAAAACAATGGACTTTGGAGAACCTTCTCCACTGACAGTAACAACTGGAGACACTGAACTTCCAGTAACTATTCCTTTGACAGTAGGAGTGGTAACGCATCCTACTACAACATTGACAGACACAAGACCTCAGCGACAAACAGCATTAAAGGCGCGACTATTTTTACAACAAAAAATAGATGCTGGGGAATTGTAATTTTATCTTCTAACTTTCATTTTTCTTTTCTTATGGTAAAGACCATAGACAGTTTCATCCTATGGATGTATATTTTATCTTCTAATTAAATGCTACACCTTCTCCATGAGAAGGTGAGGATAGGCACTGTTAATCAGATTAACAGGCATTTACAGTTAAATAGTTAGCTAGTCTACACTCAGACAAAAATTGGTGACAATGACACCAAAATTTTTATCTCCCGGGGCCCCCAGTATATGGAAAACTGATGAGTGGGTAGTTGGGAGGTAACGAAAATGGTTCACTGAGTAGGTAGGTAGTTAATCTAACAATCATTAAATTCCTTTTATGTCAATAACTGGGTGGAAGAAACCAATTGGTTGCTCACCAGAGTTATTCTCCACACTAGTATTTATATACTGTGTGGGAGGAGCGTGCTCGGTAATAAGGATACATTACCGCTCAACCAACCGAGGAATAAACCAAGACAACGCTGGTACGAGAAGCCCCGCGAAGAGGAGAACAAAGGGAGAACGAAAACGACGAACGGGGCGAGAGGACGTACCAGCAAAGTACGCGCTCGAATGAGACAACCGGAGAAGGGAGAGACTGTAATAACTAAAAGTAAGTGACTAATATGAGTTTTAACACCAAACAGTTAAGAACATTAAATTAAGCTGGGTCAAACAAGTTAGGCCTACATTGTGACCTAAGACCCAGCATCAACTCATAGCTTAACAAAGGTGAAGGTAGATTGCCCTAACCTAATCTTGTGAGGAATCCTACTGTGGACCTCAATTTATCTGCCCGCTCTGGACCATTTCCGGAATCTCTAGGCTGACCCCTCTAGGCTAGACTTGATCTACTCTATAGTTAGACTGGAGATATAAGGGGTGGGTTAATTGTGGACCAATTCATACAGAGCATTTTTCGCAATGGACTTCATTGTCATTTTAGCTAGATTATTTTCAAAACTCGAATGTTTGTAAAATACAATACAATGGTGTGATGAAAAATAATTAATATTTATAATACAATGATATGAATATAAAAAACGGGTTTATCTAAATGGTGATTTTATTACAACATAATTAGTAGATTATTCTATGATTATTACTGAGCGTCTAAAATTTTCGCATCCCCGTAAGGAAAATCCTGGCTACGGCCCTGATGACATCGTTGTTGTTTAGCCGATCAACCCACCCTGATCGAGCAAGCCGGCGGCACGCAGGTAACCGATCGCCCTCTCCGGAGTGGACCAGAGGTTCAGCGCACTAGTGATGTTGTGTTGTGTCCGTTGTTGTGCTAGAACGGTACAGTCTGTCATAATGTATTCAATTGTTTGTGGTGTGTCCTGGCACAGGTGGCAGGTGTCGTCTGCGGAGTTGTCTAGTCTGTATTTATATGTCCGTAAGTTGGGGTGATGTCCACATCGGAATCGTGCTAAGTTAACTCGATCCGATCTGCTCAGGCTGATCTCTGACCTGTTAATGGGTGGCAGCTTCGCACCTAGGACCGCATTCGGACCGAGTCGTGTCAGTGCTTTGTGGGTTAGGTGTGTGTGTATGTGTTTTCTGTACTGTGTGATGTCTGTGGGGCGTGGTATGGAATGGAGTATTTGGTTATAATGTCTCTCTGGTGTTACCTTAATGGTGCGAGGTGTCGGTGCATGATTGTACATGTAGTGGCAAGGGTGTTGTGGGTTAGTTGTCGTTGCTGCCATGAATTGTGTTCCCCTCATGTCTAAATGTTCCCTAACTTTCAGTATTTTTGTTTCTGTGTGCAGTAAATACCTTTTTTACTTTAGGTATATTTACAAAAGTTCCATCATAAATAAGATTCCACTTTTTGTTATTACGTTTATTGACCAATATCCATAACGCTAAACAATGAGGGAACTCTGAAACATCCAAACAAAACATAAACACATACATGAAAAATAAAGGCATCAACAGGAAGACACTAATCAATAATAATTAATATTATTATGAATATTATTATGAATATTATGATAGCGTGGGGTAGACACCCCAGTTAGGTTACTTAGGTTCTATCAAACAATCAAAAACACTTACTGGTGCGTTGAATTAGATATTCCTTTGGGAGCCTACCATTAGATTCCTGTGTCCCACAAACAGCCTACCTAACTCTCTCTTACATTACCAATTTAGAAGCTATAGACATTACCCCTAACTATACTTAAGTACGGACAACTTCCTACCCCATTTGTCACCTTAGAAACACCACCTAATTACACTCAACACCAACGATTAGGTCAGATAAGAAAAAACATCTCTAGGCTAGCCCAAAACAATACGAACAGCCGCGTTGGTTCGTTTATGCCTCGCTGTTGCCATTCAGCTTAGCTTTTATGACATTTCCCCTTTAGTGACTTTTAGACTCTATACATATATATACACACACGTCACCTCACTCTTCCCCTACAAGTTTAGTCTGTCAGGGGGATGAGGGACCCTAGACGACCTGCGGAGCGGGGTTGATGTAGCAGGATTAGGTGCAACCTGCATAGGCGGGCGAGTTGAACCATTTTTCGAAGGATCATTTCTCTCTTCCGGAAGACTCTGGTCCTTCTGCAATTCACGTTCCCATATCTGGTCCTGATGGCGTTTAATAGAACGACTATCTTCTAGTTGGCACTTGAAGGAAACAGGGCCCGTTCTCTCCTGCACAGTTGCAGGAACCCATTTTGGTCCAGCCCCATAGTTGCGAATCATAACTGGATCGTTAGGTTGCGCTTCTATAACTCTCCCTCTTTTAGTGTCGTGGTACAAATTCTGTTTTTCCTGATGGCGTAAAACTCGTTGTTGTAACGTTTCGTTTGGACGTAACAAATCGAAAACTGAACGAATTCCCCGGCCAATCATAAGTTTAGAGGGAGACACCCCCGTCGTAGTGTGGTGTTATTCGATATTTAAACAAAAATTTATCCAACACCACTTGCATTTCCTCCCCACGAGAAAGACGCAAGGCCGATTTGAAAGTATGGACCATGTTTTCCGCGAGACCGTTAGTAGACGGGTGGAAAACACTAGACCGGACATGTCTAATGCCATTTAGGTGGATGAAAGAACGAAATTCCTCACTGGTAAAACAAGTACCACTGTCGGAAACCAGGACTACGGGTAAACCCCATCGAGCGAAAACCGAACGGAGTAAGCGAATAGTAACACCCGAAGTCGTGGAAGTGGTTGGAAAAATTTCCACCCACTTAGAGTAGGCGTCCACAATGACTAGGAAATAATTATTATTTATAGGACCTGCATAGTCAACATGGATCCTATGCCACGGTATAGTAGGCCATTCCCAAGGATGAAGTGGACTTTTCCTTGGGAGATCTCTGTTCTCTAGGCAGCTTTGACAGGAACGAACCAATGAATCGAGTTCTCCATCTAAACCAGGCCACCAGAAATAAGCTCTCGCCACCTCTTTCATTTTTGTTGCGCCCATGTGTTCAGCGTGAAGTTCCTTCACTAAATTCAACCTGCCTTCATTTGGAATAATCACTCTGTGGCCCCATAAGACACAACCATTTTGAATGGAGAGGCCAGACTGACGTTGATAAAAAGGCTGTAATTCACTCTCAACCTTAGTAGGCCAACCAACTGAGCAGAAATGGATGACCCTAGATAGAATAGGGTCTGATTTTGTCCACTGCTCTATTTGTACCGCAGATACTGGAGTGGATTCCAAAAACTCCACCAAGTGAACCCATTCTGTAGGTATAGGTACACAATCATTTGGATTTTCTAAGGGCAACCTACTTAGCGCATCAGCCGTACCTAGAAGTTTACCTGACCGATGTACTAAGTCAAATTTATAGGCTTGTAGAATCAGTGCCCATCGTTGAATCCTACCTGAGGCCATAACTGGAATATTTTTATTAGGTGAAAATAAACCTAAAAGAGGCTTATGGTCAGTAATTAGTTTAAATTCATGACCCCATAGATAGAAATGAATTTTTTTTACTGCAAATACTAAGGCTAATGCTTCACGTTCCACTTGTGCATATCGTCTTTCAGTCTCAGTTAGTGTTCTAGAAGCAAAACAGATAGGCCTATCTACACCATCAGTGTGGTGAGATAACACTGCCCCAATTCCATAAGAACTGCTGTCTGCTGAAACTACGAGAGGAAGTTTAGGATCATAATGCACTAGGAGAGTGGACTTTAGTAGTACGTCCTTGGAAGCCTCAAATGCTTCCTTTTGAGTTTTCTCCCATCTCCACTGTTCCCCAGATCGTAATAGCTTATTTAGGGGTTCAAGGAAAGTCGATGCATTAGGCAAAAATTTCCTATAAAAGTTTAGGAGACCTAAATAAGCTTGTAACTGTGTGATGTTTTGTGGAGGTGGTGCATTTTTTATTGCTTCTAGTTTATCCACCGTTGGATGAATGCCTGAGGCATCCGGAGTCTTTTTAGAACCGTGGTTAATCTAGTTAGGTGTTTTTTTTTAGACGAACCTGAAATGAGGACATCATCTAGAAAGCAAAATACCCCTGGAATGTGACCTAGAACTTGGTTCATTGTCCTCTGAAAAATACCCGGAGCCGATGCTATTCCATAGCATAGCCTATTGTACTTATATAGGCCTCGGTGCGTATTTATGATAGTTAGTTCTTTAGAGTTTTCATCTAAACTTAGTTGAGCATAGGCTTGGGACATATCGAGTTTTGTGAAATATTTACCCCCAGCAAGAGAGCTAAATAATTCATCAGGCTTGGGTATAGGATAGCAATCTAGAAGGACGGCTCTATTTGCTGTTAAACGGTAATCTCCACATAACCGCACGGACTTGTCCCGTTTTAGTACAGGAACTACTGGGGCAGCCTACTTAGCGTGTGTGACTGGTTCGATAATTTTATCTTTTAGCAGCCTGTCAATTTCTAAATCTACCTTCTCCCGCAGTCAGTGGCGGTTCCTCATATGGGCAATATGGGCAGCCGCACAGGGCGGCATTTGTGGAGGGGCGGCATGAGCGCCTGCAAAAAAAATAAAAATAAAAATAAGAATAAATAAATAAAGAAATAAATAAAAATAAAAAATAAAATAAAATAAATAATAAAAGATCAATGACTTTGCATCAAGGAAGGTAAGAAGAGTCAGGCTTTAGATGGCAGTTGTGCTGTGGTGCAATTTATTTTGTTTCTTGTTCAAAGTGTAGCATAATAATTACCCTCTCTTAAGTGTCTTATTCTATTTATGTGATAGAGCATTTGTACAATTTAGAAATTTGATTCTCTAGTTTATTTATGGCAGTTGTGCAATTTAATTTGTATTTTTCCTGTTCATAGTATCATAATTACATTCTCTTAAGTGAGTTATTCTATTTACGTGATGAAGGATTTGTAAAATTCAGAAATTTGAGTCTTTGTTTTGGTTCTGAAGTTCCAACAATTAGTCCAATAAAAAGTTATTTTGTGAAAGAGTTATGTCTGTCCTTTATTTTGGGGGGATTCGAATGTGTGTGTGTTGTCGAACAGGGGGGGGGGGGGCGCTGAAGGTGAGGTTCGCCCAGGGCGTCATGTAAGCTAGGACCGCCACTGCCCGCAGTGCATGCGCAATTGAACGAGCCTTACAAAATTTCGGAGTTACATTAGGATCTACTTCTATGCAGACCTGATGGCCTTTTAGGTTGCCTACTTCAGGCCCCAAAACAGAAGAAAACTCCCTTAACAATGAGTCTATGTCAGACGGATATGAGAGTGTATGCACAGTGCACATCTTCCTGACCCTTTGGCAAGATTTTGTCAATCGGCATTTTCAAAGCATCAATCCAATCACGGCCTAGTAGAGTAGGCCCTTGCTCATCCACCACTACAAGGGTTAAGGGATGAGACAAAGTTCTCTGGTTGAGTGTAACTGTGACGGATGCTTCTCCACAAATAGGTATTTGTATGTCCCCATACTCAAAGGTGGGCACCCGGGCCTCATAAAGGACCGACGGTCCCGGTCCCGGTCCTTGCCTCAAACTGGACCGACGGTCCCGGTCACGGTCCTTTCTGAAGATAGGACCTAGGAACGACTCGGTCCTCGGTCCTTATATATTATGGAAAACTGATGAGTGGGTAGTTGGGAGGTAACGAAAATGGTTCACTGAGTAGGTAGGTAGTTAATTAACAATTATTAAATTCCTTTTATGTCAATAACTGGTGGATGAAACCAATTGGTTGCTCACCAGAGTTATTCTCCACACTAGTATTTATATACTGTGTGGGAGGAGCGTGCTCGGTAATGGAGATACATTACCGCTCAACCAACCGAGGAATAAACCAAGACAACGCTGGTGGAAAAAGCCCGCGAAGAGGAGAACAAAGGAGAACGAAAACGAAGAACGGGGCGAGAGGACGCACCAGCAAGTGCGCTCTCGACAATTACACAACCGGAGAAGGGAGACACTCCAATAACAACAGTAAGTGACTAATTGAGTTTTTTAAACCCAGTAAGTTAATCACATTAAATTAAGCTGGGTCAGACAAGTTAGGCCTACATTGTGGCCTAAGACCCAGCATCAACTCATAGCTTAACAAAGGTGAAGGTAGATTGCCCTAACCTAATCTTGGTGAGGAATCCTACTGTGGACCTCAATTTATCTGCCCGCTCTGGACCATTTCCGGAATCTCTAGGCTGACCCCTCTAGGCTAGACTTGATCTACTCTATAGTTAGACTGGTGAAATAAGGGGTGGGTTAATTGTGGACCAATTCATACAGAGCATTTTTCGCATTGATGGCCCGTGTGGGGAATTTACAAACCTTAACCTTACTTAACAAAAATTGCAGAATTAGGCTAAATGGTCTAGCCTAAGCCTAAGCCTAAGCCTAACCTAATCAAGCCTAATTAGGTCTACAACCTAGGGCCTAACTAGGAAACATTTACATTTAAGGAGTCTCATTCTCTTATAAGCTTAGACCTGAGTGACATAAGTACTTGGGGGGGATTAAACCAAATTTAAACTTGACTGTTTTTAGTTACTTAACTAGTTCCCTTAAAGGCCCAGCCTATAACCTGATAGCCTATTTACCAGCCGTAGGGAATTCATATGAAGTAGCTATTGATCTTTTAAAACGTAATTACATTAATAAAGATGAGATTGTATATGAATTATCTCAACAAGTTTTTGAATTTGCACCCATAAAAGATAACCATAGTGATATGGAAAATTTTTATACAAAATTAGAAGCTATTATAGGACAACTGGTTAGCAATGAGATAGATATTAAAGCTTCATCTTGGATTATACAAGGCATAGTACTTAGGTGCCTTCCTTCGAGGGGTTAAAGATATTTTAATTCTAAAGACGGGAGAAAATTATCCTAATCTGGAAAATATAAGAAAACACTTCCCCAATATCCTAACTAATTACAAATTGAGAGATTTTCCAACACATAAGACCCAGACTATGGATAAACCAAAGACTGTTCCCAGAGACCAACTAGCTACAGCCAAACAGACAAAACTTGATACTGTAGAATCAAATGTGACCAACTATAAAACACGAACACCTACATTACAGAACTTTAATGTAACTGCTGCCTCAACTTACACACCACATTGCAAATTTTGTGCAAGTAATGAACACAGTAGTACTGGGTGTGACAAATATTCAGACTTTAACCAAAGGGCTAAAAGATGTGAACAGTTGAACCTGTGTAAAAAGTGTACTGGCCAGGGACATTATAAGAAAGACTGTAAATCTAGGTTAAGATTCAAGTGTAAGTTTTGTAAAAGTTTACGACATGTCTCATCAATGTGTGATTCACCAAAGTGTCCAAACAATAGTACTCAAACTCAAAAGATACCTCCCCCAAACAAAGGTAATCAAGAAAATGCCACTTTCATGGGACATTCTGCTTGTTCAAACAATGTAACAAGAAACACTGAGATTCTTTTACCAACTATTACTTTGGACTTAGTGAATAGTGAGGGTAGTACCACTCCAGTGAGATGTCTTATAGACTGTTGTTCTCAACAAACATTTGTTTCAAAAATGTAGTTAATAAATTGGGTTTGACACCAAACCCGAATGAACAAAACCTCAATATTGCATCCTTTGTTAAGGATAACTCGGACAAAAATAGCTATAAGACAATTGACCTGGAACTACATTTAGAAAGTAAATTCAAGAAAATTGAAGCAGTTATTATTTCTAAAGTAGGACAAAACAAACTGGTTATACCCAAACTAGAACAAACCATAAATCATTTGGGAAAACACTACAAAATAGCTGATAGACATATCACTAACAACACAGTAGCTAACATTGAAATGCTAATAGGGCAGATTATATTAATCTTATTCATAAGGGCATAGTAGAGATAGGTAATGGTATAGCTATTCAGACTCCATCAGGGATAGCCCTTTGGGTGACCTATCAGAATACAACCTAGACCTAAACCAAAACAGTTCATGACCAACAAATACTATGTGCCTCAACTCAGTCCTACATAACACCTGTAAGAATAGCAACACTTTGAATAATATTATCTCAACTGAGAACATTAATTCATCATTATCAAATGAAACTTTGGATGAGGCAATTCAAACTTTATGGTTGCTAGAATCTGTGGGTATACATGACAAAAATCAAACTTCAGAAGATCAGTTAATGGTAGAAAGATTTGAAGACACCATTCAGTGCAAAGACAATAGTTATTTTGTTGAGTTACCTTGGAAAATAAATTGTCCAACTTTAAGAGACAATCTCAAAGTAGCTAAAGGACATTTACAGTATATAAAGTAATGAAAAAACCCAAACAAGATAATAATATTCCATCATATAATGATGTCTTCAAAGAACAGCTACAGAAAGGCTTCATTGAAGAAGTAACAGATAACCCTTTTAAAAAAGATGGTTGTCATTATTTAACCCACAGGGGGGTCTATCGACAAGATGCCCCAACAACAAAACTCAGAGTAGTATATAACTGTAGCCTCAAAGACAGTGATAAACACAGTTTGAATGATTGCTTGATTGAGGGTCCTAATCTCATTTCTGACCTTGTGAAGATCTTACTGAGGTTCAGGTTAGACAAATATGCCGTACAAAGTGACATTTCAAAGGCATTTTTGAGAATAAATCTTAAAAATGAATATGATAAGAACCAACTTAGGTTCTTATGGTTCAAGGATCCATTTGATTTGAATAAAGGGTTCATAACCTATAGATTTAATGTTGTGTTGTTTGGAGCCAATTGCTCACCTAGCCTATTAGCATTGACAATTGGACATCATTTGAACCAATTTAATAACTCTTTAACATTAAACTTCCTTAAGGAACATTTTTACGTAGACAATCTAATAGGCTCAACAGCAACAAAATCTGAATTATCTGAAGTTGTTGAAAAAAGTGGTTAGAAATAACCGCATATATTTCCAAAGAAAATATAAACAAAATAAATAAAAATAAAAACCCTCGTTTCTAACCAACTAGTGAAGTTGGGTTTCCCTAATTAACCAAAAGAAGGAAAAAAAAAGTTTCTGGGACAAAGACAAACGGAGCTTTGGCCAGTCTTGAAAATTTTTGACCGCATGAAGCGGGCCCCTTTTTTCTCAAAAAAAAATTAAAATGCTCGTGGTTACCCAAACCGGGAAACTGAGCCAACCTTCAAACCTAACAACCTTTAATTAAATCGTATCCTTAATTAATAACCACTGCAATTAATCAAAACCCATGTTTAACTAAATAGAGGCCGATCAGAACTAGGTGCAAGTAAGTTAAAGAAAATAACTAAGGTAAGAGAAAAACTAGGTACCTAGACGAAACTCGAACCGGGCTACAACGGCCCTAACTCAATAATTAAATGGCTGTTACAGCCCCTATTAAAACCTAAAGGCAATATAGCCCTAACTTAACTTAAATAAAACCTTCTAAACCTTAAACCTTTAAAACCAAAAACTTAAGGGCAATCCCGCCCTAGCCTAACTTAACCTGCAAAACCTAGGTCTGGGAAATAGCCCCTACAAATAAATAACCTAGCAGTGTGTTAAACAATAACCTAAAACTTAACAACGAAAATTAAAAAAACCTGGAAACTAAATGAAACTTATGAATCAGTTAGAAACTGAAAGGGTAACGTTCAACTGGCAACTTCATTTTTGGTAAGTCTAAATTAATTTTGATGAATTTAGCTTCACCATAGTTAGTAATCTGGCTGCTGACCAAATTTAACCTAAAAACCACTGCAACCTACAGTGAAAAAGTATGTAGCTGTGTTGACAGTGTCTAAATAGGCCATTATTATTTCTATAATTACCGAGTCTATTTAAAGTAAACTTAACCTTAATACTACACCTAAATAAAAATAATATATCTCAAGCTGAACAATAAATTTTTCAATATGGCGCCCCCGGGTGGGCAGTAGAGAAGTTAGTTACCCTTTTTTGTTTTAATTCTGATACAATAGTTTTAAATCCAGTGAATTAAATTTTTTACATAATCTGAAAATTTAAATATAAATATCATTTATAATAAACCTAAAAATGGCTAATCAAACTGAAGCCACTCGTGGAAAAAGTATGGAGACCTGGTTGGGAAGTGATGTGGAAGCACTTGAAACTAGTAAACTGGTAAAAAGGAGGGGAGCAATCAGAACCTCAGCTACTAAACTTTTAGCTACAATCAAAGAGAGATGGGATGATTGGACTGAGGAACAAAAAAATTCACATGCTCGGCTTTTGTCCTCACAATTGGACAAGTTACAAAATTTAGACGAGGAAATCCTTAGAATGTATGTTTGTTCCGAAGGCTTCTCAGAGGATAAACAAGAAGAACTAGATGAAAAAAATAGTTATTACCACTTTGAAATAGATCAAATGATACAAGCATTAACAACTAAAAAAGAAAATAATGCCGAAGCCAAACCTAAACTAAGAATAAGTACTAAAATTCCTGAGCTTCAAATATTACCATTTGATGGAAATCCCTCTAAATTTGAAAACTTTAAGACCTCATTCAGAAACATTTATGATAACATAGGTCTTTCCGAAGAAGAGAAATTTGCCTACCTAAAACAACATTTGAGTGGAAACCCTGCCATTCAAATAAACTGCATGCAAGAAAGTAAAACATCTTATGAGGAAGCATGGCAGCAGTTGGAGGGCTGTTATGCAACACCAGGCCAAATTAAATTCTCCATAATAAAATCCCTTTTAACTAAATCCATAATAACCAAAAATTTTAAATCACTTCATGACTTTCAAGCAGATATGCACTCTACCATAAATTTAATGCGAACTCAAAAATTAGAAATAGAAGATATACTCTTGTATGTATATTATAAAACTAACTCAAGAAACTCAGGAATTTTTAAGAACTTGTGGGTTTAAACTCTATGACCCCTTTAATAATTTTAAAGAAGCAATTGCTGAAGCTACCAAAACCTTAGCTAATGTTAATTTTGATCTGGAACAAAGTGAGTTGACTACCTTGACACCTAAACAAAAAAGAAACTTCTCTCCAGAACCAGCCAGAAAACCATGGTATTCTGGCCAAACTACAGCTGCTCTGGCGGTTTCTACCCAAAGACAATCCTCAAGAGAAGCTCAATATACTGACCAGAGAGAACCTTACTGCAAATTGTGTAAGAAAAACTCTCACAGAATCTCAAAATGTGATTCTTTCCCTGAAAGTTGGGATAAACTGAAAAAACTTGCTAAATTAAATTATTGTACTAAATGTACCTCATCTAAACACCAAGCCAAAGAATGCCCCATTTCTTTACAACCCTGTTCATTTTGTAGGTTTTCTAACCATTTATCCTTCCTTTGTACCAAACAAAAAGGAAAACCAGAGGAAGATAAGAAAACCAAAACCAGTACGGAAGTAGCTACCCAAAAAGAAAACTCCAAACAAGGGAAACAAGTTACTAACTTATTAAGTTTAAAAAATACTGATCAAGAAGTAGCATTAATCTCTTCCATGCAAATGAGAATAAGAAACTCAGAAAAATCAATTAAATGCAGAGCACTTTTGGATAATTGTAGTCAAGCCAGCTACATTACCAAGGAACTCGTGAAAAAATTAAATCTTCCAACTAAACACTACGAGGAATCCATAACCATAACAGGATTTATAGCCGACAAGAAACAACCAAATTATGAAGTAGCTATAATTAAATTGGAGGATTCTAGAAACCCTGGAAACTACCAAGAAATAGAAGCTATCATAATTGATGATATTAATATTAAATATGAAGTTCCAGGATTACTGAAACTCCAAACTTATTTAAAATCATTAAATTATCAGCTTGCAGATCACTTTGAAGCTGATGAAGTGGCTGACTTCATGTTAATTTTTGGGGCTGCAACCCACAAACTTTTTGCCCTCAGCAGTCATCAGATTCATACTGCCTCTTGTTATAAATCTCCCTATGGAATACTTTTATTGGGTTTCCCTTCAGATTACTACCCTGAAAAAGAAAAAGAACCAATAAGAGATCAGATCAGCTTCTGTATTACCAACCCGCTACCTACTAGTACAACTTCTAATGAAGATCTAAAAAAAATTGAACACCAGATTGCACAATTTAGCAAACTAGAAAACTTGGGTATTTCTGGGGATGAACCACTTTCAAACAAAGAAAAAGATCTGATTGCAAACTTTGAAAAGGAAGTTAAAAAAGAAGATGAAAGATTATCTGTTAAGGTACCATGGAATGACCAAAAAGATAAAATTTCACCAAACTTTAACTATGCTATTAGCAGGTTAAAGTCCACTTGCAAAAAATTAAAAAAAGATAACTTAATGCAACCTTATTCAGACATCCTTGAACAACAATTCCAGGAAGGAATAATAGAAGAAGTACCTCTAACAGAACACTTAAGACAAGCAGGAAATTTTTACCTCACTTTCCCGTAGTTCGCCCTGGGGTACAAACAACTAAAGTTAGGATTGTAGTAGATCCCTCGGGTAAAAGCAAACCAGAAGAAATAACCGTAAATGATGCTACTGAGGACTGCCCTTCACTCCTACCTCACTTAGCAAAATTGTGCATTAAATTAAGGCATGGTAAATATTTGATGATTGGGGACATTCAAAAAGCATATTTACAACTTAAATATCAAACAGAATTTGACTGCAATGCCCACAAAATTCTGTGGGTAAAGAATACCCAATTGGCTCCAAATGACAACAACCTGATCTGCTATAAATATAGAAGAGTTACCTTTGGCAACAAAAGCAGTCCATTTTTACTACAACAATCTCTACAACACATATTTAATGAACAACAAAACCAAGTGGCAGACTACCTAGCTAACCGCTTTTACATGGACAATGCTTTAATTAATGCCAACAATCTCTCAGAACTCAAAGACCTTTACAATTATAGTGTAAACACTTTAAGTGAATATAATTTGAAGCTATATGAATGGGCCTCTAATCACTCAGAACTTCAAGGACTATTTGAAAAACATGACATAGCCTCCTCCGAAGATAAAGAAAATGTAAAACTATTAGGATATGGTTGGAACACAAGTGCTGATACACTCCATCTAAAAACGGTAAACTTGAACTCGGAAGCCAAAACTAAAAGAGAAATACTAAGTTCTGTGCAATCATTGTTTGATCCAATTGGATTTGTTGCACCCTTAGTGTTTAAATTAAAACTCTTCATGCAGAAAGTAACAGCTACCAAAAAAATTGGGATGAATATCTAGAACTGGAAATGCTGCGTGAATGGAAAAAACTTTGTAAAGAAATAAACAAAGTGGAATTTCTGAATTTTCCTAGACAAGCTTTTGAAAATCCCAAACTCTCATGGAAAAGCTTCAACTCCACATCTTTTGTGATGCCAGCCAAGAAGGTTATGCAGTAAGTTGCTATCTAGTTGGAAATGGAAAATCCGAACTAATTTACGCTAAATCAAGAGTCAATCCCAAATCAAAAAATTGGACCATTTGTAACTTGGAATTAATGGCAATCTGCCTAGGAACCAAAGTCCTAGAATACCTTAAAAACCTACCTAGAAGAAAACTCAGAAAACCAAAAGTTTTTCAAAACAATAATTTGGACAGACTCACAAGTGGCTTTAAATTGGACTGCTCAAAAATCTCTAAAAATGAAATCAATCTTTGTAAAAAACAGAGTGAAAGACATTCAGGAAGCAACAAGAAACTTAAACCATCACCTGGAATTCAGACATGTAGCAGGAGAAGACAACCCAGCAGACCTACTCACCAGACCAATATCTTTCAAGAAATTTCAAAAACTTCTGCACTTTTACCAACATGGTCCCACATTTTTGAGAAATGAAATTGAATGGCCCACCAACTTAATTTTTAACCCCCACCAAGAAACCTTACAGACAACAATAAATGTGTGTCAAACAACTTGTAAAGAAATAATGAAAAAACTCCCTTGTTAAATATGGAAAGATTCTCTAACAGGAAAAAACTGGTCAGAATCACTGCCTATGTTCTACGGTTCATAGAAAACTTAAAGTACTTCCGCACTCACAAATATAACCCCAAATGTAACCTGACAATGGAAGAACAAATTGCTGTCTTGGAGAAAAATCATACAGCTTACAAACTAAGGCCACAAATTACTGGCTAAAATTAGTCCAGCAACAACATTTCTCAAAAGAAAAAGAAATAATCCACAAACTAAATAAAGGAGAAAAAGTTGAGGACCTAACAAAGCTGCAAAAGAATCTAAAACTCTTCATTGACAAAGAAGGGTTAGTCAGAACAATGGGGAGATATAAATATGCAACTAACCTTAACTATTCTGCTAGGTATCCTGTACTACTGCCCGAAAATTCTCATTTAACAACGTTAATTGTAACTGAATGTCATGCAAAAGCCAGTCATGCAACCTTAGCTACCACATGCAATTTCCTCAGACAGGATTCTGGATCCCCAAAATAAGGCAAATAGTTAAAAAGGTTCTGAAACAATGTCTGTTTTGCCAAAAATACTTTGCCATGGCTTATGAAGTGCCTACTACTGGACCCTTAGTAACGGAACGTTTAAGCTATGAAAAACCCTTTGAAAAAACTGCCCTTGACTATGTTGGTCCAATTTCTGTCCATGAGAATAACCAATTCATGAAAGTCTACTTATTATTGTTCACTTGCTGCGCCACCAGATTCACCAGCCTTCACATCTGCACTGACCTTTCTGCTAAAACCTTTTTAAGAGAACTCTACCATTTGTCCTTAAACTACTCCCTTCCAAAGGTTTTGATTTCAGACAATCAATCCACCTTCAAAAGATCTGAAGATTACCTTAAACATTGGTTCCAAAATGTTCTTGTGTCTCAGTACCTCTCTGATCATGGTATCCAGTGGAAATTTACAGCAGCCTATTCACCCAGAACCTTAGGAATAGCTGAAAGAATGGTGGGTTTAGTCAAAAGAGCCCTCTATACCTCCCTAAAAGGAAGAAAAATCCTGTTAACTGAACTAAAAACAATTGTTCTTGAAATAATGAACACAATTAATTCAAGACCACTCACTTATGTTAAATCAAATGAAGATCCTTCCTCTGATCTACTAACTCCTTTCAAGTTGCTTTTTGGGTATGACAATACCAAATTCAACTTTTTAACCACTAATGATACCCAAGAAGCTGTTAATGAAGACGATCAGGTGGATGCTGATTATAGGACAACAACAGAGGACAAAGAAAGAAAGAAAATACTGGATTACTTTCATAAGGGAGCTAAACAATCTCAAGAAATCAAGAAAAGATGGCGATACGAATATTTGAGTAGTTTGAGGGAAAAAGAATACCAACAACACAAACAACCAGTAAGTAAAGAACCTAAAGTAGGAGAACTATGTCTCTTAGATGAAAATTCTATGAATCCCAAATACTTCTGGAAGATTGCTGTAATTGAAACATTACACCCAGATGAAGATGGCATAATCAGGCATGTAACTGTAAAAACACCCAATGGTCATCTCTCCAGAAGACACATATATCGGTTATACCCACTGGAAATAACTGATAAGCCGAATATTGACCTGGAAGAACTGGAAAATTCTTCCACAGAAACAGGAACTGTAGATTCTCCTGACACTACTACTGCCGCTACTCAACCCCGACCACAAAGACAAGCTGCAGTTAGATTTCGGGAAGAACTGCAAAGGAAAATACAGAGTGGATCTTTGTGAAGACCACAAATAGAAAATTGTAAATAATTGTAAATAGCTATAACTTAGGACCAATGTTCTACAGAAAAGACGCTTTCATCTTCATATTTCACCTAAAAGGAACTTTTCTGAAGAGCATGTCATTTTCATTCAAAAAAAATAAATAAATAAATAAAATTTCCCAAGAATACAATTCTGGGTAAATTTTTCCCCTTGGGGGGAATGTTGAAAAAAGTGGTTAGAAATAACCGCATATATTTCCAAAGAAAATATAAACAAAATAAATAAAAATAAAAACCCTCGTTTCTAACCAACTAGTGAAGTTGGGTTTCCCTAATTAACCAAAAGAAGGAAAAAAAAAGTTTCTGGGACAAAGACAAACGGAGTGCGAAAAATGCTCTGTATGAATTGGTCCACAATTAACCCACCCCTTATATCTCCAGTCTAACTATAGAGTAGATCAAGTCTAGCCTAGAGGGGTCAGCCTAGAGATTCCGGAAATGGTCCAGAGCGGGCAGATAAATTGAGGTCCACAGTAGGATTCCTCACAAGAATTAGGTTAGGGCAATCTACCTTCACCTTTGTTAAGCTATGAGTTGATGCTGGGTCTTAGGCCACAATGTCGGCCTAACTTGTCTGACCCAGCTTAATTTAATGAGATTAACTTTGGTGTAAAAACTCAATTAGTCACTTACTTTTTGTTATCGGAGTGTCTCCCTTCTCCGGTTATGTTTTCGAGAGCGCACTTTTCTGGTACGTCCTCTCGCCCCGTTCTTCGTTTTCGTTCTCCCTTTGTTCTCCTCTTCGCGGGGCTTCTTGTACCAGCGTTGTCTTGGTTTATTCCTCGGTTGGTTTAGCGGTAATGTATCTCCACTACCGAGCACGCTCCTCCCACACAGTATATAAATACTAGTGTGGAGAATAACTCTGGTGAGCAACCAATTGGTTTCATCCACCCAGTTATTGACATAAAAGGAATTTAATGATTGTTAGATTAACTACCTACCTACTCAGTGAACCATTTTCGTTACCTCCCAACTACCCACTCATCAGTTTTCCATATACTGGGGGCCCCGGGAGATAAAAATTTTGGTGTCATTGTCACCAATTTTTGTCTGAGTGTAGACTAGCTAACTATTTAACTGTAAATGCCTGTTAATCTGATTAACAGTGCCTATCCTCACCTTCTCATGGAGAAGGTGTAGCATTTAATTAGAAGAGAAAATATACATCCATAGGATGAAACTGTCTATGGTCTTTACCATAAGAAAAGGAAAAATGAAAGAAAGTTAGAAGATAAAATTACAATTCCCCAGCATCTATTTTTTGTTGTAAAAATAGTCGCGCTTTTAATGCTGTTTGTCGCTGAGGTCTTGTGTCTGTCAATGTTGTAGTAGGATGCGTTACCACTCCTACTGTCAAAGGAATAGTTACTGGAAGTTCAGTGTCTCCAGTTGTTACTGTCAGTGGAGAAGGTTCTCCAAAGTCCACTGTTTTGGGTCCCGACTCTAAAGGGTACAAAAGAGAAATGTCTCTTGTTGTGTCACCCGTTGAAGTCCTTAATTTGACCACTCTTGTTACCCCGTCTGCCCCTGGTCTGAGTTCTGAAACTCTAGCCAGAGGCCAGTATTGTCTTGGAGTACTGTCATGTATGAGAACAAGGTCCCCTACCTTAATTGTGTCAGACCAATCCTTCTTAGTCATTTGTTTATGTCTCCCCTTAGACCCATCAAGTACTCATTTTTCCACTGTTTAATGAAATGAGCTTTAACTCTAGTTAAATGTTGTAACTTAGTCTGGAGCTCATCATGTCGTTGAGTCCAGTTTGGGTCTTCTGAAGAGTCTATATTGTAGTCCGGCAGGAGACTAACTTGTTCTCCCCGAATCAAATGATTTGGAGTTAATGGTTCTGGGTCATTAATGTTGTCACTCACATAAGTGAGTGGCCTATTGTTAATGATGTTCTCAATCTCAGCCAGGAGAGTGAGTAACCCAAATAAGTGTATCTGTTTTTTTGCCAATTGCTTTCTTCAAGCAATTCTTTACTGTTTGTATATTCCTCTCCCAGATAGAACCATACCAAGGAGAGGCAACTGGAATATACTTCCACTTTATGTTTTGATTTTGTATATATAATTGTGTGATTTCATTGCTTAACAAGTCGTGGATGACTTGTTCACCAGCTTTGAAATATGTAGCATTGTCAGTCCAAACTGTCTTGGGTACTGAATGTCGTGCACAGAATCTCTTAAAGACAGCAACAAAGGATTCTGCTGTTAGGTCCTCCACAACATCCAAATAAACAGCTCGTGAGGCTGCACATGTAAACAGTACAATGTACATTTTTGTTCCGTGTCACCCACCCCTACAGTCAATGCTCCTGTATAGTCAATGCCTACAGTCTCAAAGGGTCTGTTGAGAGTAACTCTCTCCTCTGGCAAAGCAGGAGGATTTGGTTTCCTATAGGGCCTAGCATGAATACGCCTACATGTGACACACTCACTCAGGACTGTTTTAACAGTGATCCTTCCCTTGGGTATCCAATAAGTTTTTCTTAATGTAGTTAGTGTCTGTGGTACCCCCATATGATATACATCATTGTGTATTTTTCTGATGATTAATGTTGTCAAATAGCTAAATCTAGGTAAAAGGATTGGATTTTTGCTTTTGTATGACAGTTTTGATTTGTCTAATCTCCCTTTACACCTTAGAAGGCCTTCCTCATCCCTGAACAAGTTTAGATCCACAACTACTGATGGTACAGGTTCTTTTGTTTGTTTCCCATTAGTTAAGAATTCTAACTCTTTATTGTACTCTTTTTGTTGGGCTTGGCCTATCCAGTATTGGGTTGCAACTTCTGTATAATTATGATTGTTTTTATTTAGCTGTTTGTTAATTGTAGCTAAACAGTTGTGAGCAAACCTCAAACAGTAGGCTGTCACCCTGACAAGTTTGTTGAAATCAGAATACCGTTCAAAATTAGTGATTGGTTCAACCTTTTCATTTGAAAAGATTAAATTTAATGTCAAGTTAACTTGTTCCACAGGCCATTGGTCTGTATCACAGAGCCACTTTGGTCCCATAAACCAAGTTTTGTTTGACTTCAACAACTTGTAGGATAAACCTCTGGTCAGAAAGTCTGCTGGATTCTGTTTAGTTGGAACATAGTGAAAGTTTACTTGTAGGCTTTCATTAGCGTCAGCTATTTCTTTTAGCCTATTTCTTACAAAGATATTCTTACTATTAATGCTATCATTCCGTATCCAGGCAAGACAAATCTGACTGTCAAGCCAGACGTGGATATTAGTTATGAACACATCATAGTAAGCATCCTTAAGCAATGAATGAAATGGTTTTAATGGCTAATGTAGCAGCCAATAGTTCCAATTGAGGTATGGTTCGAATAGGTTTGAGAGGTGCAACTTTCCCTTTTGCATAAATTAGATGACTTTCTGTAGGGCTTACGAGATACGCACAGCACCCATAAGCTTGTGTGCTTGCATCAGCAAACACATGAAGCCTCTGGGGCTTATCCCTAAACCCACAGCACCTTTGAATTTTAATGTTCTGCACTTTTGTTAAATCAGTAGCTAACTTCTTCCAAGATTTTTGATTTTCATTTGTTATTGGATCATCCCACCCAACATTTGTCCTCCAAATTTCTTGGAGGAGAATCTTTGATTTTATTGTTGAAGGCAGGAATAGACCCATAGGATCAAAAATTTTGGAAGCCTCTGATAATATTTGTCTTTTAGTATTTGCTTCCTCATCAAGTTTAAAACCTTTAGTACAGATTGAATCATGACTGTTAGAAGTTGCATCCAAATACCAGTTCATACCTAAAGTTTTAACTCTGTCTGATGGCTCAGTAAGACCATTATTATCTTTTAAAATCTTTTTGTTTAAATCCTCATTATTTGAAATCCACTCTCTAAGTTCAAAGCTACCTTGTTGCATAATGTTTTGAGAGTGTTCATAGACTTCAGATAATTCAGATTTTGTTGTCGTTGAGCCTATTAGATTGTCTACGTAAAAATGTTCCTTAAGGAAGTTCAATGTTAGAGAGTTATTAAACTGTGTTTAAATGATGTTTAATTGTCAATGCTAATAGGCTAGGTGAGCAATTGGCTCCAAACAACACAACATTAAATCTATAGGTTATGAACCCTTTATTCAAATCAAATGGATCCTTGAACCATAAGAACCTAAGTTGGTTCTTATCATATTCATTTTTAAGATTTATTCTCAAAAATGCCTTCGAAATGTCACTTTGTACAGCATATTTGTCTAACCTGAACCTCAGTAAGATCTTCACAAGGTCAGAAATGAGATTAGGACCCTCAATCAAGCAATCATTTAAGCTGTGTTTATCACTGTCTTTGAGGCTACAATTATATACTACTCTAAGTTTTGTTGTTGGGGCATCTTGTCGATAAACCCCCCTATGGGTTAAATAATGACAACCATCTTTTTTAAAAGGGTTATCTGTTACTTCTTCAATGAAGCCTTTCTGTAGCTGTTCTTTGAAGACATTATTATATGTTTTTACATTATTTTCTTGTTTGAGTTTTTTCATTACTTTATATAAATGTCCTTTAGCTACTTTGAGATTATCTCTTAAAGTTGGACAATTTATTTTCCAAGGTAACTCAATAAAATAACTATTGTCTTTACACTGAATGGTGTCTTCAAATCTTTCTACCATTAACTGATCTTCTGAAGTTTGATGTGTGTCATGTATACCCACAGATTCTAGTAACCATAAAGTTTGAATTGCCTCATCCAAAGTTTCATTTGATAATGATGAATTAATGTTCTCAGTTGAGATAATATTATTCAAAGTGTTGCTATTCTTACAGGTGTTATGTAGGACTGAGTTGAGGCACATAGTATTTGTTGGTCATGCACTGTTTTGGTTTAGGTCTAGGTTGTAGTCTGATAGGTCACCCAAAGGGGCTATCCCTGATGGAGTCTGAATAGCTATACCATTACCTATCTCTACTATGCCCTTATGAATAAGATTAATATAATCTGCCCCTATTAGCATTTCAATGTTAGCTATTGTGTTGTTAGTGATATGTCTATCAGCTATTTTGTAGTGTTTTTTCAAATGATTTATGGTTTGTTCTAGTTTGGGTATAACCAGTTTGTTTTGTCCTACTTTAGAAATAATAACTGCTTCAATTTTCTTGAATTTACTTTCTAAATGTAGTTCCAGGTCAATTGTCTTATAGCTATTTTTGTCCGAGTTATCCTTAACAAAGGACGCAATATTGAAGTTTTGTTCATTCGGGTTTGGTGTCAAACCCAATTTATTAACTAAATTTTTGAAACAAATGTTTGTGAGAACAACAGTCTATAAGACATCTCACTGGAGTGGTACTACCCTCACTATTCACTAAGTCCAAAGTAATAGTTGGTAAAAGAATCTCAGTGTTTCTTGTTACATTGTTTGAACAAGCAGAATGTCCCATGAAAGTGGCATTTTCTTGATTACCTTTGTTTGGGGGAGGTATCTTTTGAGTTTGAGTACTATTATTTGGACACTTTGGTGAATCACACATTGATGAGACATGTCGTAAACTTTTACAAAACTTACACTTGAATCTTAACCTAGATTTACAGTCTTTCTTATAATGTCCCTGGCCAGTACACTTTTTACACAGGTTCAACTGTTCACATCTTTTAGCCCTTTGGTTAAAATCTGAATATTTGTCACACCCAGTACTACTGTGTTCATTACTTGCACAAAATTTGCAATATGGTGTGTAAGTTGATGCAGCAGTTACATTAAAGTTCTGTAATGTAGGTGTTCGTGTTTTATAGTTGGTCACATTTGATTCTACAGTATCAAGTTTTGTCTGTTTGGCTGTAGCTAGTTGGTCTCTGGGAACAGTCTTTGGTTTATCCATAGTCTGGGTCTTATGTGTTGGAAAATCTCTCAAGTTGTAATTAGTTAGGATATTGGGGAAGTGTTGTCTTATTTGTGTTAAATTAGGATAATTTTCTCCCGTCTTTAGAATTAAATTATCTTTAACCCTCGAAGGAAGGCACCTAAGTACTATGCTTTGTATAAGCCAAGATGAAGTTTTAATATCTATCTCATTGCTAACCAGTTGTCCTATAATAGCTTCTAATTTTGTATAAAAATTTTCCATATCACTATGGTTATCTTTTATGGGTGCAAATTCAAAAATTTGTTGAGATAATTCATATATAATCACATCTTTATTAACGTAATTACGTTTTAAAAGATCAATAGCTACTTCATATGAATCCCCTACGGCTGGTAAATAGGCTATCAGGTTATAGGCTGGGCCTTTAAGAGAACTAGTTAAGTAACTAAACTTTTCAACAGTTGAAATATAAGGTTTATTACCTATTAAATTCTCAAATTTGTCAATGAAAGATGGGAATTGTACCGTGTCCCCTTCAAATGTTGGTATTTGCAAAATGGGTAACTGAGCCCTCAATTCTTGTGACTCAGGATTTTGCATGCCACTTAAATTTTGTTGAAGGTTAGCCCTACTTTGATTAAAATCAGAATTAGGTTTTTTTGGTGTTAAGTCAGTCAACCGAGACCGTAGTTCCCTTATTTGCTGTTCAATTGAGCTTACCTGATCATCATCATCAGCGTAAAGGTCTATCAATTGTTCTTCAGCCATTTCGGATTCAACTAACTCTGAAATACTCTCATTAATGGCTATTATTTCCTCCTTTTTAATTTCTAATTTAATAATTACACTCTCTATATTTTTCTTACCTGGTTGTGTAATATTGTTAAAAGTGTTCACAGCCTTTGTAACAGCTCCCAACTTTGCCCCCCTTTTCTTTTTTAACTTTTTCAATTCCGCACTGTCCATGTCTAAGTCAAAATTGTTTAACTGGGGATCGTAATAAAATATAGGACAAGAAGAAATTACCAGAGAAGAGAGAGCACAGACAAAACAGTCAAGTTCAAATTTGGTTTAATCCCCCCCAAGTACTTGTGTGTCACTCAGGTCTAAGCTTATAAGAGAATGAGACTCCTTTAATGTAAATGTTTCCTAGTTAGGCCCTAGGTTGTAGACCTAATTAGGCTTGCTCAGGTTAGGCTTAGGCTAGACCATTTAGCCTAATTCTGCAATTTTTGTTAAGTAAGCTTAAGGTTTGTAAATTCCCCACACACGGACCACCAATGCGAAAAATGCTCTGTATGAATTGGTCCACAATTAACCCACCCCTTATATCTCCAGTCTAACTATAGAGTAGATCAAGTCTAGCCTAGAGGGGTCAGCCTAGAGATTCCGGAAATGGTCCAGAGCGGACAGATAAATTGAGGTCCACAGTAGGATTCCTCACAAGAATTAGGTTAGGGCAATCTACCTTCACCTTTGTTAAGCTATGAGTTGATGCTGGGTCTTAGGCCACAATGTCGGCCTAACTTGTCTGACCCAGCTTAATTTAATGAGATTAACTTTGGTGTAAAAACTCAATTAGTCACTTACTTTTTGTTATCGGAGTGTCTCCCTTCTCCGGTTATGTTTTCGAGAGCGCACTTTTCTGGTACGTCCTCTCGCCCCGTTCTTCGTTTTCGTTCTCCCTTTGTTCTCCTCTTTGCGGGGCTTCTTGTACCAGCGTTGTCTTGGTTTATTCCTCGGTTGGTTTAGCGGTAATGTATCTCCACTACCGAGCACGCTCCTCCCACACAGTATATAAATACTAGTGTGGAGAATAACTCTGGTGAGCAACCAATTGGTTTCATCCACCCAGTTATTGACATAAAAGGAATTTAATGATTGTTAGATTAACTACCTACCTACTCAGTGAACCATTTTCGTTACCTCCCAACTACCCACTCATCAGTTTTCCATACGGAGCTTTGGCCAGTCTTGAAAATTTTTGACCGCATGAAGCGGGCCCCTTTTTTCTCAAAAAAAAAATTAAAATGCTCGTGGTTACCCAAACCGGGAAACTGAGCCAACCTTCAAACCTAACAACCTTTAATTAAATCGTATCCTTAATTAATAACCACTGCAATTAATCAAAACCCATGTTTAACTAAATAGAGGCCGATCAGAACTAGGTGCAAGTAAGTTAAAGAAAATAACTAAGGTAAGAGAAAAACTAGGTACCTAGACGAAACTCGAACGGGCTACAACGGCCCTAACTCAATAATTAAATGGCTGTTACAGCCCCTATTAAAACCTAAAGGCAATATAGCCCTAACTTAACTTAAATAAAACCTTCTAAACCTTAAACCTTTAAAACCAAAAACTTAAGGGCAATCCCGCCCTAGCCTAACTTAACCTGCAAAACCTAGGTCTGGGAAATAGCCCCTACAAATAAATAACCTAGCAGTGTGTTAAACAATAACCTAAAACTTAACAACGAAAATTAAAAAAACCTGGAAACTAAATGAAACTTATGAATCAGTTAGAAACTGAAAGGGTAACGTTCAACTGGCAACTTCATTTTTGGTAAGTCTAAATTAATTTTGATGAATTTAGCTTCACCATAGTTAGTAATCTGGCTGCTGACCAAATTTAACCTAAAAACCACTGCAACCTACAGTGAAAAAGTATGTAGCTGTGTTGACAGTGTCTAAATAGGCCATTATTATTTCTATAATTACCGAGTCTATTTAAAGTAAACTTAACCTTAATACTACACCTAAATAAAAATAATATATCTCAAGCTGAACAATAAATTTTTCAATAGAAGTCTATGAACACTCTCAAAACAATATGCAACAAGGTAACTTTGAACTTAGAGAGTGGATTTCAAATGATGAGGATTTAAACAAAAATATTTTAAAGGATAATAATGGTCTTACTGAGCCATCAGACAGAGTTAAAACTTTAGGTATGAACTGGTATTTGGATGCAACTTCTAACAGTCATGATTCAATCTGTACTAAAGGTTTTAAACTTGATGAGGAAGCAAATACTAAAAGACAAATATTATCAGAGGCTTCCAAAATTTTTGATCCTATGGGTCTATTCCTGCCTTCAACAATAAAATCAAAGATTCTCCTCCAAGAAATTTGGAGGACAAATGTTGGGTGGGATGATCCAATAACAAATGAAAATCAAAAATCTTGGAAGAAGTTAGCTGCTGATTTAACAAAAGTGCAGAACATTAAAATTCAAAGGTGCTGTGGGTTTAGGGATAAGCCCCAGAGACTTCATGTGTTTGCTGATGCAAGCACACAAGCTTATGGGTGCTGTGCGTATCTCGTAAGCCCTACAGAAAGTCATCTAATTTATGCAAAAGGGAAAGTTGCACCTCTCAAACCTACCCGAACCATACCTCAATTGGAACTATTGGCTGCTACATTAGCCATTAAAACCATTTCATTGCTTAAGGATGCTTACTATGATGTGTACTTAACTCATATCCACATCTGGCTTGACAGTCAGATTTGTCTTGCCTGGATACGGAATGATAGCATTAATAGTAAGAATATCTTTGTAAGAAATAGGCTAAAAGAAATAGCTGACGCTAATGAAAGCCTAAAAGTAAACTTTCACTATGTTCCAACTAAACAAAATCCAGCAGACTTTCTGACCAGAGGTTTATCCTACAAGTTGTTGAAGTCAAACAAAACTTGGTTTATGGGACCTAAGTGGCTCTGTAATACAAACCAATGGCCTGTGGAACAAGTTAACTTGACATTAAATTTAATCTTTTCAAATGAAAAGGTTGAACCAATCACTAATTATGAACAGTATTCTGATTTCAACAAACTTGTCAGGGTTACAGCCTACTGTTTGAGGTTTGCTCACAACTGTTTAGCTACAATTAACAAACAGCTAAATAAAAATAATCATAATTATACAGAAGTTGCAACCAAATACTGGATAGGCCATGCACAACAAAAAGAGTACAATAAAGAGTTAGAATTCTTAACTAATGGGAAACAAACAAAAGAACCTGTACCATCAGTAGTTGTGGATCTAAACTTGTTCAGAGATGAGGAAGGCCTTCTAAGGTGTAAAGGGAGATTAGACAAATCAAAACTGTCATACAAAAGCAAACATCCAATCCTTTTACCTAGATTTAGCTATTTGACAACATTAATCATCAGAAAAACACACAATGATGTATATCATATGGGGGTACCACAGACACTAACTACATTAAGAAAAACTTATTGGATACCCAAGGGAAGGATCACTGTTAAAACAGTCCTGAGTGAGTGTGTCACATGTAGGCGTATTCATGCTAGGCCCTATAGGAAACCAAATCCTCCTGCTTTGCCAGAGGAGAGAGTTACTCTCAACAGACCCTTTGAGACTGTAGGTATTGACTATACAGGAGCATTGACTGTAGGGGTGGGTGACACTGAACAAAAAATGTACATTGTACTGTTTACATGTGCTGCCACACGAGCTGTTTATTTGGATGTTGTGGAGGACCTTACAGCAGAATCTTTTGTTGCTGTCTTTAAGAGATTCTGTGCACGACATTCAGTACCCAAGACAGTTTGGACTGACAATGCTACATATTTCAAAGCTGGTGAACAAGTCATCCACGACTTGTTAAGCAATGAAATCACACAATTATATATACAAAATTCAAACATAAAGTGGAAGTATATTCCGGTTGCCTCTCCTTGGTATGGTTCTATCTGGGAGAGGAATATACAAACAGTAAAGAATTGCTTGAAGAAAGCAATTGGCAAAAAACAGATACACTTATTTGGGTTACTCACTCTCCTGGCTGAGATTGAGAACATCATTAACAATAGACCACTCACTTATGTGAGTGACAACATTAATGACCCGGAACCATTAACTCCAAATCATTTGATTCGGGGAGAACAAGTTAGTCTCCTGCCGGACTACAATATAGACTCTTCAGAAGACCCAAACTGGACTCAACGACATAATGAACTCCAGACTAAGTTACAACATTTAACTAGAGTTAAAGCTCATTTCATTAAACAGTGGAAAACTGAGTACTTGATGGGTCTAAGGGAGAGAGATAAACAAATGACTAAGAAGGATTGGTCTGACACAATTAAGGTAGGGGACCTTGTTCTCATACATGACAGTACTCCAAGACAATACTGGCCTCTGGCTAGAGTTTCAGAACTCAGACCAGGGCAGACGGGGTAACAAGAGTGGTCAAATTAAGGACTTCAACGGGTGACACAACAAGAGACATTTCTCTTTTGTACCCTTTAGAGTCTGGACCCAAAACAATGGACTTTGGAGAACCTTCTCCACTGACAGTAACAACTGGAGACACTGAACTTCCAGTAACTATTCCTTTGACAGTAGGAGTGGTAACGCATCCTACTACAACATTGACAGACACAAGACCTCAGCGACAAACAGCATTAAAGGCGCGACTATTTTTACAACAAAAAATAGATGCTGGGGAATTGTAATTTTATCTTCTAACTTTCATTTTTTCTTTTCTTATGGTAAAGACCATAGACAGTTTCATCCTATGGATGTATATTTTCTCTTCTAATTAAATGCTACACCTTCTCCATGAGAAGGTGAGGATAGGCACTGTTAATCAGATTAACAGGCATTTACAGTCAAATAATTAGCTAGTCTACACTCAGACATAAAAATTGGTGACAATGACACCAAAATTTTTATCTCCCGGGGCCCCCAGTATATGGAAAACTGATGAGTGGGTAGTTGGGAGGTAACGAAAATGGTTCACTGAGTAGGTAGGTAGTTAATCTAACAATTATTAAATTCCTTTTATGTCAATAACTGGGTGGATGAAACCAATTGGTTGCTCACCAGAGTTATTCTCCACACTAGTATTTATATACTGTGTGGGAGGAGCGTTCTCGGTAATGGAGATACATTACCGCTCAACCAATCGAGGAATAAACCAAGACAACGCTGGTGGAAAAAGCCCCGCGAAGAGGAGAACAAAGGAGAACGAAAACGAAGAACGGGGCGAGAGGACGCACCAGCAAGTGCGCTCTCGACAATTACACAACCGGAGAAGGGAGACACTCCAATAACAAACAGTAAGTGACTAATTGAGTTTTTTAACCCAGTAAGTTAATCACATTAAATTAAGCTGGGTCAGACAAGTTAGGCCTACATTGTGGCCTAAGACCCAGCATCAACTCATAGCTTAACAAAGGTGAAGGTAGATTGCCCTAACCTAATCTTGGTGAGGAATCCTACTGTGGACCTCAATTTATCTGCCCGCTCTGGACCATTTCCGGAATCTCTAGGCTGACCCCTCTAGGCTAGACTTGATCTACTCTATAGTTAGACTGGAGAAATAAGGGGTGGGTTAATTGTGGACCAATTCATACAGAGCATTTTTCGCAATATAATATAAGTGAAAAATTTGATTAAAATGAAAAATTAAATTAAAGACACCGGAAATCTTTAATTTTATTAACGTAAATTATAATTAATACAATACATAAATGATGAAAAAAAGTTATTAAGTTAAATGCTTGAGTTTCCCTTCAAGAAGACTAGCATTTCAAAATGGCTGTCACTGAGCCCTGACCTTTTCGGCTTGAGGACGTCCTTCCCCAAAGAGAAGAGCCTCTCCACGGCGGCACTGGATGGGATAGGCGTGTTAAACTTGATGAACAAGTCCCTCAGGTGTTGAAACAAGTTTCAGTTCAGTCTCAGTCTCTTTCTGAGTCTTCTGGAGGAAACGATCCATCTTCTTTAGAACTTCAAATAATCACTAAACACACTAAAATCACTAAAAAAGACCGTCCGGAATTGTTTAAAAATGGACCGTCGCTCCTCATTTCGGTCCTCACTGAGAAAAGGACCGCCTTTCCCGCTCACGGTCCTTAAAAAGGACCGAGTTCCTGGAGTTCGGTCCTTTTGGAACTCGGTCCTGCCCACCTTTGCCCATACTTCTTTAATATAGTTTTAGATGCATGTAGTTTAGGTGTATTTTTGAAAGTTTTGTCAAAAACTGTCCTGGACATGACAGTTCGGGCAGCACCTGTATCTAGTTCTAGAGGAACTGTAATTCCATTTAGGCCTACCTCTACAATATATGGGCCTGTATTATTCCCACTTTGCTGCTCATAAAATAGGTACTCCACTCCAATGTTCGAAGTATTTCCCCTTTGAGGATTTACACTAGAAATGTTAAAATTAGAATTTTCACCCTTCGTTTTCTTTGAAAAACACACTTTAGCTATGTGGCCTATTTTACTACAGTTTCGGCAAACTGCTTCTTTAAAAGGGCAGTCCTTCTTCCAATGGTGTTTTCCACACGTACATGGCTTGGAAGGCTTAGTAGAATTAGTAGGCTTAGTCGTATTCGCCTCATACCTTTTATTTGTCTGTCTAGTAGGCTCATTAGGTCTGCCAGGCCTAGAAGATTTAAAGCTATTAAACGTGTTGGGCTTTACTACTGGGATTGCCAAAAGCTCTAACATCTTTAGCAGCTGCTTTTCTAGCCGTAGCTATTTCTACAGCCTGACTAAAAGTTAGGTCCTGTATGGCTAATAGGGCTCTCTGGGTAGACTCCTCTTGGAGACCCATTACGAACCTATCTCTTAGCATTTCGTCTAATTTGTCCCCAAATTTACACGTACGGCTATGGCTTTTTATTCCTGCAACAAACTCTGCAATGATTTCATTTCCCGTCTGATGCCTCGAATAAAATTTGAAACGTTCATAGATGAGATCTACTCGAGGTTTGTAGTGATCGGTTAGGGCCTGTACCAATTCATTATAGGTGCAAATTTCCGGTGCTTTAGGAGAAACTAGGTCCATAACTAAACCAAACGTTTTAGGGCCTATTATAGTTAAAAAGGTAGGTACTTTTTTAGCATCAGGAATGAAATTTGCCTCGAAAAACAACCTCACCCTAGTGGCATAAGCTTCGAAGTCCTCCCCAGTCTTCGTAGGGGCTTATATGGCCAATCACCGACATGCTAGAGTGTAATGAGTCTTTACTAATTATTGTTTTCTGTGTAACAAGTCTTTACTAATTATTGTTTTCTGTGTTTCAGATCTATGCTATGTTTATGTTGAATAAAGCCTCAAATTGGCCTTTACTTTATCTCTAGCCCGCTAACAAACGCGGCACCACAATTTATTCAACATTTCAATCAGCCATTCAGTCGCCCTTTCAGATACAGCAAGCAAATATTCATCCAGTAATCTTACTATATCATGGAGAAGGTGATTCGCCCGGATAAATTTATTACTTCTCCGAATTCTCCCCAAGCTGGGAAACTATGGAAATTATGGTCGCGCGGATTCAAATATTTCTTGAGTACTATCGCCGAACACAACCCCAATAAATTGGAGGTTCTATTCATACATATCGGCCCCGATGTCGCTGATATCATTCAAGACTGCTCTACTTATGAGGATGCCATGGCAGCCTTAGAGGCCACCTACGTCAAGAAGCCAAACGAGGTATGCGCTCGCCACCTGTTGTCCACCCGTCACCAAAAGCCCGAGGAAACCCTCGATGAGTACTTGCAAATTCTTCAACAACTAGCCAATGACTGCAACTTCAAATCGGTTTCCGCCGACGAAAACAGGAGTTCATCTGTGAGAGACGCTTTCATCCGAGGAATTAGAGATAGCGCCATCCGTACCCGCTTACTCGAAAATGACACACTCTCACTGGAAAAGGCTATCGTCCAGGCTCGAACATTAGATCAGGCCCAGAAAAACTCAGAATCGTACCTCACTCATTACGGTGCTGTTGCAGCCACTGGCTCTCGCCACGAACCGTCGCCGACTACTGACTCTGCCCGGCCTGCCTGCGTCCAAGAAGACGATCTCCCAAACTCTTCAGCCGCTACGAATTTCGACAACAAAGCCGCTCTGTGCTGCTTCTGCGGGTCTCGACGCCACCCACGAAGCAGGTGTCCGCAAAGGATTCTATCTGTGCGAAATGTGAAAAGACCGGCCACTGGGCCAAAGTCTGCCGCTCAAGTACTTCCTCGGCACGTCAAAAACAGGATAAAACCACAGCGTCTCATTCAGCCGCAGCATTAGCGACCATTAGTACCACTCTATCGTGTAGCTCCTCCATGCCTACCAACTCAACAGTCGATATCCTCGTCAACGGCCGTTCGTGTCTCGCCTTGTTGGATACTGGCAGCTCGGACAACTTCATTCGTGAGGATCTAGCCAAACACTTAGAGCTGCCCATTCTTCCGCACTCGGGCGTCGTATCAATGGCTTCGCCTAATCTATCCGTCTCAGGTCGATGTACAGTGAAGGTTACGATGGGAGACCGCGACTACGAAAAGCTCGAACTATCCGTCTTTTCGGATCTGTGCGCTGACATAATACTCGGTACCCCATTCTTAATCAGACACAAGGAATTGAACATCAATTTCGGAGGTCCGGAGCCAGCACTCCATATATGCGGCCTTACTCGATCAAGAATTTCAGCCCCACCACTATTCGGCAACTTAACTGCCGATTGTCGTCCCATCGCCACGAAGTCCAGACGATTTTGCTCTGAGGACAAAATTTTCATTGGGAAAGAAATCGAAAAGCTACTCAGGGATGAGATAATTGAACCTAGTAACTCACCCTGGCGTGCTCAAGTAGTCATCACATCTACCGAAACAAAAAAAAAAAGCATGGTAATCGATTTCTCTCAAACCGTCAACCGATTTACCATGCCAGATGCATATCCTCTTCCGCGAATCGATGATATAGCCAACAAAGTCTCACAACACAAATACTACAGCGTAATTGATCTGTCAAGCTCATACTACCAGGTAGAAATCGATCCGTCTGAACGACCTTTCACAGCATTCGAGGCTGACGGAAATCTATACCAATTCAGAAGGATCCCTATGGGAGTAACTAACGGAGCCGCGGCCTTCCAGCGCGTCATGAACGAATTCATATCCTCGAACAACTTATCATCAACATACGCCTACCTCGACGATCTCACCATCTGCGGAACCACTTGGGAAGAGCACGATGAGAACCTTCGACATTTCTGGGAAGCCGCTAAACGAGTAAATCTGAGTCTAAACAAGGAAAAATGCAAGCTTTCGATGACATCAGTGCACCTGCTCGGATATTCTATCTCTCATGGCGTATTGCGGCCCGATCCCGAACGCCTCCGGCCACTACAAGAACTTCAAACTCCTCGCAACAAGTCGTCTCTACAACGCGTAATCGGACTATTCGCATACTATGCTAAATGGATTCAGAACTATTCCCTCAAGATCAAACCTCTGCTCAACGTTTCATCATTCCCATTAACTCGCGAGGAAGTATCAACGATCCAAACACTCAAAGATGATATCTCGAAAGCTGTCGTCGGTTCAATCGATGAAGAACTGCCGTTCACTGTGGAGACGGACGCTTCCTCTTCAGCAATCGGAGCCACCCTCACCCAGAACGGCCGCCCGGTGGCGTTCTTTTCTCGCGCTCTGAATAACACAGAACGTCGCCATCACATCGTTGAAAAGGAGGCATACGCTGTAATCGAATCCATTCGCAAGTGGAAGCACTTCTTAGCTTATCGACACTTTACTGTCGTCACCGACCAGCGGAGCGTATCTTTCATGTTCGATGGAAAAGCTACTGGTCGTATTAAGAACGATAAGATTCTCCGTTGGCGTGTAGAACTAGCCGGCTACTCATTCACAATAAAATACAGACCGGGCCCCGAGAACCGAGCCGCAGACGCATTGTCGCGATCCTTTTGCGCTGCTACTCCAAGAATATCCCTCGCCCAGCTGCATGTTAATCTGATACACCCAGGAGTCCGCCGAATGACTCATTTTGTGAGAGCTAGGAACCTACCATTCTCAGTGGATGACATCAAACGAGTTACGTCGGAATGCCAAACATGCGCTAAATGTAAGCCACAGTACTATAAACCAGAAGTTAGTCACTTAATACGGGCCATGTCCCCGTTTGACCGACTTAACATCGACTTTAAAGGCCCGCTTCCGAGCGCAACTTCGCGACCTTACATCCTAACAGTAATCGACGAGTATTCACGCTTTCCTTTTGCCTTCCTGTGCCGTGATACGAACACGTCAACCGTTATCGCCCGTCTCACCGAGTTATTTTCTACCTTCGGAACTCCATCTTACATCCACACAGATCGAGGGACATCGTTTATGTCTTCGGAACTAAAACTGTTCCTAACTAAACATGGTATCGCGACTAGTCGCACAACGCCGTATCACCCCCAAGGAAACGGGCAATGCGAACGTTACAATGGAATCATCATGAACACCATCAAACTAGCCATAGAAGATCGCGGGTTGCCGATGTCGCAATGGGAGTCCGTCCTACCAGACGCGCTGCACTCGATTAGATCACTGCTGTGTACGGCCACGAACGAAACTCCTTACGAGCGTCTATTCACGCACCCGCGGCGTACTTCTACCGGTTCTGCACTACCGACGTGGCTGTCTTCTCCGGGAACTGTACTCCTTCGCCAATTCATTCGCCGATCCAAGAACGACCCCCTCGTCGAGGAAGTTGAGTTAATTGAGGCAAACCCCAACTACGCGTTTATACGGCAACCGAATGGGAGAGAAGATACCGTATCCATCAGGGACATGGCACCGGCGGGACGTAGCAATACGGATGACACGAATCACTATGAACCCCCCGTACCCAGTCCGCCAGTCAATTCCACCCCGCTAACGGACGACTCAGAACCCGCTGAGATCCGCCAACACACGGTCCCAACAGCTCCCGTCGAAGCGACTCCAGTCGAAGTCGAGAGAGGCCCACCTGTGTCAGTAACCTCCGAGACGAGTCCCCCTCTGAGAAGAAGCACTCGAATCAGATACCCAGCTCAACGCCTAAACTTGTAGACTCTTCTTTCTTCCAAAATATCTTGAACTTGTCGTTTTGTTTCTTACCGTGCAATGTATCACGTATTATAAAAGAAGAGAGGAATGTAATGAGTCTTTACTAATTATTGTTTTCTGTGTAACAAGTCTTTACTAATTATTGTTTTCTGTGTTTCAGATCTATGCTAGGTTTATGTTGAATAAAGCCTCAAATTGGCCTTTACTTTATCTCTAGCCCGCTAACAAACGCGGCACCACAGTGTGGTGTTGTGTTTTGCGCGTGTTTTAATGTTAACTTCCTGTATTTCTATCGTGTTATCTGCTTGGATTGTGTTTGTAATGTTTTGGGTGATATCACTGTAGTTTTCATTGCCTTCCAGTGCATCTAGGATATTGTTATTGTGTTCTATAAATTGTGATAGGCATGATTTTCCTGATTGGAATCCGTGCAAAGACCAAAGACCTAAGGAACACAAGTGGTGTTGCAGTGGACATCTTCGAAAAAAGATTAGACGTCTAGCTCAGAAAAATCCCCGATGAGCCGGGCGTACCTGGCTATGTGAGGTGGAGAGTATAAGAAACCACTACTTCACCAGGCCAACTCGAGAGGAGGAGCGACAAACTTGACCTTCGTGAAATGAGGAATCATCGCACGGAAAATTTGAAAGGTTAAAAGAAAAGGTATACGCCATGTGGTATATATTCGAGATATTTGGGCGATTAATTATAGTAGCCTTAACCCATATTGACTCGAAATAAATCGCCCAACTGAATCTGTCGGCCAAAATTATACACATGCATGTGATTCAGTGAGTTAGTACAATTAAGAGTATCAAACCTAAGTTAGGAGTGTTAGAACTTTAAAGTAGCTTAAGCTGGGACAAAGCAAGGTAAATGTTAGGGACAATAGAGTTTTTGGTAAAGATTCGGTTTAGTACCGGGAACCCAATTTTTGCATGAAAATAGGTTTTTCTGATGTATTGCAATGTGTTTCTTGCAAATGTGACCTTCATTTCTTGCGCCTTCTGTGCAAATATGTAATAAATAAATTATTTAATAGTTTCAACTTAATCTATCAGACAGTTAGGTAATTATTGGGTAAATTTATAGTATTACACCCGTCTCCCTTTGGAGGTGAAATTTATGTTTTTCCTATGGTTTTTGATGTGCTTTGAACGAATCTGACCTTCAAAACCGTCGGAAATGACTCGTTTTTGAGATAACCCCCCCCTCCCAGCAGCCGGCAATCGAAAACGAGTCATTTCCGACGGTTTTGAAGGTCAGATTCGTTTAAAACATCAAAAACCATAGGAAAAACAAATTTCACCTTCAAAATTGACCTGACTTAACCTAACCTATCCTAACCTAAATCACTTATAGTCTTGTAGGCAGCCCAGGAATCACTATAAATCACAGAGCCAGGCCTAATGTACTTCTGAATGAGTGGAATGAGTGTTCCATTCCTGTATGAAAGTAATTCAAATTCGAAATGGATGGAGCGCAGTGATTGGGCAGACATGTAATGAACACACAAACGAACGTACGAACACACAAACGAACAAACGAACGTACGAACACACAAACGAACGTACGAACACACAAACGAACGTACGAACACACAAACGAACGTACGAACACACAAACGAACGTATGAACACAAATGAACGTACGAACACACTAGATACACACCAAAATTTTTTTTGGTAATTATGTGTTTTAAGTCACTCAGTCATTTTACACCAAAATATATTTTTCTAGTAGTATTTGATGTGATTTGGGTAATTGTGTTTTATCACACTCAGTCATTTTACACACCAAAATACATTTTTCTAGTAGTATTTGATGTGATTTGTTCAAATATGACCTCCATTTCCGTCGGAAATGAGATCCAACGAAGTTATAGTACTTTGAAGTTTGGCTCATTTTCAAGGGAAATGGAAGTCAAAATCTAAGCAAAACACATCAAATATTACTAGGAAAATGTATTTTGGTATTAATTAACCTTACCTTACCTTACCTAGCCTAACCCTGGCTAACCTAGCCTAACCCTGGCTAACCTAGCCTAACCCTGGCTAAACTAGCCTAGAGTATATTAAATCCTCAAAATAATATTCGCACCGTTCACATGTCATCGCCACAAACATCTATCAAAAACTAACAGAAGTAGACTAGCAACTTAAAAGGCCTAAGAACTTAAAAAATCTAGCCCATATATCATGTTCTCATGACATCACCAATCAAAATATTGGAAGGGCGGGGAAAAAAATGCAAAAATGTCATAATATTCAAATGTACATAATTTGTTAAGTACGCATCTGCGAGCATAGTGACTTATATGAAAATGATGAGAAAATTATGCTTTAATATTTTATAATTATATTTGCTTTTGATATTCTGAGTGGGATAAAACTCATATTAACCAAATTTTTATATGGAAAAAGAAGCATTTGCGGCGGAAATGCTATAGAAGGAAAGTGTCTTAGAATTAAAAAATCTACTTAATGAATATATAATAATTGCTGGATGTTAGATGGGTGTAATACTATAATAATACCAATTATTGAATGTTTCACCAACACTGAAATTAATATCCAATATATATTTTTTCTAATTTATTTTGGTGTGTTCTGTTCAGATATAAGTTATAACCTTCATATCTTACGCAAATGAACCGAAACAAAGTTATGAAACATTAAAGTTTTCCTATGTTTTGGTTCATTTTTGCTAGAAATGAAGGTCATATATGAACCAAACATGGTAATTATGTCACAAATGACATGGCCTGAAGTTGAAATAAAAAATAAATTTTTTGGTAAATATTTGGCTGGACACAGGGGCTACAGTTTTATCAAAATTACATTTTTCTAGTGTAGTTTTCTCTGCTTTGTTCGAATCTGCTACCCATTTCTTATGCAAATGAATGGAAACTATTTTTTTTTCCATTCCAAAATACAGTGTTTCTATTCATTTGCACAAGAAATGTGTGTCAAATTCCAACAAAGCAGAGAAAACTACACCATGGAAATGTAATTCTGATAAAAAACTAACTAACCTAACCAACCTATGCAAATGTAAAGAAATAGGGTAAGAATTTGTTTACATTATTTCAGTCATATTTGCACAGGGAATGAAGGTTATATTTCAACAGAGCACACCAAAATACACTATAAAACTTTATTTTTTATTTCAACTTCAGGCCATGTCATTTTCGTTTAAACTAATGAAAATATCATTACTTAACCAATCATCAAGGGTATACATTTGACCTAACCAGGCATTCAGTTGACCTAACTGGGCATACATTTTTTGGTAAATATTTGGCTGGACACAGGGGCTACATTTTTATCAAAATTACATTTTTCGGTATTATTCTACTATTACACCCGTCTAACGTCCAGCAATTATTATATGTTCATTAGGTAGATTTTTAAATTCTAAGACACTTTTCTTCTATAGCGTTTCTGTCGCAAATGCTTCGTTTTCAAGATATAAACTTTTTTTGGTGTGTATCTAGTGTGTGTTCGTACATTCGTTTGTGTTGATGTCACATGTCTGCCCAATCAGAGCGCTCCATCCATTTCGAATTTGAATTAGTTTGCTACCGGAATGGCTTCGTGTGAGACGTGCTTGTTCGATTATTACTGCTGTATTGTCGCTTTCTATGAAAATTTAGAAAAAAGTGTTGAGTTTCTGCGTGCTCTGTGTTCTACCGACAGTAGTGAAGTGTCCACATTGTAAAACGGAGTGTACATATCGTCAAGACCAGAAACTGTGGCGTTGTAGATAGGTTAGGTTAGGATAGGTTAGGTTAGGAAGGTTAGGTCAATTTTGAAGGTGAAATTTATGTTTTTCCTATGGTTTTTGATGTGTTTTGAACGAATCTGACCTTCAGAACCATCGGAAATGACTCGTTTTCTGTGATTTCCCCCACATTGCCAGTTGGGGGGAGGAGGGGGTTATTTAAAAAATGAGTCATTTCCGACGTTTTGAAGGTCAGATTCGTTCAAAACACCTCAAAAACCATAGGAAAAACATAAATTTCACCTCGAAAGGGAGACGGGTGTAATACTGGACATTTACCCATTTTTCTAGTATAGTTTTCTCTGCTTTGTTCGAATCTGATACCCATTTCTTGTGCAAATGAATGGAAACTATTTTTTTTTCCATTCCAAAATACAGTGTGTTTCTACTCATTTGCAAAAGAAATGTGTGTCAAATTCCAACAAAGCAGAGAAAACTATACCAGGGAAATGTAATTCTGATAAAAAAACTAACCTAACCTAACCAACCTGTGCAAATGTAAAGAAATAAGAATTTGTGGATCAACTGAAGAAAACGCACCTCAAAAACACCAACTGAAGAAAGCGCACCTCAAATTAACCCAACTGAAGGAAACGCACCTTAAATGGATAAATTGTAGAAATAGGTTTCAGAAAGAAAACTTTCAGAATATATATTTTTATTTTTACAGGAAGGCTAAAATAATAATTTATTGTATAAAAATTATTTCTAAAAAATTTTAGGATCACCTGAAGATTAGGGACCCTAGCCTTCTTTAATTAGCCTTATAAGGCTAACTAACGAAAATATCATGACCTAACCTAGCCAATCGTTAGGTCAACTGTACGCCCTTGATGATTGGTTAGGTCATGATATTTTCGTTAGTTAGCCTTATAAAACTAACTAAAGAAGGCTGGGGACCCTGATCTTCAGGTGATCCACATTTTGAAGTAAGAAATGTCTCAGGAATTCAAACAGGGTATTGTTCAGACATGTGAATACAAAAATTGTTGAAGGCATCGTTGCTAAATCTGTCCTTCCACATAAATTCATTTAAGTATGAATTAAGCATGCTGCGTCTGCACCCATGCAGTTAAACTAACTCATATGTGGCAACTGAAGAATACGCACCTCAATTTTGGCCAACTGAAGAAAGTGCACCTTTCTAGACTTGAGGTGCGTTTTCTTCAGTTGATCCAAATTTGTTTACATTATTTCGGAGTCATATTTCATCATATTTTGCACAGGAAATGAAGGTTATATTTCAACAGAGCACACCAAAATACACTATAAAAATTTATTTTTTATTTCAACTTCAGGCCGTGTCATTTTCGTTTAAACTAACAAAAATATCATTACTTAACCTAACCAATCATCAAGGGTGTACATTTGACCTAACTGGGCATTCAGTTGACCTAACCAGGCATTCAGTTGACCTAACTGGTTAATATTGGTTATTTCACTTAAATATCTTCTGATCTTTTCGTATTAGGCACTCTGTCACATTTCGGGCAAGTTAAGGATGAGAGAATAATGCTGTAATTGATAAAAGCATCCAATGCTTTCTCTTCATCTAGGGCACTTGACGAATCAAGTTCTTAAAGTCAGAAATCACATGAACAGCATGTCATAATTCTATCACAAACACGACCAAACTGAATCCAATTAAAAAAAAATAAAAATAGACAGAACAGAAACCAACCAACTAATTAAGTCGCAGAGTAGTGAAAAAATAGCCTAATCAGGAAAAATATTTCATGAAAAAAAGTATATTATAGCCAAAATAAGAAATATTCACTATAAAAATGTAACTTGTAATTTTTTCTATAATCTTGCATTTCCACAAAAAATTATTAGTACCATCGTAAAGAGCATGAAAAATAGTGCTAATGAAACACAACCTCTCATTAGCCCCCTGTGTCCAGCCAAATATTAACCCATTTTTCTATTGTATTTTGGTGTGCTCTGTTCAAATATAACCTTCATTTCTTGTGCAAATGAACAGAAATACTTGTTTGGGCCATGCAATGACAACTGTATTTCTGTTCATTTGCACAAGAAATGGTAATTTTTTACTATCACTCCGGTCTCTTCAATTCCCATAATTTATAGATCAATGGATTTGTTATTACACCAGGAATGGGATTTGAATAGTCTCAAGTGAGGGAACTGGCCCAAAACTAAGGACCTGAAGTTTGTTTTGGGGTATGTGTGAAAAAATACCCTCAAATGCGGGTAATTCCTTCAGTAGAGACTATCTAGGGTGCATTTGCGATGTAAAAATGAATCCATTGATATATAAATTATGGAAATTGTAGAAACAGCCAACATGAGTGACCTAAAAGGTATATATATACATTTATATATATGTAGTAAAATGAACATTGTATATATTATATATACCGTAAAACTATACTAACCTAACCTAACCTAATTTTAGGTACTATATATATATATATATATATATATATATATATATATATATATATATATATATATATATATATATAATATATATATTTCATTTTAATGTGGTTTGTAGAGCTGAGCTGCTGCAACATGAAAGGCGTGTAGCCTTTGTTTGGGTTCTTGATATTTCAAGTAGAATATGTATCTTGCTACATATCCAATGAAATGATTTTCTGTTTTTATCGAACACACACTTATTACCACAAACAATACCTTCCTTGTTTTTCTTAGGGCAAATAAATTCTTTTAGCAATACACCGTGTTCTACATAAAAATTAAATGCAGCCTCTTCTTCAAAAAATTTGCATGAAGTTAAACACTGAATAATTACAACCATCGCAAACCAACGCCATCGTGACACGAAAATCTTATGAGTTCAGGTCAAACCCCCCGATTTTGTTAGCGGTACCTTCCTAACCTTTGTGGGATCAGCCATTTTATCACTCCCAAAAATATGATCCGCGATTTTACCGCTCCAAAAAAAAAATTTCTTAACATTAATTTTATAGCTTTAATCGGCATTTGCCTTCATATTGTACTTAATAAAAGTTGTTTAAAAAATGTAGAGTCTCTTATGGTAAACTTTATTTTCAGTTTCCAGAGACCAGACTGATAGTAAAAAATTACCCAAGAAATGGTCATATTCTAACAAAGCACACCAAAATACACTTGTGATGTGATGAAATGTTGGAGGTCTAGGCTTTTTAATGGTGCCTCCTGATGTCTTCATCCTCTGTGCTGTGCTTTAACTAGTGATGCAATGTGTCATGACAAATTGTAAAATTGACATGTTGACAAGTTTGACAGGTTGAAATTGGATGGTAATGCTAATAAAAACACTAATTACAAGCTGTTTTTTATTAATCCAATCATGATACATTAATATATCGTGCACTAATCATATGTCCAGAAGGAAAATATGATGCAGAATAAATTTTTTAAGCAATTTTTATGTGAAATCATTCAAATCAAGTGCTGTAGGGCCCATAGATAACTTATATTAATTACTATTTAGTCATCAGGGTCATTCTCTGTCAGATCAACTAGTGCCTAACACCCTCATCTCTCAGATTTTGCTGAAATTTGGTTTATAGGGAGTTTGTGGGCCCTGAATCCATTTCTGAAATTATAAGGTCAATCCGACCAACGGTTCAAGAGATATGACCTCGGGAAATTTGAGGTCACTAACATTTGGCGACCCATAACTTGGGTAATAATGGTCACAATTATATAAAAGTATATATATTTAGAATCAGAAAACGACAAGGAATCCAAATATGCAAGTTTTAGAACTCTAGGTTGAAAAATAAAAAAGTTACACTGTAACCAAAATTTGAGGTCACAATTTGACCTCTGGGGTATCAAATGAGAATTTTTTTTTTAAATGTAAAAAATGAAGGCATAGGCATTGGTTATTAGAATCAGCAAAAAAAAGTTTGTTTATGTTAGTATTTTTCATGTAACTAACATATAAGTGAACACCATATTCATAAGTTGTGCGTCAATTCTACCTATTTTTTCACACTTAAGCTCATAATTTGACCTATAGAAATTAAAATTACATTTTTTTATAGATATAAAAACAAAGGCAAAAAATGTAAAATTGTATTTCACTGCTAATCTACACTGGCAATAATAGTTATAATAGTGAAAGGGGAAGACCTACTTAGAGGATTCATGTGCTAGCCAAATACAATTTTTGCATGCTCGATGCTCTCATCAATTTCTTTTTGTGGAAAAATGTATTGAATTCTGCTGCCTCCTCTTAGGTAGGACAACTCATTACAGTTAATATATGATGTCCTGGCACTGCACATGAATCCTTGTTTGATGGATAATAATATGCACTTGATCCTGATGACCCAGAGGGATGTAGAAAGTTCACAGTGAAATCATCAAACTCTTCACAATATTCCTCCACAATTCCATACCAAACTTGCATGTCATAAATGCAGCCAACATACTCTCCTGGTTTGACACATTTTAGGTTACCAAGCATTGCAGGTTCATTAGTAAAATGACTTTTCCTTATTCTTTTCTTTTCTCCAATGCCACTTGAAATGGGATACACCATCAGTTCTTCCTTGTTTAGGGGAACAAATCTATGATATTTCTGAGTTCCAGGAATAGCCCTACTATCCTTGAATCGATGTTCCAACCGTTCTTCTGCATCTTTCAAATCAGCTGTAGTTACAAAGAAAAAATTTATCTTCTTGCTCAAGTTTTCTTCACAAAACTGAAACATGTGTTCTGGTGTAAGAATTTGCCTCTCTGTAGTTCTCTGCAAACTGGCACGAGCAGTAGCTCTTTTCACTGTTCCTCCAATCCCATCACATGCCTTTTTGCCATGGGATGTAGCAAAGAAGTGCCATTCACAAGACAGACCAAAATCCTCTTCATGGTAACAGAGATTTGTGAAGTTGTATCTGTTCTTATATTGGCCAGCACATCCATCTGAGAAATAGTGCACCTTCTTCAATTGTGGGCATCTGAATTTAACATATGTCATAAGCTTCAATATGAATGAGTAAACCATTATAGTGTTGTGTTTTAGTGATGCAGATAAGAAACAGACACTAAAATGGCTAAGTTCCTGGTCTGCAGATGATCTATAATAGATGACAAAAGGGTGAACTGTACACTGTGAATTGTCCCAGTGAAACCCTTGTGCAGCATCCTGGACAATGAAAGAATAATTCTCAGATAAATCACCTACTATAACTACCTCGCTCTGAGGTGGTAGTGTTTCTTTCAACTGCTTGAAGTACTGTGATTGTTGCTGAGCAACAAAGTGATGACGAACCATGCGGGATATTTTCATGCTTAGGGATAATAAGTATTCATGAAGTGGCTCCACCTTATCAACCATTGTACAACGGTCAACAGTCACCCATTGCTTGTAAGATATTTCATTTGGAGCTGATTTCACACTGTCAAGTAGCTCAAGAAAATCCAGGACACCCTCTTCTCTTGGGCAATCATTGCAAAGTTGCATCATGCAAGTCTCTCTTTCTGTACTGCAGACACTGTAATCCATAAGATCCTTGTATGAAAGACCTCTTTCTCCCAATGCAGCCAGCTGCAATTTTGGATTTTGATGGTATGTGCAGACACAGACAGAATGAGTCCCACCACTACCGGCAAGCACACAATATGATGGCCATAATTTTGCAAATGTGGAAAATCCTATTTTGGGATTCTTTTCATCATTTTTATATAGTTCAAACATCTCTCTTAAATTCCCGAGGACCAATCGTTTTTGCACCTTCATTGCACCTTCAGCACTGATAACTTTCACGCAATCCTTTTGGCCAGGACACATACGACTAACCTCTTCTGACTCATAGAATCTTCTAACTATATCTTTGTGTTCTTCAGATATCACTTTCCTTTGCTCATTAGTGGAATCTTCGGAAGGATTCCATGTTCTGATTTAAGTGAACGGCTTCTTTTCACCATGTATGTTGTAGTTTGAAAGAAACTAGCTGTTTTTTCAATTGTGTATGGTGAGTGTGTCAATATTTGTAGTTTGTGATGGTGACATTTGCTCTCCAGGAATGACTGTTTCAATTCATTCATTAATTTGTCTAGATGTTTTTCAGATTTAGTTTCAGGTTTTGAAGTATCACTTACCTCCTCGGTAATTTGAACACCATAACTGAGTTCTAGCCTCTCCTTCAGTGTTTCTGAGCAGATGATAGCTTACCACGAGCCTTGCGCTTTTCTGGCTTAATGACAGCCCTTCTGAAAAGAACAGAAAAAAAGGTTTCACACACCTGAATATTAGTAATTAAATATTAATTATAGTACCTTAAATGCTATATAATTGGCTATATAGTAGATCAAACAGACCTTGTAGTAAAGATAAGTTATTATATTAATTTATTTACTTTTTTTAACTGGTGTTTGGTCCAGAAATGCTAGAACTGGTTCAACTGAAGTTGAAGGATTTTCCTTTATCAAGCAATCACTGTCATTGTCCAGATCTTGAATTGAAGAGATGTTACTCAAGCCACTGATAGTAGATGATTCATTTGAATCCTGCTCAGACTCGTTGTTTTCAGTGGTACTAAGTATAGTGGGGTTTTTCATTATCAGTGTCCAGCAGTTCACACACAACAATGAGTCTTTTTTCACTCTTCCAGCACATTTTTCAACAAGTACATCAGTCACTTTTCTAAGATTGATTGTTATGCATTTCTTGTGTTTTTGAATAGGGTCCTGGCAGTATTCAAGTGCCGAACCATTGTATTTTGATCTGTAAAGATATAGGATTTACAATTAGGTAATATATATTTTTTAGAAAATATATAGCTATACACACTTAATATTTTAGGCCTTGATAGTCTCTGAGGCTCATTAAAACACCATACCCACCAGCCACCCACAGTGCTGGCTGGAACTGTACTAACCTGTAGACAAGGAATTTTGCAACTATCTGTGTTGATTCTGCACTTAGACAAGTAGCAACATGTCTCAACAGGTTTGTTTAGGCTACATGTGAGCTTAGTCTTCCCCTTTCACTATTATAACTATTATTGCCAGTGTAGATTAGCAGTGAAATACAATTTTTATTAAATTCTTGGAGCTTGAGGTCAAATTGATAGCTAAGATATAAAAATTCCTTGAAATGACAAGCAATTTATAAATATGGTGTTCACTTATAAGTTAGTTACATGAAAAGTACCAACATAAACAAACTTTTTATGATTGTTTCTATTAGTCAAGAACTCTGACTTTGTTTTTTATATCTATAAAAAATGTAATTTTAATTTCTATAGGTCAAATTATGAGCTTAAGTGTGAAAAAATAGGTAGAATTGACGCACAACTTATGAATATGGTGTTCACTTATATGTTAGTTACATGAAAAATACTAACATAAACAAACTTTTTTTTGCTGATTCTAATAGCCAATGCCTATGCCTTCATTTTTTAAATTTAAAAAAAAAATTCTCATTTGATACCCCAGAGGTCAAATTGTGACCTCAAATTTTGGTTACAGTGTAACTTTTTTATTTTTCAACCTAGAGTTCTAAAACTTGCATATTTGGATTCCTTGTCGTTTTCTGATTCTAAATATATATACTTTTATATAATTATGACAATTATTACCCAAGTTATGGCTCGCCAAATGTTAGTAACCTCGCGAGTGACCTCAAATTGCCCGACGTCATATCTCTTGAACCATTGGTCGGATTGACCTTATAATTTCAGAAATGGATTCAGGGCTCACAAACTCCCTATAAACCAAATTTCAGCAAAATATGAGAGATGAGGGTGTTAATTTCAATTTTTTTTGGTTGATCTGACAGAGAATGACCCATAATATGAAAATAAGGATCAAATGTAGAATTTGGACCCCAGCCTTCTTTAGTTAGCTTTATAAGGCTAACTAACGAAAATATCACGACCTAACCTAACCAATCGTCAAGGGCATACAGTTAACCTAATGATTGGTTAGGTTAGGTCATGATATTTTTGTTAGTTAGCCTTATAAAGCTAACTAAAGAAGGCTGGGGTCCGAATTCTACATTTGATCCGAAAATTATTTCACGAAAGTAACATGAAAAATATTTATGATGAATAAAACCACGAAGGAAAGGAAACAGAATGGTGCTCAAGTGCTTTTGTCTAATGACATCCTCAGGAACACTGAAGTACATAGAGTTACAGCCTATATATAGGCTACAGAAAAAAAAAAAAAAAAAAAATTATATATATATATATATATATATGATGAATAAAACCACGAAGGAAAGGAAACACAAAATGGTGCTCAAGCGCTTTCGTCTAATGACATCCTCAGGAACACTGAAGTATATAAAAAGGTTAAGCCTATATATAGGTTACAGAAAGAAAAAAAGAAAAAATAAATAACATACATACACACAAACACACTATATATATATATACATACCAGTGGCGACTGGCGTATAGGAGCGATGGAGCGGTTGCTCCCCCTTGCTTGAAACGATAAATATTAATTTAACAGATAAAAAATATACTAATTTTAAGATATTAAAATAAATATTCTTGAAATATATTTTAAAAATTCATGTGGCATATCATGATTCATGAGGCATTTTGAGTAAGCCTTCATACAGTACATAATATTCTAAACTTATAGCATAGCTTCAAACAGCGATACAAAATAATATTGCAGCCGAATGGAGCGATAGATTTTTCGCTCAAGTAAATATAAATTATATTTTACTGTTGTGAATATAAGTACAATCGCGAATTTTTTTATAATAACTTTATTTTTACTAATAGTTACTTCAGTAATAATGATATAAGCCATTTATATGTATTTTATTGAAATTATTACTTATTTGTAATTAACTAGAATTGTACGTCTGGCATAGCCGCATATGTTAATACAAGTACTCTTGTGAGCGGCAGTTGGATTCGCGCTAGCCGATTGTGAGTGTGTGTTGTCGTACAATTTTATGAAATCGCACCCCCATATATTTATACCACGAGTCGCCACTGATACATACATATCTATATATACAAATACATACATACATACACATACATATATATACATTAAACAGAGAAGTAAAAATAATAAAAAATAAAAAATTAAAACCTTAAAGGATTACCAATGAGGCGTACAGATTGTAAGGAAAAATATCGATTTTTAGCACAAGATCAAATGGATTATAAAAATACAAATTTATACTGGAACTCTGCCGGGTTTTAGCACAATGCTGCCTATGGTCAGGTTTCGATATATATAAAAAAAAAAAATAAAATAAAATGCAAATTAAAAGTTAATCGATTTTTAGCACAAGATCAAATGGATTATAAAAATACAAATTTATACTAGAACTCTGTCCGGGTTTTAACATATTGCTGCCTATGGTCAGGTTTCGATATATATAAAAAAATAAAATGCAAATTAAAAGTTAATAAAGTAGAAGACAAGTTTACCAAAGATTTAATGTTTTACACTTCTTATCTAAATCTGCTTTAAAGGAATTCAACATAACAGGATCGAGTTGAAAAAGACCTTTGCTTATGTTGAAGTTATTTGAAAGTTGGATAATGGCAGACTCAAGAATATTTCTATTAAAGTTTACTTTAGAAGTTGAGCAAGACAATTCAATCCCATTTTTGGATGTGCGTGTACATAGGGAAAGCCCAGGTTTTAAGTTTAGTATCTATCGGAAAATGACAAACAATTTGTCCTACGTACACTTTTACTCGGGACATGATACCCCCATTAAGGCGGCCATATTTTCATCAATGTTTCTCCGCGCCCTTAGGATCACCAGTCCGGAATACATCGATGCCGAATTGGAAAAAATCAACGGTATTGGAAGTGATTTGTGTTATCCATCTGCGTTTATGGAATCTTGTCTCAACAAGGCAAAACGAACTTTCTATCGTGTCAATATTAACACTCGTACTTTGTCAAAAAATATTTTAGTACTTCCATTTTTCCCGGGCTTTTTAGGCATTGCTAATGTACTTAAACTTTTGGATATTAATGTAGTATTTTCATATAACAATATTGTGAAAAATATCATAGTAAAAAATAGCCCTACCAATAATTCAGGCATTATCTATAAAATTGGTTGTAAACATTGTGATTCCTTTTACATAGGTCAGACGGGAAAGGATTTGCACACACGTATAAAACAGCATCATATTCCGTTAGAACAGGACAGTTGTCCAGTGCCCTTTTTGTCCATTTGTCAGAGTTAGCCCACTGTATTGATTGGAATAATGCTTCAGTTTTATTCCATTCAAGCAACATTGTTAATAGAAATATTCTTGAGTCTGCCATTATCCAACTTTCAAATAACTTCAACATAAGCAAAGGTCTTTTTCAACTCGATCCTGTTATGTTGAATTCCTTTAAAGCAGATTTAGATAAGAAGTGTAAAACATTAAATCTTTGGTAAACTTGTCTTCTACTTTATTAACTTTTAATTTGCATTTTATTTTTTTATATATATCGAAACCTGACCATAGGCAGCAATATGTTAAAACCCGGACAGAGTTCTAGTATAAATTTGTATTTTTATAATCCATTTGATCTTGTGCTAAAAATCGATTAACTTTTAATTTGCATTTTTTTTTTTTTTTTTTTATATATATCGAAACCTGACCATAGGCAGCATTGTGCTAAAACCTGGCAGAGTTCCAGTATAAATTTGTATTTTTATAATCCATTTGATCTTGTGCTAAAAATCGATATTTTTCTTTACAATCTGTACGCCTCATTGGTAATCCTTTAAGGTTTTAATTTTTTATTTTTTATTATTTTTACTTCTCTGTTTAATGTATATATATGTATGTATGTATGTATGTATGTATTTGTATATATAGATATGTATGTATATATATATATATATGTGTGTTTGTGTGTATGTATGTTATTTATTTTTTCTTTTTTTCTTTCTGTAACCTATATATAGGCTTAACCTTTTTATATACTTCAGTGTTCCTGAGGATGTCATTAGACGAAAGCGCTTGAGCACCATTTTGTGTTTCCTTTCCTTCGTGGTTTTATTCATCATAAATATTTTTCACGTGTTACCTTCGTGAAATAATTTTCATATATATATACACTGCGTATCAAATTATTAGCCACTTTGCGCTCATCCATTGAATTCATCAAGGTCACTCACAGTCACTGAATGTCACGACACTGAATGATGGCGACACCTATCTGCGCATACAGTATTAAAATCATTTCGTTCTGCGCAAACGTAAACAAACGGCGGCCATTTGCATGAATTAGCAATGACTTGGTGTCTCAAATTATTAGCTAGGTGCCAAATAAGTGTGTGATTATGGGTCGCAAAGGTGATTTAACCTCTGATGAGAAGTCCACCATCGTCTCTGAGCTGGCAAAGGGGAAGACAACCCTGGAAATATCAAAAATCCTGAGAAGATATCACCGCACAGTGAAGAGATTCATCGAGGCTCCTGGTGCTGTCCGTTCGAGGGCTGACAAAGGTGTGTCGAGGACAGTTTCTCGACGTACCTTGTCTCGTATCAAGCGTGAAGCTGTGATAAACCTGTGCCTGACCAGTGATGAACTTTTCAAACGTTGTGGCGAGGAAAAAGTGTCGAAAGCTACCAGATGTCGCATCCTGAAGAAGGTAGCCAAGCACGTCAAGCCTGTTACAAGGCCTCCTCTGAAGGTAGTTCATAAGCAGAATCGACTGAAATGGGCAGAGAGGACTACATGAAAATTGATTTTTCAAAAGTCCTCTTCACTGACGAATGCCGTGCTACCCTCGACGGACCAGATGGATGGAGCAAGGGTTGGGTAACAATTGGAGGGAACCGTCCTCATCGTTTGAGATGCCAGCAAGGGGGAGGTGGTGGCATGTTTTGGGCAGGCATTGTTGGAGGTATGATGGTTGGGCCATGGAGAGTTCCAGACGGCTTTAAGATGACTGCCAATGCCTACGTTGCCTTCTTAAAGGAAACCCTGCTACCGTGGTTCAAGAAGCAGAGGGTCACATTCAAGAGAACGCTGGTGTTTATGCAGGACAATGCACCTTCACACTCGGCTAAGAAAACTACGGAATATCTGTAGCAATTAGGCTTCTCTGGCTCTCGATTAATGAAGTGGCCAGCGTGTTCCCCCTATCTCAACCCGATTGAAAACTTGTGGAGTCTCCTGAAGAGGCGAGTTTATCGAGATGGACGGCAGTTTTTGAGTAAGGATGCACTCTGGGAGGCTGTTGTGGATGCTGCTTGTACCATTTCATCAGATGAGATCCTCACCTTGACGAATTCAATGGATGAGTGCCTCAGGAAAGTTCTTTCAAGTGGAGGATCGTACATCCATTATTAACAACCTTATGAGGTAATTTTGATATTATTACGTTCATTATTTCCATATTTATGATGATTTCTTTCTTTGTACATTGAATATCCAATTAAAAAACACTTTAATGTTTGTTTAAATGTGTTTTCATTATACCTGGCTATTAATGTGAGACGCTGTATTTCAGCTTAAAATATTTAAATTGTTGCCATATCCATACTTATGAACATAACTCCATAAAATTTACACAGACAACGTTGATACACATGATCAATATATATTCAGGATCGTACAAGGTTTGATTGCGCGGTTTCTCAGAAATTTCAAAATTTGAAAAGTGGCTAATAATTTGATACGCAGTGTATATATATGCAATAAATGGAGAAGTAAAAATAAAAATTAAAAGATTATCGGAGAGGCATACAAATTTGTAAGGAAAAAATATCGATTTTTAGCACAAGATCAAATGAATTATTTCCAACCAATGTTATAAAAAAAAATAAATAAAAAAAAAATACAAATTTATACTGGAAATCTGCCCGGGTTTTAACACTGCTTTTTTTGGTTAAGGTTCGATGTATATAAAAATAAAATGAAAATTAAAAGTTAGTAGAGTAGGTAGCATACAAGTTTACCAAAGCTTTAGCGTTCTACCCTTCTTATCTAAATCTGTTTTGAAGGAATTCAAAACAACAGGATCGAGTTGAAAAAGACCTTTGCTTATGTTGAAGTTATTTGTAAGTTGGATAATGGCAGACTCAAGAATATTTCTATTAACAATGTTGCTAGAGTGAAATAAAACTGAAGCATTATTCCAATCAATACAGTGGGATAACTCAGACAAATGGACAAAAAGGGCACTGGACGACTGTCCTATTCTAACGGAATATTGATGCCGTTTTATACGTGTGTGCAAATCCTTTCCCGTCTGACCTATGTAAAAGGAATCACATTGTGTTTACAACCAATTTTATAAATAATGCCTGAATTATTGGTAGGGCTATTTTTTACTATGATATTTTTCATAATATTGTTATATGAAAATACTACATTAATATCTAAAAGTTTAAGTACATTAGCAATGCCTAAAAAGCCCGGGAAAAATGGAAGTACTAAAATATTTGTTGACAAAGTACGAGTGTTATTATTCACACGATAGAAAGTTCGTTTTGCCTTGTTGAGACAGGATTCCATAAACGCAGATGGATAACACAGATCACTTCCAATAGCGTTGATTTTTTCCAATTCGGCATCAATGTATTCCGGACTGGCGATCCTAAGGGCGTGGAGAAACATTGAAGAAAAAATGGCCACCTTAGTGGGTGTGTCATGTCCTGAGTAAAAGTGTTTTTTTTTTCTGATAGATACTAAACTTAAAACCTGGGCTTGAGCACCATTCTGTTTCTTTTCCTTCGTGGTTTTATTCATCATAAATATATATATATTTAATATTATATATATGTATTTTTATTTTTTTTTTTAAGTTCGGGAAGAACCGATTCGCCTCTATTTAAAAGGGCATATCTCAGCGGAAAAACAAAGAAAAAGTGAGAGGAAAGACAGAGGAAAAAGAAAGGGTGGAGGGGACAGTCGAAGTGGAAAAAGACAAAGGACTGCAGGGTCGAGCCCCATCATCCTTGGGTGCTAGGGCCGGGAGGGCGCACATGAAACCTCCAGGAACAAGCACGTACAAACGAGCACAAAGAGCACTCAAGAGCACGAGCTTAGAACCCCCTTGCGGGGATATATATATATATATATATATATATATATATATATATATATATTTATATTCATTATATGAGAGAGAGAGAGAACCAGTTTCAACTTGTCAAACTTGTCATGACAACTTGTCAGACCTCGCATCACTAGCTTTAACCATTTGATATCATATTTTCCAGAATTTATATATTATCTTTTTTATGGTCTATATTTTCCTTCCTAAAGATAAGCCCCTCAATAATCTCGTCTTTGTCTGTCTTGAATGGCTGTTGTAATTCGATGGCTTTTACTCTCCCCCCTGTTGGCACTACAGTCCAACAAGAAATGCTCCAGGTCTTCTTTTTTGTATGTATACATGGGGCATTTGGTGTCCCCTCCTATAAATCTATTTCTGTCATTAAGTTCTAAATTATTTGCCCTACATCTGTACAATATGGTTGAGGCTGGGGTGTTACCTATCATATATATCCTCTGTGTGTCCGGTGTTTCTTTTCCATTTCCTATATATTTTTAAACTTTCCTCTCCATCCATATCTTTCCTCCAGTGGTCCTCATCCCAGGTACATAGTTTGTTTGCCAGTTCCTGTTTTTTGCAATCTTTTAGGTATTTTATGTTTATTCTCAAGTCAGTCATATATCCCCCAACCTCCTTCATTCACTTCCCTCTTGTTTCTTTTACTTTTCTAAATATTTCACCTACCAACCTGCCTGCACCATTTTTCAAGATACTTTTTACATAATTGAGCTTTCCTTTCATTATTCTTGTTCTCATCATTGATGCCCCTATTTCTCCCCTCAAACCACTCACAGCCACACTTCTTCCTGCTGACAGTATCATTCTGTATACTCCATTCTCATATTTCTGTAGCTGTTGAATTTCTGTTTTGTTTAGCTCTATAATAGTTGTTTCATATAGTATTGATGGCAGCGCCTAGCCTTTCCTACAACCAGTTTGTTACAACTTTTCTATTACTGAGTAGGTCATATTTGCCATTTTCTGTGCTTTTTGTAACATCAGTTCTTTTTGCTTTTGGAAACAATTCTGTATATTATTAATTGGTATGCCCAGATATTTTATTGAATCTACCACTTTAATTCCCTCTATCTGCTCTGGTGCTTCTTTTTTGTTGAATATCATAAAATTACTCTTATTTTTGTTAATCTCCAGGCCATATGTCCTCCCTATTTATATTACTTTTTTGATATTATCACTTGCCTCATCTATTGACATTGATAGCTGTAATCCATCATCCGCAAAAAATAATGTATGTATTTTAAATTTCTCATCTTTATATCCTATATCTTCGTTATCCAACTTCTCCAGAATCTGGTGTGTCACCAACTTGAATAGAGTTGCTGATAGGGTACATACATCCTTGTCTTATTCCACTGCTTACTTCTATTTCTTTACATAGCTCATCATTTAGCCTCACTGTGTTGCTGTCCCCCATATAGATTTTTGTTATGACTTCTATTATGTTTGGGTGAATCTTATATCTCATGAGAGCAGCTTCCACTAGTTTTTCTCTTTTAACCCTAGAACACAAACCCTAGGACCGGGTTACACCATCACAAACCCCGGGTGAATTTTACCCACTTTCGGAAATTAATATAAAAAGTTCTAATCATGCTTTATTAAATGTATAGAAATAAATTGAAAATATAACTCTTGTACTTTAATTTCCTGCTATAAGAAGTTAAAAAAACATAAAGTAAGTACTGTGATGGGTAACTTAGATAAACCTTACTCACAATGCTTTAATACTACCTAACCTAACATTAAAATCTACTGTGAAGTTAATACTGCAGCTGCAGAGTTGAGCATTGGCCTACAGTCACCCGAGTCATGAGAGCCTCAGCTGGCGCAGCCACAAGCCTCCTGGATCGCTACGAACTGTAGTGGAGATAGACAAAAACGGGGAAATTTTTGAGAGGTGAAAACTGACTTATGTGCACTAAATATTTTTTGTAGATATTTATTCATCATTTATGAACACTTTTTCATTGCAGACAACTTCAAAGAACATTATAACTTACCTGGTATTATACACAGTCAACACAGACAGGGCAGAAGTGGCGAGGGCACACAGGTCCACGACACTTGCGGCACCTGTGCCGCGTCTTCCTGTTGGACCCCTTAGGGCACATAACGCAGCACACCAAGGCACCACTACTCTCTGCTACCACCGTGCCTGCCTGGCCTGCAGCAGTGCCAGGTGAAGGGAGGTTGCAGATTGTGCAGATGAGTGTCTTGAGGGGGCGTGACAGGAATGGCGAGTCGAGCCTCTTCTCTGCCCAGGGCGTGATGAGTCCCAGTGCCAATATTTGCATATATTTACTCCTGATGATCCTGTTGCCACCTGTCCTAATTGCATTTTCATTGTGGATGACCCAGGAGTTGAGTACACAGGTGTTCAGCATCCCATAAAACACACACAGCGGCCATCTCTTGGTCTTGCGTCCACAGGAGTAGTGGGCACATATCTGGTCGAATGTGTCCACACCACCTTTTGTGTGATTGTAGAACTCGATGATCTCCGGCTTTCCTGTGGGTCCCAGGGCTGGCTGTGTGTGCAGAGAAGACAACAGCAAGACGAGCTTCTTCTTGGTCTTGGACTTTGTTGGGATATATGTCACCAGAGTCATTTCCTTGGTGAAAAGGAATGCACTTGACCCTAGCCTGCGACGGTATCTCCTTTTTATTTCCCCTGACCGTTCCAACAAGGGTCATGCCACAGTCTAAGAGGTCCGTCACTGAGGGCACAGACGTGAACCAGTTGTCTGTGGTTACATTCCTTTGTGTCTGGTGGTATGGCCTGGTCAGCTCCTTGGTGTAGTAATGGCCAAGGTTGATGCCCTGCATGGGTCTTGTCCCATCCTTCCCCAGATAAGGGATTGCACCCACTAAGTACTTGCTATTGCTGTCATTGGCAAGAACAAGCTTGATCCCGTATTTAGCCGGCTTGTTGGGGATGTACATTCGGAAGGGGCACCTTCCTCTGAAACCAAGCAGCTGTTCATCGACAGTCAGGTTCTCGCTAGGCACGTACATCCTCCCACAATTTCCTATAAAGTTGTCCCAGATCTTCCTAATGGCTGCGAACTTATCTGTCTTCCGCCTCTCCTCCCGTGTGTCAGGGTCATCAAAACGCAGACAATTCAGTAGGAACTCGAATCGACCCTGAGACATGGCCGCACAGTATGTGGCTGCGCCGGTGCAGGGGTTCCACATCGTGACCTCAAATTTTGGTTACAGTGTAACATTTTTATTTTTCAACCTAGAGTTCTAAAACTTGCATATTTGGATTCCTTGTCGTTTTCTGATTCTAAATATATATACTTTTATATAATAGTGACCATTATTACCCAAGTTATGGGTCGCCAAATGTTAGTGACCTCGCAAGTGACCTCAAATTTCCCGAGGTCATATCTCTTGAACCGTTGGTCGGATTGACCTTATAATTTCAGAAATGGATTCAGGGCCCACAAACTCCCTATAAACCAAATTTCAGCAAAATCTGAGAGATGAGGGTGTTAGGCACTGGTTGATCTGACAGAGAATGACCCACCAATAGAACACCTGCACACAGAAACAAAAATACTAAAAGTTAGGGAACATTTAGACATGAGGGGAACACAATTCATGGCAGCAGCGACAACTAACCCACAACACCCTTGCCACTACATGTACAATCATGCACCAACACCTCGCACCATTAAGGTAACACCAGAGAGATATTATAACGAAATACTCCATTCCATACCACGCCCCACAGACATCACACAGTACAGAAAACACATACACACACATCTAACCCACAAAGCACTGACACGACTCGGTCTGAATGCGGTCCTAGGTGCGAAGCTGCCACCCATTAACAGGTCAGAGATCAGCCTGAGCAGATCGGATCGAGTTAACTTAGCACGATTCCGATGTGGACATCACCCAAACTTACGGACATATAAACACAGACTAGACAACTCCATAGACGACACCTGCCACCTGTGCCAAGACACACCACAAACAATTGAACACATTATGACGGACTGTACCGCTCTAGCACAACAACGAACACAACACAACTTCACTAGTGCGCTGAACCTCTGGTCCACTCCGGAGAGGGCGATCGGTTACCTGCGTGCCGCCGGCTTGCTCGATCAGGGTGGGCTGATCGGCTAAACAACAACAACAACAACAACAACAACATGGTCACGTGATCAAAATATCGTGGGGTGATTTTCACCCGAGGTTTGTGTTCTAGGGTTAACTGAATCAAAAGCTTTTACGAAATCAATTGTTGCCACTATCGAGGGTTTTCTATTTCTGTAGCTATTTTCTATACAATATTTCAAGATATAGATATTATCCTCTATTCTTCTCCCTGGCAAAAATTCACCTTGCATGTCCTTGTCCTCATTATTCCTAGTTAGGTGTTCTTCTATCTTCACTTTTATGATAGACATGAACAACTTGTATGCTACATCAGTTAATGCTATAAGTCTTAGGTCTTTCTCTGTAGGTTTGTTCTTCTTTGGTACCATTACTGTTTTTGACATCTTCCAATTCCTTGGTAGACTCCCTGTTCTCAGGATCTGGTTGTAGCAGTTTACTAATGCTTGGGTGCACACTTCACTCTCAATGCCTTGAAGAATTCTGGCTTTAAACCATTTGGTCCAGTAGATTTCCCATTTTTTATACTTTTTAATCCTTCTTTTATCTCCTTTGTTGTTGTAATAGGTTCATCCATATATCCCATCTCACTTCTCACTTCTAATGCCATATCTATATGTTCTCTCAGAGTAGGTGGTATTTGGTATTCTAGTGTTCCTATTATCACTCCTTGGTGATCTTTCTTGTATCTTAAACTCCATACTTATATGGTCTCTTAGGCTGGAGGGTAGGGTATGTTTCTTACTCACCATGACATCTTGGGTAGAATCATTCTGTCTGTACCTATCTATAAATTCTGCCTTCATACCCCCAGTCCAGACTGTATCCAATTTATTTCGATGTTTCTGGTATATTCCTAACCAGTAGCCTTCAAATTTCCTATCTGCCTCTTCAGGTGCCAGTGTATTTCCTTGTTATTTGTGTTGTTCTATTTCTGTCTTCCTCTTTACCACCTTTCCTTTCAGCTTGTTGATATTGAAATGGGGTACGATGCCAGCAAGTGTATCTGTGTAAAGATGTGTTTGCATTACTCACCTACTGGATACTCTGTTAGTGGGGTCACAGCAGCTGCTGCTGGTTGCTGAGATGGGAGATTTAGCTGCCAGTGAGGACCACCTAGAGGGCCTTCAATTGAGTAAAAATAATCCTTTGACTTCAGCACCACCCATACTGCTAAGAATGAGAGAAATGAGGTGAGCAAGTTCCCAATTTTAGTATGGTTAAGATTATGTCAGATAGGTGGCTCCAACCAATTTAAAACTGGGTTCTCACCTTTAAGATCTCTGGGGCATAGCCAGTCTGCCTCTTTTAAAGACTTGCTCTTCGGCTTATGGTGGGAGCATTTAAGAAAAGTAAAATGTCCTTTGCCTAATTTAATCAACGAAACAACAATAACACTTACAAGGTTAACTGCATCAGCAGGCAAGTTTTTACAGGTAACTAAAGAAAATATGAACAATTTTTATTGATCATACACCAATGTGTATTCAGACCCAACTAAGCACTTGAAAAAAAATATTACTACAAAACAAAAGAAATAAACATCATTAGTCCCATACCACACACAAAAATGTCAACATAAAATAAAACCATTAAATTACACTGGTCTACAAATTTTGAAAAAGTTTGTGCTTCAGAGATAAAATGTGTTTCCTATTATGGATTTTGGGGTGCTGAAAATGAATATGACCTGAAACAAAGTGTGTTACATTTCCAGCCTCCTACATTAATATCTTCAGGTGCCAATCTCACTCCATATTTATGAATATATTGCAAAATTATATTTAGAGAAAATAGACAACTGGAAATTTATTTGTAACTTTTGAATTATGGATTGTAATAGTGTGGAGAATGGACCAAAACCTTATAGTAAGTGCGTTATAAAGTTATAGCACCTTAACTTAATGTCTTCAGGTGCCAATCTTACTCCAAATATGTAGATTTATGGCAAAAAAATAGCAATATTCAGTAATAGGCATAAATGGAAAGTTCTATGTAGAGTCATTCTAGCCAACTGGTACAGATTTCAGAAAGTTGGTCGGGTGACCATCTCCGATTTTCTTCAAATTTTCAGGGTTGATTCATACACCATTCAATAGCTTAAATCTAAAATTTTAGCTTCAGTCAAAAATGTTTAATTTTATGGTCGCTTTGACAAAAAATGCCCATGTTAGGCTTGATTGGCCAATGCCTTCATTTTGAGAGGCCTTGAAAAGTGTCTTCTAATAGGAGTAGAAGCTTCAAATTTATCATGCCAATATAACTTCTGGTGGGCTTTTCAATTTTGCAAGCTAAAAGGCTGTGGAACAAATAGTTTCTGAGTTACAAGGGCTTAAACATGGCTCCATTTTGAAGCTTGCATCAATTCCTCCCACTTTTACGACTACCATTTTCAAAAGTTTTAGTTCTACATCAATCACAGCTGTTTTAATACTCCTAATAGTCTCTATGGGTTGTAAATTTATGAGTGAAATAAAAAAATAACCAAAAAAGGATTTATTTTATTTTTAAAAATTTCCAAAAGTTGATATTTTCACAAAATTTGCAAAATTAACATCAACTTTGGGGCTTAATATAAAGGTGTCCGAAATTAGTCAGGGAGTTGATACTTCTAGTAAAGAAAGATACATATGTGTACAAAAACATATATTAAGGAATAGATCTCAACTCAACTCCTTCATATAGTTTTGGCTATTCAAAGAAAAGTACTTTTTGTGAAAAATTCTGAATTTTTTCAAAATTTTGAAATGTTTAAATTTCTTTTTACAACATTGAATTGTAATTTTACTTCCATTTTATTACTTGGTAAGTTAATTCACAAATGTTAAATTATCTAAATAAGTTTTACTCATAAAAAAGATATATACCTAGATTATTACTACATTTGCAGTTAACACAACAGATGGACCAGCTTGTAGGCTCAATACTTGGATCTACCTAAGTAAATCATGTAGAACCGTGTTCTACTGCTCTTTAAGCACTTCCTAGTAATTTAAATTATGCAGTTAGTACAGATAAACTAGCAGTAACCACCATTTTCAGTACAAAACCTTAAATTTAAGTAGCTTTGTTGTATTACTTCCCTTAATACAAGTGTACAGTACTTAGCTATATACAATAATGAATTCCTGAGTTTTTAAGCATGTGAATTATTGGCTATAAGTTCATATTCTTTTTTTAATGTGTGTTGTTTTATGTAAATTCGTATGTAAACTTATATATAGCTAATAACTCTTATGTTTAGACACTGACTCAGGAATTTATTATTGTACTCAGGCTTTAAGTCTGATTGTCTTCAACACTCCATGGCCTCACAGCCATAAATTGGCAATTTATTATTCAGCTTGATACAGGTCTGTAGTTACTTAGGCTTTTTTTAAAATACTCCTCAATTTTAGATAAACAATCATTTGATAACTTGTACTGTCTCCCCATTTTCCCAGCAACTGTAGGTGGTTCAATTGAACACAAAACATGTTGGAATGGAATCCAGCAAATGTCCTCTTGTTCAGGCCATTTAAAAGGATTCTTTTTCATGAAATTTACTAATAGATCCTTCTCAGTATCACACACTTCAACTATGTTTCCAACAAACCAGTCACCTTCATAGAAACAGGCCACATATGTACCAGGTTTATATTGGTAAGCCACATTTTCTTGTGTAGCATTGAGGAAGGAAAGTTGTACGTTAAAGAAATTTTCATCACTAGAAATTTTGTACAGTTTAATGCCTGTTGATGAAGGTCTAAAGCAGTGATATGAACGGGTTCCTGGGATTGTCTTAATTAAGGAATACCTTTTTTCTAACTCAAATAAATTAGCATTTTCCTCAATTTTAGCTGAATCAATGTACAGAAATTGTATACCATTAATATTAGATTTGCACCAATCGAACATCTCTTTTGGATTGGTGATGTGACCTTTACTTGTTGCTTGTAGACTTGCCCGGGCAACTAACCTTTTGACGGTGCCACCAACACCATCACAGGGGCTCTTTCCGTGAGAGGTGGCAAAAAAGTTCCAATCACATGTTAGTTGGAAATCTTTTTCATGTAACACTGAATTAATGATGTTTTTATAGTTTTTATATTGACTTGCTGCGCCATTGCTAAAGTAACAAATATGTTTTAGTTTAGGATTCTGACTTGTAAGTAATTTCAAGGCTTCATATAAAAAAGAATGAACTGCAGTTGTGTTGTGTGTAAGTGAATCTGATATTACACAAAAATTTGTAACTTTTAGTTCACCATCAACTTTTTGATAGCAGACTACCGGATGCAAGGTAGCCTGGGTATTGTCCCAGTGATGCCCTTGTACGGCATCCTGAATTATAAAACTATAGTTTTCAGAGAAGTCAACAAGCACTAATGCTGTAGAATCATTGAGGTTTTCTTTACAGTTAGACAAATATTTTGATTGGGCTTTTGCTATGAAATGGTGTACTTTCAACTTTTTTGCACTTTCACATATGTCTTCTACTACATTCGAAACACTTTTTGTCATTGTGACCAGTTGAGTATGGTCTGTATGAAGCCACTGCTTAAAGGAAACCTCATCATCCATGTCATAATTATTGTTTTCAAAAATGGTAAGAAGCCAATCCCGTAATTCATTTAAACCAGGACATGTTTTGCAGTTATTAATCATGCAGTTTCTGGTTTCAGTGTTGCAGACTATTTTCCTTAGTAACACACTTAATTCTACTTTGACAGGGAGTGATTCACATAAAAGTTTAAAGTTCTGGTGTATTTCACAAATGCATACATTGTGTGATCCTTTTACTCCCCACACCCATACACCATTTTGGTCTCAGTTCAAAAAACTTTGATTTGGAGATTTTGTCGTTTGGATATTTATTTTTGTAAAGCGTATATAATTCTCTGATATTTATCAACAACAGTATTTTCTGCTTGTGAACCTTCCCTTGTGGTGTTTTTATTGATTTGTAGTCTTTTTTACCAGGGCATTCTCTAGTATATTCATTGTTTTGGAAAAATTCTATCACTCTTTCCTTTATTTCATCGCTTATACCCTTGCTACTCATTTTATTTCTCATTATAGGAAGGATACCTTCTTTTCTCTCTAAGGCCCTCACAGCATTAACCATTCTGGCTGACACTTCAAATTCTTTCATAATTCTTTCTCTGGACCAGGTTTTACCAATTGGAAGGAGTGTTAGAATTTGTCTTTTCTTGTCTGGTACTAGTTTTACACTTTTCTTTCAGTTCCTCTATCATATGCTGATAACACTTTTCTTCCTCACTCTCTATAGGTTTCTCCACTTCCTCATCCAAAATGCTAGGCTTCATATGAAGTAATTTTGACAGCTTTGATTTTGTTGATGTTTCAATTTGCTTTAGTTTCCTTTTCGCGTAAAACTTTCAATCTCTTGCTCTTACATACTTAATGGGTGAGCATTCTAGTGAACCTAACGTTTCGTCAAATGTCTCCTTAACTATTTCTTCTGGAACATATTCATCACTACCTGAGTCTTTTTCATCTTCAATTGTCTTGGCTCTAGAGAAGCATGTTGAGCAAAGTTTCTGTCCTGGTATCAGATTCAGTCTAGTTGCTATGTCTTTGTCAATAATTTGTAGTGATTCTGCAAATAAAGTAGGGTAATATAAACTCTAAACACATTGGAAAATAATTTTAAAACCTCAACATTTGGTTATAGGCTATTCGTATAAAATATTCAAAACATATGCATTCAGTAGCACAGTATATAGCCTACCCTATTAAAATTAAATAGCTAATTTAGGTTACAATTTACAATATAAACTTCTTTATGACATATAAATATATTAGTACCTATATTTACTTACTTGTTATCTTCTTTCGATGATTTCTCCATGGATCTTGGCAGCTACGTTGCATTTGTTGGTAATGCATTCCAAACATTTTTTCATGGTGGTAGCATACAGTAGCACTATTTGGGTTGATTACAGTTGCTTTTGTTCTCCACAATAGCAGTTTCCTTGTTTCATTTGTCAGCTCATGTAAGGTATACATACCCACCTTCCTGGTGAGTCTGTGTTCATGACATGGCTCATCCAAGTACATACCAAAGCTGCACTTTGATTCTTGATTAGAATAAGCCATTATTACAGGCAGTAAAATTAAGTTAATTGCTCTAGTTAAATTTTCTGAAAATAAAAGTTCATGATCTATAAAATAGGCCTGGACATTAATGATTAACCATCATGTTTTATATTTATAAGAATATACAAAGCGAAATGAGCTACCCAGAGCCCTTCGAGTCGCTGGTTGTTTTGACAGACATATTAAATTTCTTGTATGTTTTAGACTTATTTACATATTATTACAATTGTAAATCAAGTTAAGTAATAAAATGGAAGTAAAATTATAATTTAATGTCATAAATAGAAATTTAAAAATTTACAAATTTTGCAAAAATTTGAGATTTTTCATAAAAAGCACTTTTCCTTGAATCACCAAAACTATATGAAGGAGTTGAGTTGAGATCTATTCCTTAATATATGTTTTTTTACACATATGTATCTTTCTTTACTAGAAGTATCAACTCCCTGACTAATTTCAGACACCTTTATATTAAGCCCCAAAGTTGATGTTAATTTTACAAATTTTGTGAAAATATCAACTTTTAGAAATTTTTAAAAATAGAAATAAATCCTTTTTTGGTTATTTTTTTATTTCACTCATAAATTTACAACCCATAGAGACTATTAGGAGTATTAAAACAGCTGTGATTGATGTAGAACTAAAGCTTTTGAAAATGGTAGAGTCGTAAAAGTGGAAGGAATTGATGCAAGTTTCAAAATGGAGCCATATTTAAGCCCTTGTAACTTAGAAACTATTTGTTCCACAGCCTTTTTGCTTGCAAAATTGAAAAGCCCACCAGAAGTTGTATTGGCATGACAAATTTGAAGCTTCTACTCCTATTAGAAGACACTTTTCAAGGCCTCTCAAAATGAAGGCATTGGCCAATCAAGCCCAACATGGGCATTTTTTGTCGAAGGTGGGGGCCATTTAAGCAACCATAAAATTAAAAGTTTTTGACTGAGGAAGCTAAAATTTTAGATTTAAGCAATTGAATGGTGCATGAATCAACCCTGAAAATTTGAAGAAAATCGGAGATGGTCACCTGACCACCCCTGTACCAATTGAGCTGGAATGACCCTGTAAGTTTTGAATTAAGATTCCTAATAGTGCGCAAAATATGCTGTGACCTGATAGTAAGCACGTATAAAAGTTGTAGCCTCCTAAGGATACATCTCCAGGTACCAATGTTGTTATCTAAATTTATGAATTTATTCTGAAAAAATGGTATTTTACAGACAAGTGATATAAGGAAATTTAACTGATTTAAATATTGAGTTTTTCAATGAATGGAAATAGCTTTTATATTATTTGCATTGATTTTTTATTTCCAGATAATAATTGGTTACATAAATACAGCTCTTCATTCATTCTGACTGTCACATAAATTCGTATACAGCCCGAATGATCCAGAACTCACCACGAGGAGGTGGCTGTATGTTGAGTTCCACCCATGCCCAACCCAACCACCCAACCATATGGACATGATTTATGTAATGAAAACTTTAGTCAATATCTAATTATATTCAAAATTCAGATTTGGTTTCAAATGAGGGCATCATTTTCCGTGCTACCATTCATGATCGAATATATCCGTCTCTAGATCCTGCTCCACACACAGCAGACGATGCTTCTGTAACTAACTTGATGACTCGTTCAGCAGCTTGAGTATGGCATGGCATCTTGTTGAAATCCTTCACTTCTCTATTAGCAATCATCGTATCAATTTCATCATTGGAAACACAATCACGTGTCATTGGAGGTTCAGTTACTGTGATGTCATGCCAATTAATCATGTTTTGTGTAGTCTGTGGCTTCAAAATTTAACTTTGGGATTTTAAAGAGTCTAAGACTTTTTCTACGATATTGTTCGCTAGCTTTCTTTATTCTTCTCCATCCAAGTACTCTTACATGGCTATGCTCATCTTGTATCATGCTCAAAAGTATGTTTCTGGATGACTGGAAAATGCATTTCTTTGGATCACTGGTTCAATAACTGCTTGAACAGAATCATTCAACATTTGGGAATACTGAATGGTTTTGAAAACATTAGGAGCTCCATATGCAATTGATTTGCTTCGTTTGATTGTAAACCACAGTGGGATATATACGTGCATAACACACAAAACCCAGTTTTTCAAATCATCAGAAGGCTCAGGTGTAGCTATGTATAATCTCAGAATATGATTTGCAGTGGTTAACCACGTAGAGTGCACCATCTTGCCGGGATTTCGTCTTTATAGGTCAGTACTACACTCACCAATTGAAACGGCTTGATAAATATCAAACAAATATTTTTGATCCGTGCTCAAGTCATCTTTGTCAATAGATGGAATTTCAACTTCGATTTTTTCGAAATGAACAACTGGAAATGTTTCACATTTCTACAATTGCTGGCCAATGATGCCAACAAATTCATGAGGTCCAGTGGTTTTTCCATCCAATTTCTCCATGAGGTGGCGTAAAGGCAGCTCATTTGCATGTAACACACACAATCCATTGCAAAGGTCTATTGAGATGCATTTCCATAAGCTGAATGACTCCACCTTTCGCTCCTGTGTTCATAGCAGTTCCATCACATCCCATAGCAACTAAATTTGAAGAATCAGTTATGTGTATTCAAAAAATCGCATATTCCTTTATATATACTTTTAGATGTCCCAGATTCAGAAATAAAGTGCCCTAGATACACTTGGTCTGGTTCTGCTACCAAGGTTACATGCTCTTCCACAACAACTTTACGATAAAATTTAGAACCTTCCTGTTCTTGGACAATAGTTTTATCCTTGCGACCGTCAAAATAAATACTCATAATTGTTTTTCCTATGCTAGCATCCTGTTGAAGCTCATCACATTGATGCTTCCTAGCTCTGCACACTTTACTGCGATCTATTACCAGGGATGGATCAGGCTCAGATGTTTGTTTAATGTCGTGCAAAACAGAACTTGTTATTATGGCAGCTGCTCTATCTGAAATACCTGTACGATCACAAGCTTTTGCAAGTGAAGGGAAGCATAATCGCTTCAGAGATTTTATGTTTCGACTTTTTCCGCATTCGCTTCTGATGTGTTTCCATTTTATGGAGATTGGCTCATCAAATGTTTCGTCAGATTCTTTTTCTGTATCTGTTGAAGAAGATATATCTTCAAACTGAAAACTTTCTGAATATGAAGTTGATGACATTACTGGCAGTTGTTTTGAAAGATACGAATCTCTACTGCTCTTTCTAACTTGTGCTAATTGTATTTTTTTAGAAGCAGAAACGTCAACTGATCCTATGGCCATTTTTCTTTTTGTTCTTTGGTCTTTTAGGAATTCTTGTTTATGTTTCAGTACTCTATTTGATTTTGGGCATTTGTAGGATTGAAAGTCTTTACATTTACAAGCGGCAATATCAAAAAGATTTTGAGCATCATTAAATTTTTTTCACTTATCTAAGTAAGACTCTATTTGTTTCATACCTTTAGGCTTTTTTAATATAGATCTATATTTTGTATGATAATCTTTTATTTTCTTTACAATGCAGTTGAAGGATACAGTTGGAATTGATGCTTTATTGTATAATGAAATTAAGTTTTCTGCAACTGCCAATGATATTTCATGAACAGAAGGATCTTCATTGTTTAACTCTTCTTTCAGTCATCTTTCAGTCATTGTCTTTCATATACTGTATATAGCATTTCATAACACCCTCGCATGTTGGTAGAACACGATGACTCAGTTCTTCTCCATTGCCAAATATGTGACAGTCCGTTGTTCTTGACTGCCGAGGCATTCTTTTAGTTGCCATGTCTGACCTGATTATGAATCTTTTACTATATAAGATTTATAATATATAATCCAAATTTATAAAAACAAGATCACAAAAGTGTAAGAGAATGTGCTGAAATGCAACATCAAATATTAAATAGTGAAAGAATCTGATGTGATTGCGCAAGTGGACAGAGCGTAACACCTTACTGCAGCAACAGCTGGTCTAACACTAACACACTGTGTTATGCTGGCCACACACGTACTATTACTAATGCCATTTCAAACATCAGGGAAATTGCTCCACCCTACTATATAATGCAGTCACTTATATTGATTCAACCCGTCTCTTCTTTGCTTGTCTCTTGTATTCAACTTCTGGAGCATCTCTTGTTATTGTTCAGCAGTAGTCTGCTAACAATGATGGACTCTATTTCCCCTGGTAGCGTTTCTCCATCGCTGAGATATCCTGGTGGAAACGTTCACCATGTTCACCGCTGACTGCTCCGCAGTTGGCTGGAAAAAATTCCAGGTGCGAATGGAGGGAATGTATCTTTAAAAACATATTGTAGCCCATTTTTTGATAGGACAACAGCAGGTTTTTCACCAGCTCCCTGTGACTGTCAGCTTTGGTATTTCCAAGAAAATTGGTTGCTACTAACTGGAAAGCATTCCACGCTGTCTTCTCCTCACCACCTAGGATATGGTTGAACTCCTCATCTCTAAGAAGCTTGCGGATCTGTGGACCAACAAATACACCCTCCTTGATTTTTGCTTCACTGAGCTTTGGGAATTTACCACTGAGGTACTTAAAAGCTGCCCCTGTTTTATCTGTAGCCTTAACAAAATTTTTCATGACTCCCAGTTTGATGTGTAAGGGTGGTAACAAAATCTTGCTCGATTCTACAAGTGGAGGATACTGAACATTTTTTGTTCCAGGTTCCAATGAGTGTTGGAGTGGCCAATCCTTCTTGATGTAGTGAAAAGTCCTAGCCCGACTATCCCATTCACACAGAAAACAGCAATACTTAGTGTAGCCTGGCTGCAGTCCAAGCATGATAGCAACAGCTTTCAAGTCACCACAAACCTGCCACTGATGTTTGTCATAGTTTATGCAGTTCAAAAGTTGCTTCATGTTGTCATATGTTTCCTTCATGTGGACTGCATGATCAACTGGAATTGATGGCAATACATTGCCAACATGCAACAAAACAGCTTTTAGACTCAACTTCGATGAATCAATGAACAGTCTCCACTCATCAGGATTGTGAATAATGTTGAAAGCTACCATCGATGTCGTTGCAAGCTACAAGGTCACCTTCCATGATGAAGAATGGGACAAAATCTTTTTGACAGTCACCAAACTTACACTAACATTTTCAGTGAGGAGATTCCACTGCTGCAATCTGGAGCCCAACAGCTCTGCCTTACTCTTTGGCAGTTCTAAATCTCTGATAAGGTCGTTTAATTCATTCTGAGTTATCATGTGTGGTTTAGAAGATGTCAAGTTATAAACAAATTCAGGGTCTTGTGCAGTTGAAGGCTCACAAGTTTCGCAGGTTCCTTCATTCTCCTCATCCTCTTACTCCAGGGAGAATTAGTGTGGGGGCTTAGGAATGGATAGTCCTTCATCGTGAGGTACCAGGGATATAGCAGAGGGTATATTTGGATATTGTAAAATCCACTTTTTCTTCTTGCAAATACCTTTCTTGATTGGAGGCACCATGCAGAAGTAACAATTGCTGACATGATCTGTTGGTTCCCTCCACACCATTGGCACTGCAAAAGGCATAGATTTCCTTTTCTGATTCAACCACTGCCGAAGGTTTGTTGCACAAGTATTGCAGCATATGTGTAGGGCCCAGCTCTTGTCCTGATCTCCAATCTTACAGCCAAAATAAAGGTGATAGGCTTTCCTAATCACGGCGGTTATAGCACGCTTTTGTGATGCAAAAGTCAATTCTCCACAAACATAACAGAAGTTATCTACACTGTTCACGCAAATACGAGGCATCTTTGTTCATGAAAAAAATTCAGTTTTAAAAGCAAACACTAAAAAGAGTTTGACAAGGGTGCACTGTATGACTTCTGCGAATGAACTGGTGCTGTGGCGTAATATGTAGATGCCTGTGACACATCGACGCCTTGACTCTACTGTGCATGCACATAGTTATATTTTTTTTTATTTTAATAAATTAATGTAATTACATTGCATTTTAATAATTTTAAATTAGATAAGGTTAAGTTAGGTTAGTATTCCATTCATATTAATATCAAAAACATTATGGGAAGCAATATGTTAAAATGATCCAATCTATTTTAAGAAATACAAATGCATAATGTAATAGATAAATTTAAAATTATATTTTATTGCATATTATATATATATATATATATATAATATATATATATATATATATATATATATATATATATATACTTATACTGTATATATATACAGGGTGGGTGGAAAGTAGCTCCCTATTTTGGATTGGTAAAAAAATACGTATATTATCCATTTATTTCAGAAGAAATAATATGAAAAGGTAGGCATACATGGTAGGTTTTCTCTAAAATTCAATGTGGGCTCCAACTCTTTCCACCAGCTTCTGGAGCCGCCCAGGAATGGCGTCCACTGACTTTAGCAGGAACTCCGGCGGGATGGAGGACATGACTTCCCGAATTCGGTCCTCCAGTTCTTCCAATGTCCTCGGTTTGGTGCGGTAGACTTCTTCCTTTACCCACCCCCAAAGAAAGAAGTCGCACAGTGTCAAGTCGGGGCTCCTGGCTGGCCATTGATGTGGACCACGACGACCCATCCAACGCCCAGGGAAGTGGGCATCCAGCCACTCACGGACAACAAGAGCGAAGTGCGGAGGGGCGCCATCTTGCATAAATATCAGATCGTCGATGTTCTCCCATGTGCTGACAACTGGCCAGACCTCGTTTCGCAACATAGCAAGGTACCGCTCAGCATTCATTGTGTTGCGCAGAAGGAACGGGCCCACAACCTGATCTGAGGTCATACCACACCACACCGTTACACTGAACCGATTCTGCCATTTTTCAGCGGTAACCATGGGATCCTCTCCTGCCCAGTAGTGGCAATTGTGGCGGTTGACAAAGCCTCCGACGTGGAACACCGCCTCGTCGCTCCAGAGGATGTTGCGGAAGAGATGGGGCCAGTCTTCATGCCAAGCCAGCATGATTTCCCCGAACTCCATGCGAATGTCGCAGTCCTCGTCCGAGAGAGATTGGCAGTAATGCGGCTTCCACGCACGCCAGTTCAGCTCCTCCTTCAGCACAGTTCGCACTGAGTAGCGGGAGAGTCCACTTTCCCGAGCTGCCTGGCGAGTTGACTTTTGTGGACTCCGTGCGAACATTTCCTGAACTGCCTGCACCATCTCCTGGGCCCTGGATGTCGAAGGGCGACCACATCTTCGAACATCTGCCACAGACCCCGTGGTCATGAGCTTCGAGTGGCAGTTCTTGATTGTTTTCGGGTCCACTTGGGCACGTGGTCCGTGAATGGCCCGCCACCATCTTTGAACTCGAACGACAGATTGCGAAACTTCGTACCGTGCCGCCAACTGGGCACGCTCCTGCAGTGTTAAACGCTCAGCCATGTTACCCTTCAATCTGAAATGAAAAAAAAAAAATGAACGTTACAATTGTACCACTTTAGAGAACACCATAACAATATAACAATACAATCACAATTTATACATAATTTATGTAATTTAAATTAGGGAGCTACTTTCCACCCACCCTGTATATATATATATTATATATATATATATATATGCATATAACTGCAATGACCGCGCAGTATATAAATGAATAGAAACGACATAAGTGTTAAGGAACGTTTCTGCACACGAGGAGGAGAGATAACGAATAATGAAAAATGAGGTTCGCCTCATTTTTCATTATTCGTTATCTCTCCTCCTCGTGTGCAGAAACGTTCCTTAACACTTATGTCGTTTCTATTCATATATTATATATATATACTGTATATATATATATATACTGTATATATATATATATATATACTGTATATATATATATATACTGTATATATATATATATATACTGTATATATATATATATATACTGTATATATATATATATATACTGTATATATATTATATATACTGTATATATATATATATATACTGTATATATATATATTTTTTTTAAGTTCGGGAAGAACCGATTCGCCTCTATTTAAAAGGGCATATCTCGGCGGAAAAACAAAGAAAAAGTGAGAGGAAAGACAGAGGAAAAAGAAAGGGTAGAGGGGACAGTCGAAGTGGAAAAAGACCAAAGGATGACAAGGACTGCAGGGTCGAGCCCCATCATCCTTGGGTGCTAGGGCCGGGAGGGCGCACGTGAAGCCTCCAGGAACAAGCACGTACAAACGAGCACAAAGAGCACTCAAGAGTACGAGCTCAGAACCCCCTTGCGGGGATATATATATATATATACTGTATATATATACTGTATATATATATATATATATATATATATATATATATATATATATATATATATCAGGGGCGGCTTCTTAATGAATGCAAGGCATGCACTGCATGCATAAATAATATACTCAATGAATTTAAAATTATTATTTAAGTTAAAAAAATAAAGTTAAAATTATTATTAATATTATTAATATAATATTGGTTCTATCCTCGGTTACTACATAACTCATAAGAATAACATAAAAGACAAAATACAGCTTATCTAATATGTACTACACTGTAATGCATGTGACTGCATGCGTAAGTAAAATTACCACGAGCCACCACTGATATATATATATATACACACACATTTTAACTGCAAACACGCAGTATAATTAACGTAAAGAATGACGCTTGTATAGGAGAATATTCCCTTTCTGCGTGTATGTAGAAGAATTACGGCATTTGTTCAAGTGATGCCCGTGGTGTAATGGTTATCATATCTGACTGGCAATCGGAAGATCCCGGGTTCGATTCCCGGGTGGTTACCTCATTTTTCATTTGTTTCGTTCTCTCTCCTCATCTTGCACGGATATATATATATATATTAGGGTGTTTCATAAATGAGAACCACATTATATTTTTAATGCACATAGATGCCCGTGTTCGTTTTACATATTTATCACTCCTGGCCAAAAATGAGACTCCTTCGAGAACAATAAGGGGTCCCGAGAAATCACACCTTACGTCAGAGAGCACAGACTCATCACTTCATCTTTTCCCCCTTCTGCTTCTTTGGAAAATCCTTCCTGTTCTTGAAAACTGCTTTCAGCAGGTACTGTTTGTCTTCTTCCTTTGTTGTTAGGGCAGTATTGAATTTCTCGATGAGAGCGATCCCCCATTCAGCCGAGTCGTTCACCACAGCCAGGATGCGGACCCTAGCTAGGCCTGCTTGGTAGTGTGGGTCACTTTCCCAAGACGAAGTGGGATTTTCAGTGAAGGTGCCATTGATCCCGAGTGCGGTGAAGAGATCCTTCGTCCTCGAGGTAACGAAATCCAAAATCTTCTTTCCTTTGAAGGAGCCGAGGACGGTCTTCCCCTCCAGATGCTTCAACGCTTTCCTCAATGCCAGCTTGGTGAGGTTCTCTCGCATCCTTTGTTTCTCTTCCTGAGGAACCCCTTGATCGAAGAATGCCAAGCTGACCAGCGTCTCGGAGAAGTACCAGAGGTGTCATTTCATGGCTGCTTGCGCTTGCTTGGCGATGTCGATGATCACTGCATCTTCCTGCAGTATTTCCAGGTCTAGCAAGAACTCCAGATCCACATGTCGGGCCTGCTCTGCTCTCATCGCATGACTCCAAGCCTTTGTGTAGGCCAGGGCGAAGAACAGGCAGATTTCTGACTCCTTTCAGCTCCCACCTGGTCATCCTGAACTGGTCCTGAACGAGGTACAGCTTCAATCCGTAAATGGCTTTCGCCATCCACTGCGCATGGTGGTATGCTCCTGGCTTCCGCAGTGGCACATTGGCGACAGTCTCTTCCCGAGAAAGAGGATAACTAGTTGAAGTTCTTGGTAGTCATCCTGTGGCTGACCAGAAGCCAGAGCTTCTCTCATGACAAGGACAGTTCGGTCCTTGAGACCCTGAAGAGGTCCAGCAATGCTGCAGCTATCTGAATCAACAGCAGTGCTGATAAGAGATCGGTCGATGAAACGCCACTGCTCTTGGAATCTTTTGAAGATCCCAGTCTCGGGCCCAGAGGTGGGGCCCATCAAAGACCGGAAGACTTGGGCCAGGATGATTTCATACATTTGGTGCCTGCATGCTAGGTAAAGAAGTTGCTTCCCGAGACCCTCCTCAATCTTGACGCAGGCTCCCATGTGAATCCTGGTGTTCAATGCCATTGTGTCAAATGATAACCCCTTGATTTGTTCGGACAGGTCATGTTCCCATACAAGATCAATGCAGACGTGTGCCGTCTCCGCTCCCGTGCCAGCTGGAACTTTCGGAACTCCAAGCAGCTTCTCCTGGCCATTCCCGGTGACCAGCACAGCAATCCGGTCCACAGATCCATCACCTGTGATTTCAGGCAGCATTTTCCCATCCCAGTGCAACACCAAGGGCTCCTCAGGACAGAATTCTCCCTCTTGATACGCCTCTGCTGCTTGCTTCCAAAGCGATTGGCGAGCACGATACATTGTGGAAGAGGAGATGGATACCTCGTTCAAATTGTGTCCCAAGGATTGTGCGATGATGGTGTAGGACATCGCTGCATCACGATAAGAAATGTTCATCCGGTCGTACGCGACAGCCACATCCTGAGTGATGAGGTTCCTCGACCGCTTCCTTGGAGAAGGACATGAAGCAGACGTGGAGGCTGCCAAGGAGGGATCATCACCTGTAGATAGCAACGCCGAGGATGAGGAGCTGTCTTCAAGAGTAGCAGCTTCTGTAACCGTCTTGGCCAGCTCGAATTCCAAGTGTCATCTCTCCTCTGCTGTTCCTCTCGACGCCTTTTCATACTCTCCATTTGGGCCAGCTTCATGTCTGCCAATCCCATACTACTATCTGTTGGGTCCTCCTGCTGACTCTTGTAGAAGAGCTTGTCTTCCTCGTTTGTCATCATAGAAAGGGCATTGGAATGACCAATATCGACAACACGACAGCTCTCCTCAGATCTGTTCCTGCTTTTCACCAACTTTCCTTAATGCTGGAGCAGAGCTTCCATTTTCCGAAGGGCGCTGTCCCGCCTCATAGTGGGGATCCTTGCTCTTTTCCAGAACACCATCACAGCATCCAAACAGAGGTTCAGACATTTTCTCTGTCCTAGGTTTTCCTGTTTTTGATGGAAGCAGCACTTTTGCAAGACTTGCAACTTCGTCGGCAGGCGGCTACCCAGGATCTCCTTATTCGGGTGTCTGATGAGCTAAACCTCTTACTTTGAGTTGCCATGTTTATCTGCAATGAGGAGATATACAAATTAGAAAAGAGTACAAATACGCAACAGTAGACACAACAAGGACAAAACTCGACAACTGACACGAAGGACAGAGAGCAGTGCACCCTTCCGTCAGGAAGCAAGGCAGTTGACTAACACTAGAACAGCTGAAATTAGAAATACCTAAGCAATCTGAAATGTCAAGTCTCGGGACCCCTAAACGTGTTCTGATCTGGTTGAAACCTGTTCAGACGAGTTTCCTCGGCAAAAGGAACAGGGGCATCAATGTGGATTGAACTTCCTTTCACTTCATCCATCAACCATGAAGGAAAGGAAACACAGAATGGTTTTATTCATCATAATTATTTTTCACGTGTTTCGTGAAATAATTTTCATATATATATATATATATATATATATATATATAAATTTATTAAAATAAAAAAATATAACCGCACATGCGCAGTAGAGTCAATGCGTCGATGTGTCACAGGCATCTACATATTACGCGACAGATGCAGTCCAGTTAGTAGGGTGCAGGGTTGCCTGATATCTTTATAAATAGAGCCAAGTGGCAATTTTAGGCATCATTTTCGTATTCAGTGACCCAAAATTAATAAAGATTGACTACTTTTATTTCCAAAGCATTTTGGTTACAGACCAGTGTTATTTGCTGTCACCAGCCCATTACCACACAAAAGAGAAAAGACACAGAAAAAAAAGGAACTTACATAACTAATGCAAAAAAAAACAAAGAATATTAGTTACTAGGGCAAGGTCAATGAGTGTTTACCCAAATTGTATAAACCTGATAAGTCCCAGATGTGTCATTTTAAACTCCACTTCATCTCGCAATCATTAAAGGTATTTTTGGCTTAATTAGTACAAACAAAAGCAATATTTATAAAAAAAAAATATGTAAATACTGGCTTCAGCATTTGTGCAGGTAGCTATTGGGGAAGAAAAAGCTTTGTCCAAATTCACTTCAATGAGCAAATGTCCCAGCCAAAAACAAATCCCTGATAAAGAGAAAAAAACCAACAAACATTTAGAGATTATCCCCCCAGCACTGTCATCAGTGGACTCGCAGGAATCCATGAGTGCAATGATGCCAGAAAAGGGAGCAAAATTAACAGTGATGATAATTAAGGTTCTAAAATTTTGAGATGTATTTGCATTAATACGTTGCTCATAAGACAGTTAAAGGTACAATTTAGTTCACAGCCTGAGAAAGCTCAAAATCCATTGTGATGCATATTGATAACTGAAGTTAGGTTTTTCAACAAGGTCTTTATAAAGGAAATCAGGCATTCAAAAATGATTATGATATTTACATGATAATTTTAAGTGATCCAAATATGCAAGACATGGTTCTTATAGCTAATGGTTAAGCAATACAAAACACCAATGGTAAAAACAAGACTATAGGATCACCTACCACACCATCAAGGAGAAGTGAGATGGGCATATGATTGCCTCAAGCTTCTGTCTCTATACTGAGAGAATTTCAAAGCTGTTATAATCAGGCATATGATTGCCTCAAGGTGCTTATTATTCTCTATATTGAGAGAATTTCAAATCTTTTATAATCAATTAAAAAGAGAATAAAAACATTTTTAGTAACTCTGAAGGCCTGGCTTTCTAAGAAAGCTCTGGCCCAATGGGGATTACTGAAACCTCCCAGACCCTACTGAGAGGTTTGGGAGCTCTCAGGAATCCTTCCCATTAGTGGAGTTTCCACCAACTTTGGGTGTTAACCACACCATCTCACTCCTCCCCCACTTGTTGTGGGGTGCACAACACAGGTATTTTTATCTGTAAGAGCATAAGTTGTGATGAGTGACAGATACACTTTACAAATTATGTCTTACTTTAACCTTATCAGTAACCTTACTTTTAGTTTTCCCTCTCAAGTGGGGAACTTTGGACCCTAGGCAATTCCTGAGATCTGCCCTGTGACCTTGTGAATGGTCAGCTCCCCATCTCATTGAGGGTACCTACATGTGTAACAACTGGCAAAGGCAGGTTTTGAGATTCAGGTGAGAACCCTCTAAAATCAATTTTTGAAGGTGTCAGTGATGTTTTCTTTACCCACTTTAATACACCAGAGAATGGTTCCAGAGTGAGGGACCCTCGTCGCCTTGCGTGAGTTGACTGATCAGTTGGACTCAGTCCTCCTCCTATGTCACTAAGGTCCAACTCACTTATCATTTCTGAAGATTCTGGAGACTCTGTCGCTGCAAGGTCTGTTTCAGGTTCCACAGCAGCTAAATATGATTGATTATTGGTGGCAATAAATTGAAAAGATGTTAGGGGACTTTGTTTCACTGGCTCTAATTCAGTGGAAGGGAGTTCATGCCCTGAATCAAGGGATGAGATTGCTACTGGACATCCATTCTCTGTGTCCCCATTAACTTTATCCTCCCCACTTTTCTTATCTAATCTTGAAGAATTTCTGCTGGGAGGTGGCTGTTCACGAAATATCTCTTCCAACTGATACAGGTTGTGGAGAGTCTGATCTAGAGTCTGCTGAATTTTTCTCAGATGCTCCACAGGTAATGGGTCGAAGCCAAAACCCTTAAAGAATGGCTCATCATGGCTTGGTTCTTCAATTAGAGATGGACCCTTACTCATGTCTATAGGTATAGGTTGCGGTAGGAACTGAACCTCATAATGGGCATCTCCCAAAAGCCTTTGGTAGTAGCGGTTCTGCTGAAGATATGGTGGAGCCACATTCCACTTTTTCAGATGTTTGTGGTGAACATTATAAATAGTGGGTTCCTGAGGGTTCATTGACTGAACTTGATAAGTAATTTCATTTGGGTTCACTTTAATTATACAGTATGGTCCAGCATACTGAGGTTGGAATTTATTGATGTTCAGGTTGCTGGGATAGTGTATTTTCAGCCCCACCAGCTGGTTTAAGTGATAGGGTTCGAACCATGGGTGGCCTTCATCCTGATATTGAAGCTGATGGTGGTCTATCCTAGGGCCCTGAGGGAAGATGTGAGTCTGGTATTTCTCCAGTAGCCTCTCTTATCCCAGTCTCCTGATGCTTGGTATTGTTGTAAATGGATACCACCCTGGGCAGATGGTCATCCCAGGTCTCAACCTGGTTGAAACTCATCCACAAATATTGGGTTAGTGTCCTGTTTACTCCAGGGCTGTGGAGTCGGAGTTGGAAGCAATTTTGGTACTGCTGGAGTCGGAGTCAGAGTCAGTAAAAATATACCGACTCCGACTCCGACCTCAATATAAATTTTAATAAAATATGTTTTTGTGTGTGATATCACTGGTAGCTATGGTGGTTAAACCACTTAAATAATAAACACAGTGTTTTCCATTTCAGACACTAATGCCATTAATTCATTTTTTCTTTTCAGATAATATTTTTTATTTTTAATGCTTATTTAATTTCGAGTTCTTTCTAAATTTCATAAGTTTTTAACTTTCAAGTCTAAAACCCCTTTCACAATGGCAAAGACACTTCCAACAAAGTCTGCAGTTTTTGAATATTTTACAATAACCACAGATGGGAAACATTTCGTGTGTCAGTGTATGATAGATGATGATGATGATGATGGTGAAAAATTATGTGAAGCAAAAATCAGTGGTTTTTACTGGCTCTGATAAAAATGCACCAACCAGAGCATCAAATTTGAAAAGACATTTGCAGTGTTTCCATCCCAAAATTTTAGAAGTTGTCATTGAGAAAGATAGTAATAAAAACCTTCCAACTACTTCAAAGTTAACGAAAGATCAGAAATCTACTGAACAACAAGCACTACTTAAAGATTCTTTACTACAGACAAAGTTACCATAACAATGACCACAGAAAAGTTCAAGAAGCACATCATCGAACTGGTGGTAAGAAATGGTGTAGCCTTATCTTTATTTTCACAACCAGCCTTTCTAGACCTAAATGGAGAAATGGCCAAGAAACTTGGAGTTTCTCTGGAAAGACAAAGTATCAGAAAAATTATAGTTGAAGAAGCCACAAATAAAAAGGAAGAACTCTTAAGGGATGCTTCATGTTTATTAAAATGGATGCAGCCATGCGTCATAGAGTTAACTATTTTGCCATCAATGCTAGATTTGTTGATGAAAACAATAAAATGGTAACTCGGACATTGGGAGTAAAGGACACCAAAATGCATCATGACAGTGACTATCTTCAGAAGTTAGTGGAGGAACTTTTACAAGACTTTGTAATTAAGAAAGAGTAGATTCTATGTATTGTCACAGATAACACTGGTATGCATATGAAATTTTTTTGTCTGCTGTGAGGGTTTTTTCAACTCATATTATATAATTCGACCATGCTGAATTCGAAAATGACATTGGTTTTCCTCAATCAGGTCATGTTTTTTCTCTATTGGCCATTTATTATAAGTCCAATTTTATCCCCAAATTTATTGATTTTTTTAGCTTAAACACTGTAGATACGAGTAATATTATAAGAACACTCGTGAAAAATGAAAACAGTGTGTGAATAAATACTTTTATTCATACAATGAATATGGAAAAAAGTTTATTGAGGAAGGAATGAAGTTTTTTTTGGCTTTCCGTCTGTGTTTTTCTTCGGGCACGTCTCGCTTCAAACACCAGCAATAGTCCGCCAGCATATTGATATCCCAGTTTCCCTGGTACCTCTCTTCCATTATTTTGATACCTTGGTGAAATCGTTCACCCTGTTCCTCACTATAATCCCCGCAATTTTCAGGAAAATAGTCCAAGTGGGACCACAAAAAGTGCATTTTTATGGACATGCGCGACCCATGACTGGGACTGGTCATTGGCATTGGTCATTGATTCATCATCAGAATCATCGAAGTCCAGGGTTTGAGGTGGGTTGGGTATTGGAATTCCAGGACCATGGGGTACAGGTCTCATAGCAGAAGGAATGTCAGGGTATACAACAATGTGTTTATTCTTCTTGTTAACTCCTGAAAATAGAAACACAGAAACATGGATATAAAACTTGCATATGAAATAGAAGAAGCATTCAGACAGTGGTGGCTCGTGAGGGAAGGCTGCGGTCTGTAAGATATGAAATAGGTCGATGGAGTCTGTATATTTTCTTTCTTTTTCTTTCATATTGTCCCTTCGGGGACAATATGAATGAAAAAGAAAGAAAATATACAATCATTGTATATGTAAATGTAACTTGTATAACAATATGTATGTGTAAATGTATTTTCTATAACAATATGTATATGTAAATGTATGATTACCATTATGGTGAATATTATGCTATATATGGTGAATATTATGTCGTTTCATACGAGGATTTCAAAATATTTAAGAAAAATAAATTTATAAGCCCACCTTGGTGGTTTGTCATGCAGAAATAGCAATCTGTCACATGATCCTTTCCTTCTCTCCAAATCATGGGAATTCCAAAAGGCAAAGATTTCGCTCTGCCTTTGCTCCATCTTCTCAAGTTTTCAATGCACGTCTTGCAGCACGTATGAGGGGCGAAATTTTTGTCCTGGTCCCCTAGCTTAATTCCAAAGTATGCTCTATACATTGTCTTCACAAATTTAGTGATTTGGGACTGGTTATTTGGCATGGTAACTGTCCCACATATGTAGCAGAATCTATTGGGATCATTTTTACACGCTCTATTTATTATAAAATATTTTATCTATATGCCTGAAAAGTAAAAAAAGATATTATACAAGTGAAACAAGTGATGATAGATGTTACTGTTCCAATTCCGCTTTGACAAAATCATGAAAAATTCTATTTTACTTATGAGGCCATAGCCGGATAACCTGAGGTGATTGAGAAAAATGGATTGCAGATTCGAAATGAGCAGGAAAAACTCTATAAGAATCACTTACAAAACCCTTGACAGCAAAATTGATGCATACCAGTGTAATGCTTCAAACATGGTAAGCATGATAGAAAAGCTGAACAAAGTTGATGAAGAAAAAGTGGCTAATGAAGATGACATACCTGAAACTGATTCTCAAACAGCACAAACGGAACAGAGTGATGAAATTTTAGATGATATTGTTGAAGAAGCATCTAAGCTGGGGGAGCACATACTGTATATGATGATTAAGTGTTTGCTTGATCTAAAACCCTTCCTAGAAGACATTGATAATCCCAATGTTTCATTAACTGAAATTCAATGGAGGGAGGTTACACAATTAGAAGCTCTGCTTGCTCACCCTCATACTGTCACCAAAAAGTTGCAAGCAGAGGATTTAACTCCTGGTACATTCCTATGGGAATGAAAAATTTATTATTTTGTCTATCCTAAACTGGAGGATTAATTGCTGATAGAATTGTATCCTCAATGAAGAAAAGAGAGGGTCTGCTACTGGAAAATGAGATCTTATTAGCTGAGCCTGAGTCATTCTAGCTCAACTCGTACAGATTTCAGAAAGTTGGTTGGGTGACCATCTCTGATTTTCTTCAAATTTTCATGGTTGATTCATACACCATTCAATAGCTTAAATCTAAAATTTTAGCTTCCTCAGTCAAAAATGTTTAATTTTATGGTTGCTTAAATGGCCCCCACCTTCGACAAAAAATGCCCATGTTGGGCTTGATTGGCCAACACCTTCATTTTGAGAGGCCTTGAAAAGTGTCTTCTAATAGGAGTAGAAGCTTCAAATTTGTCATGCCAATACAACTTCTGGTGGGCTTTTCAATTTTGTAAGATAAAAGGCTGTGGAACAAATAGTTTCTGAGTTAAAAGGGCTTAAACATGGCTCCATTTTGAAGCTTGCATCAATTCCTCCCACTTTTACGACTCTACCATTTTCAAAAGTTTTAGTTCTACATCAATCACAGCTGTTTTAATACTCCTAATAGTCTCTATGGGTTGTAAATTTATGAGTGAAATAAAAAAATAACCAAAAAAGGATTTATTTTTATTTTTAAAAATTTCCAAACGTTGATATTTTCACAAAATTTGCAAAATTAACATCAACTTTGGGGCTTAATATAAAGGTGTCCAAAATTAGTCAGGGAGTTGATACTTCTAGTAAAGAAAGATACATATGTGTACAAAAACATATATTAAGGAATAGATCTCAACTCAACTCCTTCATATAGTTTTGGGTATTCAAAGAAAGGTACTTTTTGTGAAAAATTCTAAATTTTTTCAAAATTTTGAAATGTTTAAATTTCTTTTTACAACATTGAATTGTAATTTTACTTCCATTTTATTACTTGGTAAGTTAATTCACAAATGTTAAATTATCTAAATAAGTTTTACTCATAAAAAAAAAAATATACAGGGTGTTTGAAAACTTTCTGTACAAATTGTAATGGGGGATAGGAAACACCAAGACAAACACTTTTCGTCTATAAGTGTATGTCCGCTGACATCACCATTCGGCATCAAGAACGGTTCGCTGTCAATGTTTGGGCGGGTATCGTCCATGGCAAGTTGATTGGGCCGTACCGTACCTGCTGCCTGCCCGACTCGACGGGCGGGTTTATCGGATATTTCTTGAAGAAACGTTGCTGGAAGATGTTTCCGTGGCTATTCGTAGACGAATGTGGTTTCAACACGACGGGGCCCCAGCACACTCCAGCAACGATGTGCAGGATTATCTGAATGCCACTTTTGGGGACCGATGGATAGGCCGGGGTGGGCCTGTAGCCTGGCCACCGAGACCGCCCGATTTAACATGCCTCGATTTCTTCCTGTGGGGACACATGAAGAACCTCATGTACGAGACTCCCATTTACTCAGAAGAAGACCTCGTAGCAAGAATCGCTGTCGCCGCTGGAACTGTTCCCGAAATGCCGGGAATCTTTCGATGTGTATGTCGGTCAATGCTTCGACGCTGTTGGGCATGCATTGATGCTACCGGTCGCAACTTTCAGCACCTTCTTTAAATAAACATGTTACGCGTACTACATCCGACTTAAGAATGCCCGCGGCAAGCGCGAGTCTAGCCCACTTCACCTTTTAGCCAATTGCAGCGGCGCCCTCTCGCGCCGAATGGTGACATCAGCGGACATACACTTATAGCCGAAAAGGGTTTGTCTTGGTGTTGCCTATCCCCCATTACAATTTGTACAGGAAGTTTTCAAACACCATGTATACACCTATATTATTACTACATTTGCAGTTAACACAACAGATGGACCAGCTTGTAGGTTCAATACTTGGATCTACCTAAGTAAATCATGTAGAACCATGTTCTTCTGCTCTTTAAGCACTTCCTAGTAATTTAAATTATGCAGTTAGTACAGATAAACTAGCAGTAACCAGTACAAAACCTTAAATTTAAGTAGCTTTGTTGTATTACTTCCCTTAATACAAGTGTACATACTTAGCTATATACAATAATGAATTCCTGAGTTTTTAAGCTTGTGAATTATTGGCTATAAGTTCATATTCTTTTTTTAATATGTGTTGTTTTATGTAAATTCGTATGTAAAATTATATACAGGGTGAGGCAGAAGTAACTGGGCAGCTTTTTGATGTTTCAGCTTTGGAAGTTTCTAGCGATAATTGCATCGATTACGTAACACCCGATAGCCTAGGCTAACCATTTAATTCAGTTTGTCGTAGCTGGTGGTTGTGAACACATCTTATTTCGATCAATTTTGAAAGCCCCAATTATGGCAAAGGCGAGCAACCAACGCTTTACAATGGAAGAACGTGTCTTCATTGTAAAAATTTTTTACTGAACGGACAACAAGAGCGAGACATGCCGCCGATTTAAAGAAAGATTTGATCGTTCAATAAAAAGAGAGATGGTAGCCAGCCTCATTCAACGCTTTGAATCAACAGGTTCATGTGAAGATCTTCCAAGACCAGGACGACCAAGGTCTGTCTGTACCGACGAAAACAAGCAGATTGTTGAAGTTCCTTTCGCTCGTAGTCCACGGAAGTCCACCAGACGAGCTGAGCAAGAACTTGGCATCTCACAAAGATCAATTATAAGAATGCTACACGATGCCCACTTGAGGCCATATCATCCACACTTGCTCCATGCACTGAACGAAGATGATCATGACCATCGCGTGGAGTTTTGTGAGATCTTTCGACAACTCTGTGCAATGGACGCCACCTTTCCTGAAAAGATCATCTGGAGTGATGAAGCATCTTTTAAATTAAATGGCCACGTCAACCGACATAATTCTGTCTACTGGGCAGGTGAAAATCCTCACCTAATCCTCGAGAAGGAAGTCAACACCATCGGTGTCACGGTTTGGATTGGGATCTGTGCTTCTGGTCTGGTTGGTCCGTTCTTTTTTGAAAAAACTGTGACAGGCGCCAACTACGTGGCGATGCTCAACAATAATTTCCTTCCAAAAGTGGCAACCTGGCCACACATTCGTGAGATGTGGTTCCAACAAGATGGAGCACCACCCCACTACAGCCACGCTGCGCGCGATTGGCTCGATGAGCACTTCCCTCAGAGATGGGTTGGGTTGGACGCCGTGGTCCCATAGATTACACTGGTATGCATATGAAATTTTTTTGTCTGCTGTGAGGGTATTTTCAACTCATATTATATAATTCGACCATGCTGAATTCGAAAATGACATTGGTTTTCCTCAATCAGGTCAGGTTTTTTCTCTATTGGCCATTTATTATAAGTCCAATTTTATCCCCAAATTTATTGATTTTTTTAGCTTAAACACTGTAGATACGAGTAATATTATAAGAACACTCATGAAAAATGAAAACATTGTGTGAATAAATACTTTTATTCATACAATGAATATGGAAAAAAGTTTATTGAGGAAGGAATGAAGTTTTTTTGGCTTTCCGTCTGTGTTTTTCTTCGGGCACGTCTCGCTTCAAACACCAGCAATAGTCCGCCAGCATATTGATATCCCAGTTTCCCTGGTACCTCTCTTCCATTATTTTGATATCTTGGTGAAATCGTTCACCCTGTTCCTCACTATAATCCCCGCAATTTTAAGGAAAATAGTCCAAGTGGGACCACAAAAAGTGCATTTTTATGGACATGCGCGACCCATGAGCTTTGAAAGCTTCCATCAAGTTTTCGACAACGGACTCGTATTCTGGACTTCTACGCTTGCCAAGAAAATCAGTTGGAGTCATTGCGTTTTTGAACTGAGTATCCTTGATCAAAGTTCGAATTTGAGGACCATCAAAAACCCCAGCATTTAGTTTAGCATCAGATATATGAGGAAATTTACTCTCGAGATATCGGAATGCTGAACCCTCCTTATTCATTGATTTGATGAAATTTTTCATCAAGCCCAGCTTAATATGAAGTGGTGGGAGCAAAATTTTTGTTGGTGGTACAAGGGGCACTGAAACGACATTATGCGACCTAGGTTCAAAATTCTCTCTGGATGCCCATTCACGCTGTGCATAGTGCTTCTCATCCGCTCGGCTATCCCATTTGCAGAGGAAACATGGGTATTTCGTGTATCCCCCTTGCATTCCCAATACAAATGCCACAATCTGAAAAAAAATGAAAATATTTAAAGAATTTAGAGAATTTGTTCTATCAGATAAAAAAATCTATGCATTGGACTGTATCACTTCTGTGGGGAAGTTAAGTGTTCTTATACGCTCTCAAATAACCTTTGGAAAAACAACATAGTCAATAGCAATAGTTTACTTATGATATTAGTATTACTTTCAAATCTCCACAGATCCTCCAGTTATGTTGGTCATATACGAGAGCATCCAGTAAAATTTTCATGTTATCGTAGCTCTCAGTAAGTTGTACGGAATGTGCTACAGGGACTGATGCAACCCTATTCCCAATGTTGAGAAGTACTGCTTTCAAACTTCATTTAGACGAGTCTATAAATAGCCTCCATTCTGATGCGTTATATGGCAGGCCCAAGGATTCGATTAGCCCCTCAACATTGCAGCAGTACACTAAGGAAGAGGTATTTTCGTGCACTGCAAAAAACTTGCGGAATTCTTCCTCTCATTTCCTATACCAGGAGAATGTTGTTCCCGGAGCCAGCAAGTTGTCCTCTCGAAGTCGTGAGCCCAAGATCTCGGCAGCTAATTTGGAAAGTCCTAAATCCCTGGTAAGATCATTAAGTTTGGCCTGGTTGAGAGGCCTTGGCTCATTTGAAGCGGTATTTTGAGGTATATACAACTGGGACTGGTCATTGGCATTGGTCATTGATTCATCATCAGAATCATCGAAGTCCAGGGTTTGAGGTGGGTCGGGTATTGGAATTCCAGGACCATGGGGTACAGGTCTCATAGCAGAAGGAATGTCAGGGTATACAACAATGTGTTTATTCTTCTTGTTAACTCCTGAAAATAGAAACACAGAAACATGGATATAAAACTTGCATATGAAATAGAAGAAGCATTCAGACAGTGGTGGCTCGTGAGGGAAGGCTGCGGTCTGTAAGATATGAAATAGGTCGATGGAGTCTGTATATTTTCTTTCTTTTCATTCATATTGTCCCTTCGGGGACAATATGAATGAAAAAGAAAGAAAATATACAATCATTGTATATGTAAATGTAACTTGTATAACAATATGTATGTGTAAATGTATTTTCTATATCAATATGTATATGTAAATGTATGATTACCATTATGGTGAATATTATGCTATATATGGTGAAATACATTATGGTGAATATTATGTCAAGTTTCATATGAGGATTTCAAAATATTTAAGAAAAATAAATTTATAAGCCCACCTTGGAGGTTTGTCATGCAGAAATAGCAATCTGTCACGTGATCCTTTCCTTCTCTCCAAATCATGGGAATTCCAAAAGGCAAAGATTTCGCTCTGCCTTCGCTCCATCTTCTCAAATTTTCAATGCACGTCTTGCAGCACATATGAGGGGCGAAATTTTTGTCCTGGTCCCCTAGCTTAATTCCAAAGTATGCTCTATACATTGTCTTCACAAATTTAGTGATTTGGGACTGGTTATTTGGCATGGTAACCGTCCCACATATGTAGCAGAATCTATTGGGATCATTTTTACATGCTCTATTCATTATGAAATATTTTATCTATATGCCTGAAAAGTAGAAAAAGATATTATACAAGTGAAACAAGTGATGATAGATGTTACTGTTCCAATTCCGCTTTGACAAAATCACAAAAAATTCTATTTTACTTATGAGGCCATAGCCGGATAACCTGAGCTGATTGAGAAAAACGGATTGCAGATTCGAAATGAGCAGGAAAAACTATAAGAATAACTTACAAAACCCTTGACAGCAAAATTGATGCATACCAGTGTTATCCTCCTCGATCTCCTGACCTTACACCTCCAGACTTTTTTCTTTGGGGTGTGCTGAAGAATTCAGTCTATGCTGAAAAACCAAGGACCATTCAGCAGCTCACTACGAGAATTGTGAATTCTTGCGCAGAAATCAACGAAGATTTGTGTCGAAGTGTGTGCTATTCTGTGGTAGACAGATTTTCTAAATGCATTGAAGAACGTGGTCAGCATTTCGAACACTTGTTCTAATCATGCTTTACATTGTAATTTCTTAATTTGTGACTAAATTTCAATAAACATTTACTTTGGAATAAGTGCTTATTGACTGCCCGGTTACTTCTGCCTCACCCTGTATACCTTACCTTACAACCTTACAAAGGTTCCACGTGATGATTTCTCATTTTGCGAAGGTCAAGCGTGTCACCCCTCCTCTCGAGTTGGCCTGGTGAAGTAGTGAGTTGGATTCTTGCGCTCTCCACCTCATATAGCCAGGTACGCCCGGCTCATCGGGGATTGTTCTGAGCCAGGCGTCAAGTCTTCTTTTGAAGATTTCCACTGCAACTCCCTTCGTGTTTCTTAGGTCTTTGGGCAGCTGATTAAATAGTTTTGGTCCTCTCACTACAAAACTATTTTCTTTCAGGATTAAGGATGTTCCCTGTCTCGCCTTCAATTTGGGAATACGACACAGTCTACCGTTTCTACCTTCCACCGTTGTTTGGGGAGTTATGGGATTCAGAGTAAGATTAGGGACTAGTTTCTCCATTATTTTCCAAGTGTAAATAATGGTGTATCTCTCTCTTCTCCTTTCCAGTGAATATAGGTTTAGTTCTCGTAACCTTTCCCAGTAATTTAGTTCTTTGCACCCATTGATCTTGGCTGTGAAACTTCTTTGAATCCCCTCCAGCTGTCTAATGTCTTCTTTTTTATATGGGGATGTTAGGACCGAGCAGTATTCCAGTTTGGGTATTATCAGGGTTTTCAGTAGGGGGATCATTACATTCCTATCCCTTCGTTTAAAAGTTCTCAATATCAGACCCGTTATTCTCTTTGCTCTGTTTACTGCTATCTTATTTTGTGTTTCAAATTTCGCATCATCTGTCATTACAACCCCTAAATCTTTTGCTCTGGAATTTCTCTGGACTTCCTGTCCATTTGGGGTATAATATTCCATGGACTTTAGGTCTTCTCTTTTACCGTACCGTAATAGCTGAAATTTCTCGGTGTTAAACTTCATATTGTTGTCTTCCGTCCACTTGTAAATTTTGTTTATGTCGGTTTGTAGAGATCCTATGTCTTCTGGTTTTCGTATTTTTCTACTGATCTTTGTGTCATCTGCAAAGGATGTTACTGTGCTGTCTCTGGTAACGTCCTCATCTATGTCAGTTAGCATGATTATGAAGAGTAGTGGAGCTAATACCGTTCCTTGTGGTTCTGAGCTGAGGACCTCTGATTCTGATGAAGATACTCCTTGTACTGTAACGACTTGCCTCCACTCACTAAGGAAATTATATATCCATTTCCCTACTTTTCCTGTTATTCCCATATATTTCAGTTTATGTATTATGATTCCATGGTCACACTTGTCAAACGCTTTAGCAAAGTCTGTGTATAGTACATCATAGTTTTCATTACTTTCAAGTGAATCAATAATGTTGTTGTAGTGTTCCATTAGTTGTGACAGGCATGATCTGCCTGACCGAAACCCGTGTTGGTTATCATTGAATTTTTTCTGAGTTTCCAAAAAGTCATAGATTTTCTGTCTAACAATTCTTTCAAATATTTTGGTGAGATGAGATGTAAGCGACACTGGCCTATAGTTTTTGGCCTCGGATCGATCTCCTCCTCTATATATTGGGATGATGTTCGCGCTCTTCAGGATGCCTGGTATTTCTCCCGTGTTTAATGATCGTCTCCATATCCAGTATAGGGGCTCAGCGATTGCATTCTTGCAGTTTTTGATCAGTGTGGCATTCCATTTATCCGGTCCTGCCGCTGAGTGTGTTTTTAGTTTCCCTATGACTTGTGCAATATCCTCCGTCGTAAAGTCGAAATCCGTTATACTTTCCCCTTGTGGTTCTTCAAAGAACGCGTTTCTATCGCATATCAGTTTGTCAGTTTTTGGGATACTGAAAGATGATTCATATTGAGCTTTTAATATTTCAGCTACTTCTGTTAGATCATCAGATAAATCACTATTCTCATTTTTTAAAGGCCCGATAGTCGCATAGTTTTTCGACTTTCTTTTTGCGAAATTATAGAAGTACTTTGAGTTAGCCTTTATCGCTTCTATAGCGTCATCATCTTCTTTTTCTGTATGCTTCTCGATTAGTTCCTCTATGACGACATCGATACTTTGCAGTTTATCATTTAATATTTTTCTGATGTTATCTTTACAATTACTTAATTTTGCAGTCACTCTTTTTCTCTTTCGGAACAATGCCCTCTTTTGTCTTTCGAACCTGCTTCTCTTTCCTCTTTGTTGTATCTTTGGGACGTGTTTTTCCACAATTTCTAACGTCTTCTCCTCTAACGTCATTAGCATCTCTTCCGTTGTCTTGGCCTCGAAAATGGTTTTCCAATCTATTACTTCCATGCTGGATGTCACCTCTTCCCAGTTTATAGCTTTGGAGTGAAAATTAAAAATTTCGAATTTGCTTCTTTCTGTTGTGCGTGTTCTTTCCTTTCCTGTTGCCTTTATATTAGTTGTTATTTCAATGATGTTGTGGTCTGATATCCTAGTTGGGGATATTTCCACATTATCAATTAATTACTGTTGTTTGTGAATACCAAATCTAGGCAGTTGTTTTTTCTTGTGTTTTCTGTTATTTCTTGCGTTAACATAAATTCATCAGCTAAAGCTAGTAGCATTTTTACCTGCTCCTGGTCTTCTCGTGTGCCCCCCTTGTCCTGGTGTATACATATATTTTTTCCTATCCTTTTATATTTCATGAATGGGAAATTAAAATCACCACAGAGAAAAATATTTGGGGTTGGAGAATGTAGATCTTTTACCAAGTTTCTTACCTCTGTAATGGAATCTGAAAATTTTGAGGTTGGCGTGTTTGGGGTCTGTACATTACAATTAGTACCATATTTAATTTTTCAGTTTTTGCTGCCACACATTCTACGTAGTTGTTTGAGGTACTTATAGCCATTTCTGCTATGTGCCTTTCGTGTGTGTAAATAGCACATCCTCCTTTACGTCTCACTGTTCTGTCGGCTCGGAGGATGTTATATTTGTCAATTTGTATTTCTTTTTTGTCAATACAGGACTCACAATTTTCACAGTTCGCCTGGCAGTCCTTTAGATGAGTTTCCGTGAGGCATGTAAAGTCTGCTCCAGCTTCTTGCATGAGTCCTTTCAGGTATAAAACTTTGTTTGTGGAGTGGTTTGATTTGAGGCCCTGTATGTTGGCTAGGATTATTTTTATTTTTTCTCTTTCTTTTTCGCATACAGGTGGTTCCGATTCGTTTTCCAATGGGGGTGCCGGTTTCGTTGCCTTGTGGTCCTCCGAGAATTTACCTCTTTTTATCTTTGTCGGTACCTGTTGTCCCGATGACGCATGAAGTGCCTTTGGTCGTACCTTCTGTCTGGCTCTCATTTCTATATTTATATTTGTCAGCTGGTTTTGTAATTGCTTGAGAGTATTTAACAGCTGAAATGTGTTGGCTGCGTCTAAAAAATTTCCATTCTTCTTTGATGTTCGTTTTTTCTGTTCCCTCGTTGCGTTCCTTTGAGGGTGGTGGTATCGGCATTTTTTTTCATATTTGCAACTCCCATACCTTTCATAAGTGTTGCAGGTCGTAAGATGGTGGAACATGCATTTCTTATCAAACTTGCAGTATCCACTTGTGTAATGCATTTTGCATAATGTGGGATGTGCATATATGCATTGCCCATCCCGATATCTGCAGTTTCCTTTCGCGTAGTATTTGCATATGATATTTTCTACGCTTCTGCTTTCTTTATTATTATTTTCCAAGTTCTTAGTTTTCGCATTATCATTAATTTTCTTTGGCTGCTTATTTTCTACATTTTTAGTTATTATCCTTTTATCATTTCGCTTGTTGGACCATTTGTCTACTTCGCCACTTTTACTTATTTCTTTCCTTTCATCTATGTCTTCCTTCCGTATTATATTGTTTATGTCGTTATTTATTATTAAGTTGTTGTTCGTTATTATACTGTTATTCGTTGTTTCGTCTTCTCTCTCATCCACCCTGTTTTTCGTTGGGACCATTTCGGACCCATGTGTCTCCATTATTTCATTATTTTTTGTTACTATCGAGTCTGCTATCTCCATTTCTTTAAAGACCGCGAAAGAATTTACGGTCTGTGTACACACGTCACAGAAATTTGATCCCCACGACGTGTTTCGCGTTCGAGACAAGAGTTATTTCCCTCTCATTCCAATTCATGCAGTTATAGTCGTTTAATCATTGACAGAAGTCACATCTAATCGCTAGGCTTTCTGTTATTATTATTGTACTCAGGCTTTAAGTCTGATTGTCTTCAACACTCCATGGCCTCACAGCCATAAATTGGCAATTTATTATTCAGCTTGATACAGGTCTGTAGTTACTTAGGCTTTTTTTAAAATACTCCTCAATTTTAGATAAACAATCATTTGATAACTTGTACTGTCTCCCCATTTTCCCAGCAACTGTAGGTGGTTCAATTGAACACAAAACATGTTGGAATGGAATCCAGCAAACGTCCTCTTGTTCAGGCTATTTAAAAGGATTCTTTTTCGTGAAATTTACTAATAGATCCTTCTCAGTATCACACACTTCAACTATGTTTCCAACAAACCAGTCACCTTCATAGAAACAGGCCACATATGTACCAGGTTTATATTGGTAAGCCACATTTTCTTGTGTAGCATTGAGGAAGGAAAGTTGTACGTTAAAGAAATTTTCATCACTAGAAATTTTGTACAGTTTAATGCCTGTTGATGAAGGTCTAAAGCAGTGATATGAACGGGTTCCTGGGATTGTCTTAATTAAGGAATACCTTTTTTCTAACTCAAATAAATTAGCATTTTCCTCAATTTTAGCTGAATCAATGTACAGAAATTGTATACCATCAATATTAGATTTACACCAATCGAACATCTCTTTTGGATTGGTGATGTAACCTTTACTTGTTGCTTGTAGATTTGCCCAGGCAACTAACCTTTTGATGGTGCCATCAAGACCATCACAGGGGCTCTTTCCATGAGAGGTGGCAAAAAAGTTCCATTGACATGTTAGAAATCTTTTTCATGTAACACTGAATTAATGATGTTTTTATAGTTTTTATATTGACTTGCTGCGCCATCGCTAAAGTAACAAATGTGTGTTAGTTTAGGATTCTGACTTTTAAGTAATTTCAAGGCTTCACATAAAAAAGAATGAACTGCAGTTGTGTTGTGTGTAAGTGAATCTGATATTACACAAAAATTTGTAACTTTTAGTTCACCATCAACTTTTTGATAGCAGACTACCGGATGCAAGGTAGCCTGGGTATTGTCCCAGTGATGCCCTCGTACAGCATCCTGAGTTATAAAACTATAGTTTTCAGAGAAGTCAACAAGCACTAATGCTGTAGAATCATTGAGGCTTTCTTTCTTTACAGTCGGACAAATATTTTGATTGGGCTTTTGCTATGAAATGGTGTACTTTCAACTTTTTTGCATTTTCACATATGTCTTCTACTACATTCGAAACACTTTTTGTCATTGTGACTAGTTGGGTATGGTCTGTATGAAGCCACTGCTTAAAGGAAACATCATCATCCATGTCATAATCATTGTTTTCAAAAATGGTAAGAAGCCAATCCCATAATTCATTTAAACCAGGACATGTTTTGCAGTTATTAATCATGCAGTTTCTGGTTTCAGTGTTGCAGACTATTTTCCTTAGTAACACACTTAATTCTACTTTGACGGGGAGTGATTCACATAAAAGTTTAAAGTTCTGGTGTATTTCACAAATGCATACATTGTGTGATCCTTTACTCCCCACACCCATACACCATTTTGGTCTCAGTTCAAAAAACTTTGATTTGGAGATTTTGTCATTTGGATATTTATTTTTGTAAAGCGTACATAATTCTCTGATATTTGTCAGCAACAGTATTTTCTGCTTGTGAACCTTCCCTTGTGGTGTTTTTATTGATTTGTAGTCTTTTTTACCAGGGCATTCTCTAGTATATTCATTGTTTTGGAAAAATTCTATCACACACCTTTATTTCATTGCTTATACCCTTGCTACTCTTTTTATTTCTCATTATAGGAAGGATACCTTCTTTTCTCTTTAAGGCCCTCACAGCATTAACCATTCTGGCTGACACTTCAAATTCTTTCATAATTCTTTCTCTGGACCAGGTTTTACCAATTGGAAGGAGTGTTAGAATTTGTATCTTTTCTTGTCTGGTACTAGTTTTACACTTTTCTTTCAATTCCTCTATCATATGCTAATAACACTTTTCTTCCTCACTCTCTATAGGTTTCTCCGCTTCCTCATCCAAAATGCTAGGCTTCATATGAAGTACTTTTGACAGCTTTGATTTTGTTGATGTTTCAGTTTGCTTTAGTTTCCTTTTCTCATAAAACTTTCGATCTCTTGCTCTTACATACTGAATGGGTGAGCATTCTAGTGAACCTAACGTTTCGTCAAATGTCTCCTTAACCCTTTAAGCCCTGAATTTTTTGTAGGGTTAAGTTATGAATGCATGTATTTGAAACGTTAGCAATTGGCATCTTCAGTCCTTAAAGGGTTAACTATTTCTTCTGGAACATATTCATCACTACCCGAGTCTTTTTCATCTTCAATCGTCTTGGCTCTAGAGAAGCATGTTGAGCAAAGTTTCTGTCCTGGTATCAGATTCAGTCTAGTTGCTATGTCTTTGTCAATAATTTGTAGTGATTCTGCAAATAAAGTAGGGTCTAAACACATTGGAAAATAATTTTAAAACCAACATTTGGTTATAGGCTATTCGTATAAAATATTCAAAACATATGCATTGAGTAGCACAGTATATAGCCTACCCTATTAAAATTAAATAGCTAATTTAGGTTACAATTTACAATGTAAACTTCTTTATGAAATATAAATATATTAGTACCTATATTTACTTAATTGTTATCTTCTTTCGATGATTTCTCCATGGATCTTGGCAGCTACGTTGCATTTGTTGGTAATGCATTCCAAACATTTTTTCATGGTGGTAGCATACAGTAGCACTATTTGGGTTGATTACAGTTGCTTTTGTTCTCCACAATAGCAGTTTCCTTGTTTCATCTGTCAGCTCATGTAAGGTATACATACCCACCTTCCTGGTGAGTCTGTGTTCATGACATGGATCATCCAAGTACATACCAAAGCTGCACTGATTCTTGATTAGAATAAGCCATTATTACAGGCAGTAAAATTAAGTTAATTGCACTAGTTAAATTTCCTGAAAATAAAAGATCATGATCTATAAAATAGGCCTGGACATTAATGATTAACCATCATGTTTTACATTTATAAGAAATACAAAGCAAAATGAGCTACCCAGAGCCCTTCGAGTCGCTGGTTGTTTTGACAGACATATTAAATTTCTTGTATGTTTTAGACTTATTTACATATTACAATTGTAAATCAACTTAAGTAATAAAATGGAAGTAAAATTACAATTCAATGTCATAAATAGAAATTTAAAAATTTGAGATTTTTCACAAAAAGTACTTTTCTTTGAATCACCAAAACTATATGAAGGAGTTGAGTTGAGGTCTATTCCTTAATATATGTTTTTTTACACATGTGTATCTTTCTTTACTAGAAGTATCAACTCCTTGACTAATTTCAGACACCTTTATATTAAGCCCAAAAGTTGATGTTAATTTTGCAAATTTTGTGAAAATATCAACTTTTGGAAATTTTTAAAAATAGAAATAAATCCTTTTTTGGTTATTCTTTTATTTCACTCATAAATTTACAACCCATAGAGACTATTAGGAGTATTAAAACAGCTGTGATTGATGTAGAACTAAAACTTTTGAAAATGGTAGTCGTAAAAGTGGAAGGAATTGATGCAAGCTTCAAAATGGAGCCATATTTAAGCCCTTGTAACTTAGAAACTGTTTGTTCCCCAGCCTTTTTGCTTGCAAAATTGAAAAGCCCACCAGAAGTTGTATTGGCATGACAAATTTGAAGCTTCTACTCCTATTAGAAGACACTTTTCAAGGCCTCTCAAAATGAAGGCATTGGCCAATCAAGCCCAATATGGGCATTTTTTGTTGAAGGTGGGGGCCATTTAAGCGACCATAAAATTAAATGTATTTTACTGAGGAAGCTAAAATTTTAGATTTAAGCTATTGAATGGTGTATGAATCAACCCTGAAAATTTGAAGAAAATCAGAGATTGTCACCTGACCACCCCTGTACCAATTGAGCTGGAATGACCTTGCTGTCTACATAGATCCAATGAACCAAATTTTGTTGACTGATGAACAAATTGCTAAAGCAAAAGAGGCCCTCTGCGAGGTTGCAATTCGCATAAAAGGGCTATTACCTGAAAATCCTGAACCACAGGATGAATATATGAGTAGTAAGTCCCTCTCATCCTCTTCAAATGATGAAGAATTAGACTTTCAAAAATATTTAGATAAAATTGAATGCTCAAAAGCAAAGAGTTGCTGCTTAAACGTGCATAGGCAACCTTTTGATGTTAAACTAATGAAATTTAAGCAAGATTTTTTGATGGCCTAAAAGAAGTGGAAAAATATGATTGCTCATCTAAACTGACAATACAAGAAGTCATCCCTGCATATCCAGAGATTTTAAGAGATACAGCTATGATAGTAACAGCCATGCCACCCACTCAGGTCAGTGTGGAGAGACTGTTTTCCACACTGAAAATAATTAAATCAGATTTAAGGGCTTTAATGAAAGAGGATCTGGCAGAAGCAATTCTGTTCCTAAGAACAAGTTATTCGTAAATTTTAGATTTTCACCCTTGGCCTTAGTTTAATAAATTTTGCAGGAATACTTTTATATTTTTGATTGCATTTAATGAAATTTTTATTTTGTCAGTCTTAAATTTATTTTTGTTTTTGTTTTATGCTCAATGAATTTTGTTTTTTCATAAATAAAAAAGCCATAATGGCATCGCTACAACCATTAGACTCAAACTTTGCAGGTTATGAGTTTAAAAAGTAGCCTGATGATTCACGTGGTGGTGATGAAATTCCTCTTGTGTAATTATCATCATAGCAGATTTAGAATTAATATACCTTCAGAATCGGATAGACAAAAAATTGAGGAGTCGGTGTCAGTTTTTTATGTGCCGACTCCACAGCCCTGGTTTACTCACTCTACAGCCCCATTGGATGTGGGGCAATAGGGAGAAGTCCTTACATGGAGTATATCCAGTTCAAGCAAGGTATCTTCAAATTCCTGGGCTGTGAACTCAGGCCCATTATCACTGAGTAGTAGGGTGTGACCATTGCCCTCCAAAAATCAAAAAATGGCCCTACAATGCTGTTCAAAGTTTTAGTGTTGTGTGTTTATCTAGGAAACACCCCTGTAAATTTTCTTGGAGATCGGTGCATGTTTGAGCTAGCACTGTCGTCCATCGTGTCAGAAATAAGTTTAAAAATCATGGATGAATGGCAACCATCAGACAAAGTACTGGTGCACTGGGATGGTAAACTTATGGACACGCTGGATTCCAAAGGCACTGATGACTGCCTGCCCATTCTTGTGTCTGGTGTCAATGGCACAAAGCTTCTTGGAGTCCCACCTCTTCCGCATTTGACTCAAAAAGCTGGCCTGGTTCAAGGAGACTTGATATCAACAGCAACCAAACAACTTCTGGTCGATTGGGAGTGTGAACAGAATGTCATTGGTATGGTTTTCGACACAACTTCATCCAATACAGGTAAACCTATTTCAAACATCAGCGTGAATTTATCATGACATTAATACCAAAATACAGTGAATGATTTAACAGAAATCTGCAAAAAGCACGTGCCTGAAATGGTGGCCTTAAACTACAATTACATTTTTTTTCAGGACAAAAAACAGCTACTTGCGTCTCCCTCCAAAAGGAATTAGAGCATGCCATATTCTGGTGCGCCTGTCGCAGGCATGTGGGCGAAGTCATCCTAGGTGCTTGCTGGGATTGCTTGAAAGTGGAGGGCTCTTCAAGTCCAAACATAATGGTTTTCCAGAGGTGAGTCATAAGCTTTACAAAATAACAAGGAATATTATTATCTAATGAACAAATTTAGTGGAATTTCTTTTATTAGACTTATAAGATATACTAACACCAAGCAAATGATCGATCATATCAATCTTAATACCCCTAAAACAATATTATAGATTAGTACAAAATACAATAATCCCAATAATTGCATTTCTAGGTTCAAGAACCATTTCTCTCAACTGCGTACAATGAAAAAAAGAAATACTACTACCCTGCAATGCCTGGAGTGTTTGAGGAGTGCCAGCAGGAGATGGCTGACTACTTCCGTGAATCTCTAGCCCAACCATTTACACGTGGCAACTACAAGGAGCTGGTAGAGCTTTGTCTGCTGCTTGTAACTAAAGGATCTGAGCCAGTGAACTTCACAATGGTCTACCCCAGCGCACTTCACAAAGCAAGGTGATGGCTAAACTGCTCTATACCCTCAAGATTGTTCTTTTGTCAGGCCAGATCAAAGAGCAGTTTCCCAAAGCCGAGGTTGTGACAAAGTCAAATCAGCAAGTTAGAACGGTTTGCTGTGTTCACAGTCGCTGTTTATGTCCCATGGTGGATTGTTTGCCCCGTTCCAGCAAGTGCGCCACTGAATGACTTGAATTTGGTCGAAACCTTGGCTGAATTTGCCCCATATGACGCCACAATAGTTGACAAAGCACGTGTGGCACTCAGTAGACACACTTGGTACCTAACTGAGGAGTTGGCCCCACTGGCTTTGTTCTCGTCCCAAGTACAAGAAAGGACAAAAGAGGAGATGAGGAAGGCCCTTCTTTGCCATGAAGGCACTGAAGTTACTAAGAGAGTGGGGCTCAATCATGGAGGCTATGGAAAGCCATATCTTCCCCCTGTCCCAGAAAGTGGCACTGCCCTGGTGGACCTAATTGGGCCTGACTCAAGCCGGTTCTTCACCATTTTAGGCATGCCCTATCAGTTTCTCCACAGTCCAGCCAGTGAATGGGTGGATCATGACGACTACCTGAACATGAAACGGGTTGTGGACAAGCTTCAGGTCGTCAATGAGGCTGCAGAGCATGGTGTAAAACTTTGCCATGACTTTCTTAATGTTGCCAGGGATGAAGAGTGCTTTGAAGAAGTCCTTCAAGTAGTTGAAAATGACAGACTCCGCGTTCCTAATCAGCGCAAATGATCATCTGTTTCCGAATAGAAATCATGGTTTCTTGCTCTAGAGAAATAATACCTTGTGAATATATGATAAAACCCCTTAATGTACCATGAGAGAATAAGAATGATTAACTTTTTTGTGTTAGTGATAACAGTTTTTAATTAAGACAGGCAAATGATTTGTGTTAATATCCCTTATGATGGTTGTGTAATCTCATATATAGGCGCGTATGCCTTATAAGCAAAATCGCTATTTTTCAAATTGCTGGTGCTCACTCGAATATGCATGAATCTTCAAATAATTGCACGTGGGTATTTTTTATGTCAATATGCAACACCAAAATTTTGAACAGCATTGTAGGACAAAGTTGGGGCAACTGTCACACCCTACTGAGTAGCTTTTCAGGCAGCATGGGCAGAAATGGATATACTCAAGTTTTGAATGCTTGTGCTATAGTAGAGGCCTGTTTATTGGGTAGTGGGATCACGAACAACCACTTAGAGAAATGGTCAACCACCACCAATGCACAATTATTCCCCTTTTGAGAGATAGGGTAGGAGATAAGATCTGCTGCAATCAACTAAAAAGAATGTTGGGTTACAATCTTAAACACAGGTGTTGTGTGGAGAATATTGGTAATCTTCACTCTCTGACACTCCACACAAGAGGTGACTATCTCAGTCACTATGCGATGCAGCTGTGGGTACCAAAAATGTTCCAATAATAGGGCAAGCAATTTATTTTGCCCTAAGTGAGCAAACTCCTTGTGAAAAATGACAGCCCAATCTATAGCAACACCTTTGGCAACAACACAATGCAAGTGGTGGTGGTCTTCCCCTATGGTAAATGATGTCATCAATAACTACCAATTGCTGATGATCTCATTTATATGATTGTAGGTTTCCAGTATATCGTTTTGCTGGCCATTGTTGCTTAATCCCCTTTTTTAACCCTTTCCCTCCGACCGTGTGAGTTACGCCCATGATGAGGGCTGCGACGTTTCTACTGTAGGCCTATTCTGTGCAGCGCGTAGGTTCATGATTTTTTATTACATTTATGATTTTTACTCGTTAGTTAATGTAAAAATATAAAAAATATAAAATAATATATAATATAAATAAAAAATGTAGAAATATATAAAAAGAAATGTGAAGCTTACCTTTATTGTAAAATTTAGAAGTTCATTTCAGTGTGGTAGTTTTCAAAACAAGGAATCATGCAAAGGCCAGATTTTTCGGTACAGGTTTTGCATTGGTAGCGTGTTTGCTTGCATATTCCACATAAATAACACACTCTACATCTTTTCGTAGGGTTTGGACTTTTCTCAGATTGCACACATTCAATAAAATGCCTTCCAACTAGCCTTGGCAAAACTGCTTTCTTTGTTACATCTTCTCTAGTGGCAGGAAGCTCTTTTATGATATTTAGACAGAAGTCTGAATATGTAACCTCCTTTTTGATGAAATAGATCCCAAGAGCATCTAATGAACGAACTTGGATCAAATGCGCTGCCAGTTTTTTGTACCATCTAACTGTTTTTCTAGTCATTGTACAGGGTGTCCCAGAATTAACTATTTCAATGAAATCGGACAAATTTAAAAAAAAACACTTTTATTTATGTTTATCATGTTTAATATGTGTTAAAAATGTATAAATTTCTAAATTTTTTTCATAATTTTATTTTCATAATTTTTTTATTATCTGGTCCAATGAAAGACCGTCTGAAGTCATAGAATGGCAAAGAGACTCTCCAAAAGTTAACGTGTGGCTTGGAATGACCAAATCCAAAATTTATGGTGCTCCATCTTGTTGAAACACAACATTATCAAGAATGCCATCATCAAGAAGCTGTGGTTCGAGAAACTGCTGAAGCATATCAAGGTAGATGGTACCTGTTACAGTTGCTTCCGCAAAGAAGAATGGGCCATAAATTTTGGATTTGGTCATTCCAAGCCACACGTTAACTTTTGGAGAGTCTCTCTGCCATTCTATGACTTCAGATGGTCTTTCATTGGACCAGATAATGAAAAAATTATGAAAATAAAATTATGAAAAAAATTTAGAAATTTATATATTTTTAACACATTAAACATGATAAACATAAATAAGTGTTTTTAAAAAATTTGTCTGATTTCATTGAAATAGTTAATTCTGGGACACCCTGTATAGTAATGCAAAACCTGATCAGTTTTGTCTACAAAACCCATATTTTGGTTATAGTCCTTGATGCATATTGGTATGTTTACCTGAACTGGATCTTGTTTAGACCTTCTCCTTACAGTAGCTTCTGTATTTGAATGTGCATTGGAAAGCATAAATACATTCCTCTTATCTGAATAAATGAGTGCATGAAGATCTTCACTTTCGAATGCATGTTTTTTCCCCTTTCCAATTTTGACACCTCTCAGTTCATTGGGCATACCTTGCCTATTATTTTGAATAGTGCCTGTAGCTCCAGTCTTATTTTCTTTCAAGAATTGATAAAGTTTTGGTGTTGTGTAATAATTATCCGTGAATACGTGATGGCCTTTACCAAGAAATCCCTGCATCATATTCATAACAACACTTTGTCTTTGAAAAATTATCTGTTATTTCCATTGTTCCAGTATATACTTGGCACTGCACTGTTACACCATTCTCATTGACAAGTTTGAAAATTTTTATTCCAAACCTACAGCGTTTTGTTTTTATATACTGGTGAAACAGAAGCCTACCTTTCCACAGCAGCAATGATTCATCCAAACTTAGTTTCCTTGATGGGTAGTATTTTCCATTTAGCGAATCATCAAGGAATTTTAGCAAGGGATTTAGTTTTTTCAAACGCTTGTTTGAATAGCCATCAACTTCTTCAGAGCCATTTGCAAAATGGCAAAAACGTAAGATATTACAAAACCTCTCTTTTTATAACTGCTGAAAAGATTGGTGTAGTTATATATTCATCAGTAGACCAATAAGAGTTTATTGTGGGTTTTTGAATAATTCCCATCAGAAGCAATAATCCAATAAAGGCCTTCATCTCATTTATTGTTGTAGGAAACCATTGTTTATACCGTGAACAGCGTTTTATTTCAGTTTGGGCAAGAAACTGCTCAGCATACGTGTTTGTTTCTACAACCATATGCTCAAATATTGTATCAGGAAAAAATTCAAAACATAAAAGTTGCCAGATATCGCTCGAGCAAAGTCTAAACTTTCCTACAATGACGAAAAAGACTCAGTTCTCCACGATGACGGGTTTAATACAAGCAAATGTATTTATGACTGAGGAGATCAGTCCCGCGTCACTGGCGAACATTTTCAATGACTGAAGAGATCAGTCCCACGCACCGAAAGGGTTAAGGTGACGTAGGTGAGGGTCAAGTTTTTGTAAGGTTACATCATCTTCCAGTGACAATGCCCCTCCTTCTTTTGGTAGTTGTTCTCTCAAAGGAATCACGACAGATGTCCACCACAACTGATGTCAGTTCCAATTGTGGTGTAAGGTTATCAGATGGTAGATTCCCCTCCCCACTAGCCTCTCTGTCAGGTGCAAGGTCCTCCTTCATGCTATCATCAAGCAGTGTAAATTCTTCAAAGGGGTTATCAGTTTCCCTATTCACACTTAGAATTTCAGGAGAAGGCTTATCATTTGATTGACCAGGTAGGTGTATAGGGTTTAACCAATTGTAATGGATCCCAGCGAGGCACTGTAGATAACATCGATCATGGTAGTTGTCAGAACCATACTTTAAGGGAGCTCGATCTCCATGATATACCCAAATCTCTACCTTATTCATATCATTATAAACTTGGATCACACGTGGGGTTGGGATCTGACCAACATGTTTCATTAGATTCAGCTGATGGGTGATAGTTTTATCAGAAGAGATCCTATACTTATTTCGCCTGTTAATTAATTCTGGTACTGTTGCTTCTCTGATTTCCCTATGATGATCCATTGTGTCACCACTACACAAGGAGAGACAATAAGAGGGAATCTCCTACCCCTGGGACCTCATTCTTTATGAATCCTTTTGGAATGGTGATCCTATAGTCTTGTTTTTACCATTGGTGTTTTTGTATTGCTTAACCATTAGCTATAAGAACCATGTCTCACATATTTGGATCACTTAAAATTATCATGTAAATATCATAATCATTTTTGAATGCCTGATTTCCTTTATAAAGACCTTGTTGAAAAACCTAACTTCAGTTATCAATATGTATCACAATGGATTTTGAGCTTTCTCAGGCTGTGAACTAAATTGTACCTTTAACTGCCTTATGAGCAACATATTAATGCAAATACATATCCCAAAATTTTAGACCATTAATTATCATTGTCAGTTTTGCTCCCTTTTCTGGCATCATTGCACTCATGGATTCCTGTGAGTCCACTGATGACAGTGCTAGGGGGATAATCTCTAAATGTTGTTGGTTTTTTTTCTTTATCAGGGATTTGTTTTTGGCTGGGACATTTGCTTATTGAAGTGAATTTGGACAAAGCTTTTTCTTCCCCAATGCCTGCACAAATGCTGAAGCCAGTGTTCACATATTTTTTTGTTATAAACATTGCTTTTGTTTACTGATTGAGCCAAGAATACATTTAATGATTGTGAGATGAAGTGGAGTTTAAAATGACACATCTGGGACTTATCAGGTTTATACAATTTGGGTAACACTCATTGACCTTACCCTAGTAACTAATATTCTTTGTTTTTTTTGCATTAGTTATGTAAGTTATTTTTTTTGTAAGTCTTGTCTCCTTTGTGTGGTAATGGGCTGGTGATGGCCAATAATTTAATGTTTTATTTTATGTTGACATTTTTGTGTGTGGTATGGGACTAATGATGTTTGTTTCTTTTGTTTTGTAGTAATAATTTTTTTTCAAGTGCTTAGTTGGTTCTGAACACATTGGTGTATGATCAATAAAATTGTTCAGATCTTCTTTAGTTACCTGTAAAAACTTGCCTGCTGATGCAGTTAACCTTGTAAGTGTTATTGTTGTTTCGTTGATTAAATTAAGCAAAGGACATTTTACTTTTCTTAAATCCTCCCACCATAAGCCGAAGAGTAAGTCGTTAAAAGAGGCAGACTGGCTATGCCCAGAGATCTTAAAGGTGAGAACCCAGTTTCAGATTGGTAGGAGCTGCCTATCTGACATAATCTCAACCACACTAAAATTGGTAACTTGCTCACCTCATTTCTCTCATTCTTAGCAGTGCAGGTGGTGCTGAAGTCAAAGGATTTTTATTAAGGCCCTCTGGGTGGTTCTCACTGGCAGCTAAATCTCCCATCTCCGCAACCAGCCGCAGCTGCCGTGACCCCACTAACAGAGTATCCGGTAGGTGAGTAACGCAAACGCATCTTTACACAGATACACTTACCGGCATCGGCCCCCGTTTCACTGGTGCCCAGACCCGGGAAGATTGAAGGGAAACATCAATAGAGAGCATTAGCTCTTGCTCTTATTCCCAGCACTCACCACACTGCACAAGAACAGTTGAGAAACAGAATTATTCACAAGAAGAGCAACAATAGAGAATGGGTGACACAACAGGTCTTGCCAGTCAATTTACCACCACTATCACCACTGCTGTGGCTTCATCAACAGTCACTGTAAGCACAATAGCTAGTCCCATCTTGACTTCTGGCACTAATTTCCCATATAACCATGACAGGGGGCAGTAGGGAAATAGCTGCTACTTTACAGCCAATAGGAACAACCCTGAGAGACCAGCATGTCCGTCACCACCTATGGCAGGAACTCCTAAGGATGGGGGCATTGACCAACCATCATGGGCAATTCTTCAACAAATGGTTATGCAGAATGCTCAGACCATGGCCATGATGTCTCAAATACTGGCTAATAGCCATACACCTAAAGTTCTTCCACCAGAAAAATACTGCCTGAGTGAAGGACATGATTTTCACGATTTTCATGAGTTTGTAAGAACCTTTGAGAAATATTTTGAGCAAGAATATCCAGGTTCCCTTGAAAGGATGTGATCCTTTTTAGCTAATTACCTCAATGGCTCTGCCTTAGAAATTTATCGAGTAATGCAGAAGTCTACTAGTGATTATGGGACACTGAAGGCCCATTTAATATCTTGGTATGAGAAAGAGCAAAGAAAGTAAGTCAGAGTCAGGACTTTATGGAGGCTACCAAGCACTCACATGAGACTATCTCTGCTTATGCCCTTAGAGTAATAAACCTAGCATGTCAGTGCTTCCCTGGTATGGATGTCACTCAACTCCGTGTAGTTAAAGATAGGTTTATATCTGGGTTGCCCTTGGAGTTTAGGCAGGAGCTGACCAGGATCATCCATACTCAAAGGACCTTACTAGGAATGAAGATCTCGTGGGAGAAGCTTGTGGCACTAGCAGACTAAAATTCCACAGAGGTCAAGCTGGAACCACCAATAGAGGCACCCAAGAAACATCCCCACCAGTGGGCCAGTGGCAGACATCCCAAACCTCTGTGAAGCCCCAACCTGAAATGACCAATGTGGTACATCTAGCACCAGCCCTTTCTACAGCTCAAGTAGCACTCCCATTGAATCAGTGTTCTTATCCACCTCCTTCATGGAATTGGCCACCTAACTACACTGAACAAATCCTACACCAGTCAACACACACATGACATCTGAGTTCACCACCAGTTGCATTAAGGCAAGAACTGCCTGTGGTTGCCATGGGTGCCCCTCAGTCTACTGCAAGAAAAGTGAGAACTGCAGCAAACTTCCCTAGGGGTCAGTCTCACCCACCAGCCAATAACTTTCAGCAAGTTGCAGCAGCACCAAGAGGCCTCAGGACATGTACTTATTGTCAGCAGTTAGGGCATACAAAGGGTCAATGTCCTTCGCGTCCTTTGTCATTGGTGTGGAAAGTGGGGTCATCTCCATTAAGATTGCTATATTGCCAGGAACATTTGCATACGTTGTAAGCAACATAGACAACCCCTGCACAGTGTCCTACTCAGAGGAACTATTTAAAGGAGAGGCCCCAATGCCCAAGTTGTGGAGGACCACATTTGGGTCAAGACTGCATAAATGACCAAGGGTTGGTCCCACCACCACAAGAACTAGCACCAGAATTGGGAAACTAGATAGCTCTGTCATGGAAGGCCGCATGCCAGAGCTACCCCAGCATGCTAGCAATGAACGGTCTTTTGGAGGCATCATTGCTTCCCAGGAAGCAACACCATCATGGCAATATCCATTAGCAAGTCAGGTTGCACACAACTACCTTGAGGCCCCCCAGAGTGAGACTGAAGATGAGACAGCGGAAGATGTTGAACAAGTTGGAACCCTAGAGAGGGATGAAGAGCAGCCAGTGAACACTGAAGATGAATTGGCTGAAATTCTGGACCTGAGACAAGAGCAGTAACCAAGCAATGCCTTAGTCATCTGGCCAAGAATAAAAAAAACTCCCCACACAGGCCCATTGTCAGCTCTTGTGGATAGAGGTGCTGCAGTCAGTTTGATGTCTGCTTCATGTTACCATCAACTTCCCTCTGATAAATTCCCACTAAAGGAAGTACCTCTCAAGGGGATTAGGGGTATAGGTAAACACATAGTACCAGTTCTGGGTGGTTGTACAGTCACACTCATGTTTCCCAATTTTGAAAAATAACCAATTGAGTTTGTGGTTGTGAGAGACCATGTCTCAGACTTTGATCTGATCTGTTGGGTAGACATGTTACAGACTGATAGTTTGCTTCCCGACTTGGCTAAACGAGAACTCCTCACTCGGAAGGGAAGCCAACTTATCACAGTTGCCCAGGATGCTCAACAGCCACTTCCAACCAGCCTTGAATGTGGAAGATGTTAAAGTTGCACCCCGCACCTGTCAAATGATAGAGGCATGTTTCCGCCTCCAAGGATACAACCCTGATCACGAGTTAACTTATTTGGAAAGTAACTCCTTGGTAAAAGATTTGATTATACAATGTGGATTAATGAATGTCACAGAAGACAACTTTTTGGTTGCTGTATTCAACTTTGGAAACTTCTCACAGAAGATCTCCAGAGAAAACTTAATTGGGAAGGCTATGAAACATGCAGGGTAAGGACTCACTGGTACATCTGGTGGACTTCACTGACAGTTCAAAAACTTCTCAAAATCAGAAGGACTGGACTTCACAAATGATGGTTGATGCTTTTGAGTTGACAAATACATGTCTCTCAGCAGAACAAAAGGACCAGTTAGTCCAGTTGTTGCTGTGCCACCAAGGAGCTATTAGTCATGGTGATGGGGATGCTGGCCACACAACCATTATCAAGCATCAGATTGAAACAGAACACAGGCTTCCAGTCCATATCCCAGTAAGGCGAGTCCAAGGACCTGTACTGCAGGGCATTGAAGAGCCCTGCCAACAGCTGCGGAAGGTGGTATCATCAGACGAAGTTTCTCCCCATACTCTGCACCTGTCGTACCAATTAAGAAAAGTGATGGGTCAATACGGTTATGCATTGATTATCGAGAGCTCGACAAAATAACAAAATGAGATTGCTTTCTATTACCTAATTTGATTGACACACACTTCAATTTGCATGGAATGCAATACTTTTCTACCATTGATTTAGTCAAATGGTATTATCAGGTTGAGATGGAGGAATCCAGTGTTGGAAAAACTGCATTCTCCACCCCTCTTTCCCATTAGGAATTTCTCAGAATGCCCTTTGGGGTGAAAAATGGTCCAGCTACCTTTCAGCGAGCCATGATGATGGCATTATCTGGGATCCCATGGACTCAATGCATGGTCTACCACTCTACCTTGATGATATAATGGTAGTAAGCTGCTTTTTCCCCCAACACCTTGAAATCCTGGGAAGGGTTTTACATGCCTTGGAATCTAATGGTTTTAAAATCAAACCCTCAAAGACTGAGCTTTGCCGAGAGGAAGTGACATTCCTGGGACATCAGGTGTCATCCAAGGGGATGATCCCACTGGTAAAGAACCTAGAAGGTATTGTCAAGTTTCCAATCCCAAACACCATCAGAAGACTCTGCCAATTCTTAGGGATGGTTAATTTCTATTGCCAACACATCCAAAATTGCTCAGAGATAGCAAAGCCTCTTAGTGAACTTACAGGCCACAAGATGCTGACTTGGACAGCGAGTTGCCAGACTGCGTTTGATAAACTAAAGGAGGCCTTAGTTAGTCTGATCTTATTGACATACCCTGATAGGTCAAAGGAAGCTAAACCCCTACAGCTCCATGTAGATGCTTCTAACATTGGAGCTGGGGCTTGCTTGTCCCAAGAGCAGGAAGGAAAGAATAGGCCCATAGCCTTTTTTTCAACCACATTCAATAGGGCTGAACAAAAGTACTCAACCACTGAACGAGAATTAGCTGCTATTCGATGGGCTGTGAGGACCTAAAACCCTTCCTTTATGGAATCAAAGTTAAGAATTTTACTGATCATCAACCTTTAACCTTCCTTTACAATATGCCATTAGTAAATAACAGAGTTGCTCGCACACTGAAGAGCTGAGTAGCATTGAATATGAGCTAGTGTACATACCTGGGAAACAGAATTGTATTGCAGATGCACTATCCAGGTCTCCAATTGACACTTATTGTCAAGAATCATTGGATCAATATTAGGGTGTGACAGTTGCCCCAACTTTGTCCTACAATGCTGTTCAAAATTTTGGTGTTGCATATTGACATAAAAAATACCCACGTGCAATTTTTTGAAGATTCATGCATATTCGAGTGAGCACCAGCAATTTGAAAAATAGCAATTTTGCTTATATGGCATACGCGCCTATATATGAGATTACACAACCATCATAAGGGATATTAACACAAATCATTTGCCTGTCTTAATTAAAAGCTGTTATCACTAACACAAAAAAGTTAATCATTCTTATTCTCTCATGGTACATTAAGGGGTTTTATCATATATTCACAAGGTATTATTTCTCTAGAGCAAGAAACCATGATTTCTATTCGGAAACAGATGATCGTTTGCGCTGATTAGGAATGCGGAGTCTGTCATTTTCAACTACTTGAAGGACTTCTTCAAAGCACTCCTCATCCCTGGCAACATTAAGAAAGTCATGGCAAAGTTTTACACCACGCTCTGCAGCCTCATTGACGACCTGAAGCTTGTCCACAACCCGTTTCATGTTCAGGTAGTCGTCATGATCCGCCCATTCACTGGCTGGACTGTGGAGAAACTGATAGGGCATGCCTAAAATGGTGAAGAACCGGCTTGAGTCAGGCCCAATTAGGTCCACCAGGGCAGTGCCACTTTCTGGGACGGGGGGAAGATATGGCTTTCCATAGCCTCCATGATTGAGCCCCACTCTCTTAGTAACTTCAGTGCCTTCATGGCAAAGAAGGACCTTCCTCATCTCCTCTTTTGTCCTTTCTTGTACTTGGGATGAGAACAAAGCCAGTGGGGCCAACTCCTCAGTTAGGTACCAAGTGTGTCTACCGAGTGCCACACGTGCTTTGTCAACTATTATGGCGTCATATGGGGCAAATTCAGCCAAGGTTTCGACCAAATTCAAGTCATTCAGTGGCGCACTTGCTGGAACGGGGCAAACAATCGACCATGGGACATAAACAGCGACTGTGAACACAGCAAACCGTTCTAACTTGCTGATTTGACTTTGTCACAACCTCGGCTTTGGGAAACTGCTCTTTGATCTGGCCTGACAAAAGAACAATCTTGAGGGTATAGAGCAGTTTAGTCATCCACCTTGCTTTGTGAAGTGCGCCGGGGTAGACCATTGTGAAGTTCACTGGCTCAGATCCAAAGCTGGGCACAAACCATTAATCCGTTAATTGTTAATTAACGAAGTTAACTTTTTCGTTAACGATTTAACTTTTAAGTTAACTTTGAAAATCATTATTGGACTAATTAACTTCCATTACATTTAACTTCCGTTAACTCAAGTCCGTTAACCCAAAAAATTCATAAATAAACATTTAAAAGTTTCTATTATTTTCAGTGCTGAGCAGGTGCGCAGGCATTGACAAAAGGTTTGGGCCCCTCCTGGAGGATGATGAATGCCAGCTGGCTGCTGCCTTCCATCCCAGGTTTCGCCTCATCTGGTTGGACAAGTATGACAACACCAAGGTCGCCTGGGTGAGGAAAAGCATGGAGGGTACAGTCAAGGAGGCCATGAAGCAGCAGTCCAACGAAGTGGGCAGCAACAGTGGAGGCAGCAACAACAATGAGGAGGAGGAGGATGACTTCTTCAGTGCTGTCATCCAGACAAAAGAGAGCAGCAGAAGCCACAGGTCACTCAAGGGCAAGGCCCAGAACTTGGTCAAGACCTGGCTGGAGACCAACTCCAAGGACTTGCTGACAGATGCTGCCTTCTTGGGTGAGCAAGTATTGGTGGACTTGTTCATCAAGTTCAACACAGCCATCCCCTCCAGTGCTGCAGTGGAGCGTTTGTTCTCTATGGGCAAGGACATCCTGAGGGCCAAGAAATCATCCCTATCTGATGAAAACTTTGATATGCTAATTTTCATGAAGGGCAACATGCATCTCATGGAAAAAATGGAGAACGAGAAGAAGAGGGAAAATTAAATTATATATATATTGTGTTTTTCATTTTTTTTATAATAAAAGTTAACGTTAACGGTTTATCGGTAACTTCCGTTACATGTTTAACGGTTAACGAAGTTAACTTTTTGGTTAATGGATTAGCGGTTAATGAAGTTAACTTTTTGGTTAATGGTGCCCACCACTGCTCAGATCCTTTAGTTACAAGCAGCAGACAAAGCTCTACCAGCTCCTTGTAGTCGCCACGTGTAAATGGTTGGGCTAGAGATTCACGGAAGAAGTCAGCCATCTCCTGCTGGTGCTCCTCAAACACTCCAGGCATTGCGGGGTAGTAGTATTTCTTTTTTCATTGTACGCCAGTTGAGAGAAATGGTTCTTGAACCTAGAAATGCAATTATTGGGATTATTGTATTTCGTACTAATCTATAATGTTGTTTTAGGGGTATTAAGATTGATATGATCTATCATTTGCTTGGTGTTAGTATATCTTATAAGTCTAATAAAAGAAATTCCACTAAATTTGTTCATTAGATACTAATAATCCTTGTTATTTTGTAAAGCTTATGACTCACCTCTGGAAAACCATTATGTTTGGACTTGAAGAGCCCTCCACTTTCAAGCAATCCCAGCAAACACCTAGGATGACTTTGCCCACATGCCTGCGACAGGCGCACCAGAATATGGCATGCTCTAATTCCTTTTGGAGGGAGACGCAAGCAGCTGTTTTTTGTCCTGAAAAAAATGTAATTATAGTTTAAGGCCACCATTTCAGGCACGTGCTTTTTGCAGATTTCTGTTAAATCATTCACTATTTTGGTATTAATGTCGTGAAAAATTCACGCTGATGTTTGAAATAGGTTTACCTGTATTGGATGAAGTTGTGTCGAAAACCATACCAATGACATTCTGTTCACACTCCCAATCGACCAGAAGTTGTTTGGTTGCTGTTGATATCAAGTCTTGAATCAGGCCAGCTTTTTGAGTCAAATGCGGAAGAGGTGGGACTCCAAGAAGCTTTGTGCCATTGACACCAGACACAAGAATGGGCAGGCGGTCATCAGTGCCTTTGGAATCCAGCGTGTCCATAAGTTTACCATCCCAGTGCACCAGTACTTTGTCTGATGGTTGCCATTCATCCATGATTTTTAAACTTATTTCTGACACGATGGACGACGGTGCTAGCTCAAACATGCACCGATCTCCAAGAAAATTTACAGGGGTGTTTCCTAGATAAATACACAACACTAAAACTTTGAACAGCATTGTAGGACCATTTTTTGATTTTTGGAGGGCAATGGTCACACCCTAATCAATATGACAACTGATGAAATGCCATTCCAATGGATCATCATAGGGAAATCAGAGAAGCAACAGTAGCAGAATTAATTAACAGGCGAAATAAGTATGGGATCTCTTCTGATAAAGCTATCACCCATCAGCTGAATCTGATGAAACATGTTGGTCAGATCCCAACCCCACGTGTGATCCAAGTTTATAGTGATATGAATAAGGTAGAGATTTGGGTATATCATGGAGATCGAGGTCCCTTAAAGTATGGTTCTGACAACTACCATGATTGATGTTATCTACAGTGCCTCGCTGGGATCCATTACAATTGGTTAAACCCTACACACCTACCTGGTCAATCAAATGATAAGCCTTCTCCTGAAATTCTAAATGTGAATAGGGAAACTGATAACCCCTTTGAAGAATTTACACTGCTTGATGATAGCATGGAGGAGGACCTTGCACCTGACACAGAGGCTAGTGGGGAGGGGAATCTACCATCTGATAATCTTACACCACAATTGGAACTGACATCAGTTGTGGTAGACATCTGTCCAGTGATTCCTTTGAGAGGAGGAGAACAACTCCCAAAAGAAGGAGGGGCATTGTCACTGGAAGATGTCATAACCTTAAAAAAACTTGACCCTCACCTACGTCACCTTAAAAAGGGGATTAAGCAACAATGGCCAGCAAAACGATATACTGGAAACCTACAACCATATGAAGATCATCAGCAATTGGTAGTTATTGATGACATCATTTACCATAGGGGAAGGAAGAGACCACCACTTGCATTGTGTTGTTGCCAAAGGTGTTGCTTTAGATTGGGCTGTCATTTTTCACAAGGAGTTTGCTCACTTAGGGCAAAATAAATTGCTTGCCCTATTATTGGAACATTTTTGGTACCCGCAGCTGCATCGCATAGTGACTGAGATAGTCACCTCTTGTGTGGAGTATCAGAGAGTGAAGATTACCAATATTCTCCACACACCACCTATGTTTAAGATTGTAACCCAACATCCTTTTGAGTTGATTGCAGCAGATCTTATCTCCTACCCTATCTCTCAAAAGGGGAATAATTGTGCATGGTGGTGGTTGACCATTTCTGTAAGTGGTTGTCCATGGTCCCACTACCCAATAAACAGGCCTCTACTATAGCACAAGCATTCAAAAATGATTGATATTTACATGATAATTTTAAGTGATCCAAATATGTGAGACATGGTTCTTATAGCTAATGGTTAAGCAATACAAAACACCAATGGTAAAAACAAGACTATAGGATCACCTACCACACCATCAAGGAAAGGTGAGATGCTTTCCCGTCTCTTGGAATGGGCATATGATTGCCTCAAGCCTCTGTCTCTATACTGAGAGAATTTCAAACCTGTTATAATCAGGCATATGATTGCCTTAAGGTGCTTATTATTCTCTATATTGAGAGAATTTCAAATCTGTTATAATCAATTAAAAAGAGAAGAAAAAATATTTTTAGTAACTCTGAAGGCCTAGATTTCTAAGAAAGCTCTGGCCCAATGGGGATTACTGAAACCTCCCAGACCCTACTGAGGGGTTTGAGAGCTCTCAGAAATCCTTCCCAATAGTGGAGTTTCCACCAACTTGGGGTGTTAACCACACCATCTCACTATGCTCCCATAATTTATCACATCCTCCCTCTTTTATCTCCTCACTGAATTTTTTTCTCGTGCTTACATATTTCATCCTTTATCATCATCTGGACTTTCCTTTTTTGTTCCATATAATTCTGTTGGAAGTGTGCTTTTTCTTCTCCACATGTATTCCTCTTTTTTCTATTGTATTCCTTTCTCTTCTCCACATGTATTCCTCTTTTTTCTATTGTATTCCTTTCTCTTTTTTATCCCTTCTCTTTTTTATCCCTTCTCTAATCTTTTCATTCATCCAGGCCTTCTCTTCAACTCCAGTGTTCTTATTGACCCTCTTTTTATATGTTCTTTTCAGTTCACTATCTGCCACTTCTTTCATAAGGTTTTCCATTCCCTCCATGTCCTCCATATGTCTTTTAAGATTTTTTCTTTCCATCATTTTTACATAGTTCTCTAAAGCTGCTTGATATTTTTTGTAATATTCCGTTGATTTCCATTCACCTTTGTTGTGGCTAGTTTTGTCCTCTCTATCACATGAGAAAGAGAGCGTATTTTTTACTACATTTTATACAATAAAGCATAACCTAACATGTTCATGTTACAAGATCTCGTAAATGACGTATTACCACAGGAAACATGCAAAACACCTCAAAATTAACCAGAAAAGTTTGCTCTTGTCATTTTCATTTAAACTAATGAAAATATCACGACAACCTAACCAATCATCAAGGGTGTACAGTTGACCTAATGGGGCATTCAGTTGACCTAAATATCTTCTGATCTTTTTGTATTAGGTAGTCGCTGTCACATTTTGGGCAAGTTAAGGATGAGAGAATAATGCCGTAATTGATAAAAGCATCCAATGCTTTGTCTTCATCTAGGGCACATGATGAATCAAGTTCTCAAAGTCGAAATCACACAAATGGCATGTCATAATTCTATCACAAACACCACCATACTGTCTGGTCCACCAAACTGAATCCAATTAGAAAAAAAAAGTAGCCAGAACAAAAACCAATAAACTAATTAAGTTGCAAAGTAGCGAAAAAATAACCCAATCAGGAAAAATATTTTATGAAAAAAGTACATTGTAGCCAAAACAGGAAATATATTTTATTAAAAAAAGTACATTCAAACAAATTTGCACAACATAAGATATATATTTTCTTATTCAGTTTTGAATGACAATTCAATATATTGTACTGTTTTAATTGCATGTGAGAGGGTGAAAAGATTAATATTACCAGTAACTGATAATTTTTGTTCCCCGCACGAAGCACCAGGCTCTTAACATCCTTCCAGAGCCTCTCCATATTTTGCATATGGGCCCCAGGGTCCGGATCAACAAAATGTTCAGAGTGGTTCACTGTATAATGTTCGGTAACCAAGTGTTGTTAGGCCAGCATAGGCTGCCCACTTGTCACTATGAATCATGGACCCTGGCCTAATATATTGCTGTATCAAAGTAACCAGTGTATGCGCGGTTGATCCTCTACGGGTATTAAAAATTTGTTTTGACACACACTATCCCACCAAACACAAAAACACACACAAACACTCCCTGCACTAGATGTCTGCAGTTGTGTTTGGTTTTGCCGAATTTGCTTTTGTCAATTTCAACAATAATTCCTGGCTCACCTATCGGCAATTGTTTTTCAAGCCATGAATTAGCCACTTCACTACAAAACACTTTCCAATTGACCACTGTACGCAAGCTTAAACCTATTTCTTCCTCAGCAAGGTGTTGTGAAAAGTATTTCATTAAGTAGCACTGAATAAAAATTAAATTTTGCGAAGGCTGAATTTGTCCCTTGGAGAACCATGTCTTTTTGAAAACAACGAGCAGGGATACCTGGGCCACTGATGGGTTCCTGATTAAGCAGCCAATTCTTGCACATTTCAGAGCAAATTGACTTCCAGTTCACTGCAGTTTCTGAGGAAATGCCGAGATAGTGTTGGACATCATGCTGGTTGAAAGACTTCTTTGAAAATTTGTAGCAAAACAAAAGATTCTGGCTCAGAGAGATATGCATACAATCCAACCAAGGACCCTGAAATGCAGATGTAGAGTAATTACATCAAATATGAACTTTCCTCTTGGAGTGCTTTTCTATGTGCTCATATGCACAATAATATAAATGCTGTTGAGCATGATATGCAAGGAGATGAGAGCACTTTGGACATACTGGATCATTCAACAATACACCATGTTTTTTGAAAATGTCAATAGCTTCAGCATTGTTGTTAAAACAATGCTGAATGACTGCATAGTAAGATAAGAGAACATTGTCGACACCCATCCTACATGACCACCGAATTTCAAATGATTTCAAACTGGTCAACTGCCATCTTCATCACGAGAATTGTGTTAGCACATGTGTGAAATATGTCTTGCAATAACTGATTGGTCATTTGCAGTTGGCTGATGTTATGTCACATAGGGATGTCTATGAAAACCGTGACAGTACCATCCCTTTTTTTTTTTTTTTTTTTTTTGTATAAGAAAATTGATTTGCAATCAAATTCTATATCTATTAAACCTATTTTCATGCAAAAATTGGGTTCCTGGTGCTAAACCAAATCTTAACCAGGTTTTTCCCCCGTATAATTTATTTTTAAAATAAGAAACAGAATACTCATCAGTGACACTGAGCTTTCAATATATATGGTACCTCACATTTCGATGCACTATGAAAGAAAACTGAAAAACAAATAGAAAAACTTTTGGTGATATTCTGTTTTGGCATCTCAAATTATTCAATCAACCAGTTAGGTCAACTGTATGCCTTGATGATTGGTTAGGTTAAGTTGTGATGTTTTTGTTTAAACTAACAAAAATATGAAGACTTAATCTAACCAATCATCAAATCAAGGGTGTACAGTTGACCTAACTGGGCAGTCAATTAACCTAATTAACATAAGTAATTTGAAAGTGTTGCAGAACCATTTATTTTTGGTTAGTTGAATAATTTGGGATGACAAAATAGGTCTCCAGGCCTACATAGCCATTACATTACTTTTTATTTGGAAAACCCCTCATACAACATTTCTCAAAACTAAACATAATACCTAGTTCCTTTAATTGGTACTCGCTACTTACTTTTCTGGGTTCTGACAATGACCCAACTTTACCTTTCTGGGTCGGGTCATTCCATGACAAATCATGCAGTGGTCAAAACCACACCCTCATAGATTTTGCTCAAATTTGGTTTATAGAATGGTCTATGCTAGTAAGTACCAAATTTCAAATATCAGCTCAATCAGAGTTATGGTTCAAAAGTTATGCTCCCCCCTTTTTTGGGGGGTATGAAAACTGTAAATATTCAAACCACCATAACTCAGTCTCTAATTGACATAGAATAGTGATTTAAAGTGTTTATGAAAGATAATTGCACATATAACAAATTAGCATAAGTAGAAAAAATAGCTAAATTTAACATAAAAAAAGTTATGACACTTTATTCCATTTGAAGGGGTCCTGCCCCCCCTAAATTACAGATTTTTTTAAATTTTCGTATATACAAAAAATGAGTTTCAACTTTATTCTATGAATATATAAAAAGAAATGTGTGTATTTGCATATAAAATAGGTACCTATTTACAGATTTCAAAATGGCTACTTTTACTTAAGACTAATTTTTACAAATTCATTGCATGGTGCAATAATTCTTAATGCTAATAATCTATACGGTACCTACCTAAGCTTATATATAGTTAATTTTCAACAGATTTTTATCCTAGTTTTGGTTCCAAACTCCCACTAAGTTCTTGAACTTGCTTTGGATTGAAGGAGTAAATAATCTTAACACCAGGCTTGTTATTTGGTGTCATCATGATAGAAATCATATCACTTTGTTTTATCCAGCAAACATCCTCTTTCATTGGAAAATAATACTGAGTGGTACCTAGATCCTGATGAGGTGAGGAAACTGATTTTGTAATCACCATATTCTTTTGAAGTGTCTAAAATAATTCCAAACCAAACTTTATCATCATATTTACAGGCAACATAGGTACTGGCCAATTTGATACTCATCTTTTACAACTAGTTGACTGTCTTTATCTAGTTCAGCCCCAGTACTTATTCTAAACAATTTACAATTATCAGAATTAGATGTCTGATAAGCTTGTATTAGGTTTTCTGACTCTGGTACAAACCTGTGGAAACCCTGTCTACCTTTAACAGGTAAAGCTTCATTGAACCTACTAGAAAGATTGAATTTATCCACATGAACCTCCTCCTTTGTAACATACAAACAAATAATTGAATTAAAGTGTTCAGTACAAAAATCATAGAAAGCTCTTGGTGTTAGAATATGACCAGTATCAGTATATTGCAAACTAGCCTTTGCTACAACTCTTTTAATAGTTCATCCAATACCATCACAAGCATTTTTCGCATGACTTGTGGCAAAGAAATTCCACTCAGCCTTCACACCAAAATCCTGTTCAAGATAGCATAGATTGCTGAAATTATATTTGTTTTTGTATTGGCCTCCACACCCATCAGAGAAATAAATTACTTTTTGTACATTGGGGAATTTCTGTTTAATATCCTTCATTAAATATTGCTGAAAAGTGTGAACTGCTGATGTTGAGTGCTCAAGAAAATTGCTAATAATACAGTAACTAGTATGAATTAATTCCTCATCCTTCATGTGATACACCACAAATGGATGGAGGGTCACCTGGTCATTTGTCCAGTGAAAACTTTGTGATTCATCTTGAGTGATGAATGAATAGTTTTCTGCAAAATCCCCTAGCACAAATATTTCATCACAGTGAAGATTCTGTTTCATAGTCTTCAAATACTGACTCTGGCTTTTTGCAATGTAGTGGTGCCTAGTAAGAGAAAAAATGTTTTCTGAAAGGTGTTCAATAAATTCATCTGGAGAAGCTATATGAGTTTCCAATGTTGATCTATCTGTATTAGTCCACTGAACATATTCGACAGAATCTCTGTTTGTCAAGGAAGGTATAGTATTTAAGAAATTAAATATGCCTATGCTACCAGGACATTCTTGACATCCATGTAACATGCATGTAGAAGAATTTATATCACAAACACTTTTTTCCATACGGTAAGTGTGTAATAGGTGAAGTTTTTCTCTGCAATTGCTGATACTATGAGTTTAGGATTCTGGTGGTGGGTGCAAACAAACTGAGTGGGTTCCTTTGCCTCCAACAATTACACACCATTTAGGCCTCTGATTGGTAAAGGTAGAAAACCCTATGCTATTATCATTGTTTTCTTTATATTTTGAATATAATTCTTTTAAATTTCCTAGTAATAGACGTTTCTGCTTGTACTCTTTTTCACCCTCTTTATTTCTTTTGCTAACACAATCAGATTTCCCTGCACACAAATGACTGACATCATCATCTTCATAGAATTCCTTTATTTCAGAGATTATATCTTCAGTTAGTTTTCTTCCTTTACCAACATGATGCCTGCATGCAGACCATAATAAAGGCCATCCAATCTCTTGTTGGATAGTTATGCATGCAGCGCTCACATGTCCCGTGTTGGTTGCTGTAGTGTCGAAAACCAAGTTCACTATTGAATTGGAGCAGTTCCACAATTTCAGTAGCTTCATAACTTCTTCAGTCAAGTTTTTCCCAGATTGGCCACTGCCACCAGCACTAGGATGATATGATGGAATACCAAGTAGTTTGAGATCCATTGAATTTCCAACTGATAGGACTAATCGTTCTTCTGTAACATATTTATCCTGCAGAGTAGAAATTATTTTCGAATCCTAATGAAGAGAGGCCAATTTAGGAGGATTCCAGGATTTTTTAATGGAACTTGAAATTTTTTGGGCTACTTCGCGTCTTGCTCTATCAGCTGTAGCATATGAAGTTGCCACTGCCTTAGTGTTACCACCACATTCTTCAACAAAAGCTTTTGTGAATGCAGCCTGTTGTGCTGCAGTCATTTTCATTCTTGATGCCAAAGAAACAAGTTTTGGTCTTTTCAGAATGTCATGAGGAATGATAGCTTGAGTACCTAAACAGACTGTTGACTGTGTGGATTTTCCATCTTTTTCAGCTCCATCATTAGCTTCTGACTCACTCTCAATGGTAGTTGTATCGCTTGTGCTACTGCTTTCTAATTCAACATAACTGCAAGAAGCTTCAGTGTGTCTCAATTCCTTTTCTTTTCTCGCATTTTCTTCACATTTTCGAAAATTAATGCGCTTCATTTTGGATGCTAAAGTTTGATCATGAGCTCCAAAAGAAGCAATTCTATCCCCTTGCATAGATAGAAGAAATTGTATATCTTCTGGATTACTCATAATTTTTTCGGCATTTTTAATCCACAGTGGAAAAGTCATTTTCAGTTGCATTTCCATATCTTCTAGTCTTGTCCTTGTACTTTGTAGCTCTCTTCTTTTCAATGGAATTTCTCTCAGTTTCACATTCTTTTCTGACAATGAAATTATTTTCTCACATGCTTTTTTCTCAGTAATCATTGGTATGTTGGCTTTATTGTAGAATGGTTGAATTTCTGTTAAAACAATTTTAGCTATATCTCGCTTAGTTCTTCTCTCTTTTAGACCCTGTTGCTGGTGAAATAGGAAACATCTAAGAACTTGTTCACTTGTTGGCAAGCGACATCCCACAATCTTTGCATCATTATTTGTGATGCCAGGACCTAATCTAAATATACAGGTTTTTTTTCATGTTTTTACATCAACTTTATCTGCACCACTTGAACAAGTTTTACCACTAGAAGTGGCTTCACTGGCTTTACCACTATTATCCATTATATCATATATCAACTATTATCACCAACATATATCAAAAATTGACCTGTAATAGAAACATAGATTAATATTAAAGTAGTCTACATGCCTGAAAATAAGAAAAAATAGCTATAGGTATTTCATGATGGCAAATGATGTTTATTAATAGTAGCTATGGCTTAAACACAAGCAAACTAAACATACTAGGCCTATAGTACCTTAAGGATCATTCAATTCAATAAAATAAAGGTATATGTGAAAAAAATAATTTAAGGCAATTTATCCCAAAAATTGTCATTTTTGTAAAAGTTTAGGAGCTAGGTGGACCCAGTAGATATTAATCAATTGACCTGAAATTTTGCATATGAATTTTTTTTAGGGAATGTAACCATAATAATGTAGGGCCAAATCAATTTTTGAAAGTTGCCATTTTTGATGCACCCTATTGTAGATGTTCATAAAATCTGTGACAGTGCTGATTTGATACTCCTGCAAGAGCTCATGATGACTTTATGTACCATGCATCATCAGCAGTAGACTTGTCAGATGAATTAATGTATGGTAAGCTTTTTGGTGGTGGTGCTTTCTTAATAAGGAAAAATTTGTTAAAACATAAAATTTTTAATACCGTAAGTGATAATGTAAGGTTGTTAGGCAGTAATCTAGATGAATATGTTGATTTGCTGTATAAAATTAAGGCATTATCAGATATTATATAGGCCAGGCTGAAACTCAAGATAGAATTAATCAGTCATTAACAGTTGGCTTTTGATATAAAAATAAGATTCCTGAAAAAAATAATTGGTGGCCACTAACGTGTGTCCGGCCAACCCCGTTTTTGTAAAAACATCTAATGCCGCACTAGCCAAATCAGGAAAATGGCAATATCTCTTCTTCTGAACATGCTAGAGAGATGGTTTGCATACCAAAAGATGCAGAATTTGATTTAAAACAAATTATTAAGAGTGGTATTTTTTCATAAAACCTTTAGTTTTTGAGTTATTTTAGAAAAACTAATTTTTGGGGCCCATAGACCCCATTTCAACAGACCTTAGTGACAAAGGAAATTCTAAAATAAGCATGATTTGGCTTTTTGATTACTAACATTGCCCTAAAAGGATGTTGACATGGACATAGTGATCACATGATATGACTTTTCCTTGTTATCTTGCATCCATTATGCTTGATTAAAGAATAGAGGGTGGGGTTGCTTCATGAACTTTTTTTAAAGGTAATAAATTGAAAACTTGTTTTTTTTTTCAGGTGCCTTTGTTATAAGTTTCCAACTGCAATTTGTCATTGAATTCAACATTTGCAATATAAAGTATGACTTCTACAAGGAAAACAGTTGCTAAAGTACTTGGTGATGTACGTTTTATGCCAGCAGAACAGTTTCCTTTAGGGAAATTGCCTACGTTGAAGCAAGTTATTGAAAGGTGTTTGTGTTTCAGAGACTATAAAACAGATGCTGTACTGAGAGCTAGTTCTGAGGAATTGCATAAATTGTGGGTCATATATAATGTTTATCCAATATCAGTAAATGCCATACAGAGCCGACTGAAAACCCAAATAAAGGAATTCAACCGCCTCCTGAAGTATGACAAAAAGAAAAGGGGACCTAAATATCATCAAGATCTGGATGATTTTCTGAAAACTGTAAATGTTTTATTTGACATATATCAACATGATCACAAACTGTTGGCAGATACAGAGAAAAAGCACTTACTAAAAATGACTGAATCTGATTACCAGTTTTATGAGGTAGGTCTGTTGATTGAATTTCAAGTTGTAAATTATTAATTAATATTAATTAATTATCAATTATTAATATTATCAATTATTAATAATTTGCTACAATTTTTAAAGTGCATTTAATAAGTTAGTAATATCAATAATACACTATTAATGATGTTAATGATAAGTAATATTTTAGTATTTTCTCATTTTTGTAAGAATTTCAATTTACATATAGAGACCCATAGATAAAAGATACATTATAGTGTAATGAAATATAATCACTTTGTAGGACCAGAAAACAACTAGGCATGGTTACTGTACCCTGAAAGAAGTCCCAGAAACAGCCACTGACTTAAAATTCAAATGACGGGTTATTCAATCTCAAAAAGCAAAAGAATCAGTTCCTCCTCCTCCTCATCCTCCTGAACCTATGGACATTCCTGAGTTGACAGATAGCGACAGTTGTAATGATTCATTTGATGCAGACTATGTTCCAGAAGTCTCAACATTACAGAACAGAACTAGATTACGCTCATTAGCTGAAGCATGTGACAGGTATAGTACTGAAAGATAAATCTTTTAATACAGCTTAAAGTGAAATCATTGTGACTAAGAGATTAAGATTACCAATAAATTATTCATTGACAATAGATATGTAAATCTACTTTAAATATCCTAACAGATATGACGCGTTTGGTGGAGAAGGGGAGAATGCCACAAAATTTGAAAAATGAGTTTTTTGTCGTATAATTATCCTTTAAAACCTTTGCTTTACCTATGCAAAAAATTAGATGTTAGTCTGCACTCTTTCACGGTAAAATTTAGGTTTTAATGTATCCCAGAGAAATTCACTCCGCATCATTGCTTCACATTGAACACATCTATCTACTTTCTGGTCACTCGGCAATTGGCCAAATTGAACAAAATATAAAAAATAATTACAGCAATATTATTTACACCAAAAAAGATTGTTACGGCCATAACTACAGCCGTTTCGCAGCGCTTCCTAGTTGTAGAAATGAAACAGGCTGATTTTCTCGATTTTGATGTCCTAAAAACATGCATTGTCATTAGGAAATCAACAACTACTAAATTTACAGATGCAAGAAAGTTAATATTTGACTTTCAACACAAAGAAGGCTACGTAATATCTACTGCATACCGCATAACCCCAGATAATAGCCATCCCGTCAGACTGCAGAAAGGGAAAAAATCCTAGTGTCAGTTTATTCAATCTAGCCCAGCAGACACTGCAACCAAAGTATTCCCAATTGCTGCCAATAACTAAGGAAAAAATAAAAGATCTCAAAGAATTATCAGACCTAATGCCTGCAACTGCAGTGAACTATTATACAAGATTGTTAAAGGAACTGGAAGAAACCGAAGCAGTTGAAGCAGGTAATACAACATTCGATGAAGAGGACCAAATAATGGATTACACCAGTTAACATCAGAAGCTATCAATAATAATAATGTAAAATTTCTTGGCGTTTTATTATATCAACATATTACACAACAATATTTTACTAAAATATGTGTTCAAATTCATACAACATTTCAATAAACCGGAAAAATACAAAGGTTTAAATTTTACAAACTTTAACTGCATTTTGTGGCATAATTCGAAAATGTTGCGTTCGCCCCTTCTCCACCGAACGCGTCATATCAAGTAAGTGATAGAGCAGGAGCGGCTATTGGTTCTGCTACATTGGTGGACTTTGGAGTAATCACCCCAGATAACATACAAAATGTTATTGATAAGTATGTTTTTAATCACTTTAGATATTACATTTCTTAGCTTCTGCTATAAGTTCTAAATCACCAGATTTACTATTATTTTTAATTAGCGTCAAAATTTCTATTTTGTATTTATATTAATTAGTTTCAAACAGGACACTGACATCTGTATTTTGTATATTTGTATAATGCTAATGCAGTAATGCATGGCCAATATTTTTTAAATACTTTTCAGAAACAAGTTGAGAAGGGAGAGAGCTAAATTGAGAGCTGAAAGGAAGAAGGAAGAAGAAGTGATATTTGAAAAAGTGACTGGCATTGGCTTTGACGGTAGAAAGGATGCTACACTTGCTGTTAACAAAGCAAATGAAAAGTATTATACATCCACAATGGAAATGATTGTCATACAGTTATAGGCGTTATGCTGTTATATTACTGTATTACTGTACTATATAGTAATATTTCAATTACTTAAAATTTTTTCTTTTTAAGTGACAACTGTCCAGTTAACTTTATTCCTTCCTTTTTCATTTTTATTTAATTGTAAAATTAATTACATTTATTTTCAGATGATTTCTACCTCGACCATTTTACCCCGGAGAGTGGCAAAGGCATTGACATTGCTTATGGCATTTATAAGATCATTAAAGGGACAGAACTTGAGGCCAAATTAAACTCCGTTAAAGCAGATGGGACAAATACTAACACAGGACGTATGCATGGGTCAATCAGATATTTGGAAATGTTTTTAGGGCAACCTCTTCAGTGGGATATTTGTCTTCTGCATCTAAATGAATTGCCACTTAGACACATCTTCATAACTTTAGATGGGACAACAAAAAGTCCAGACAAATTTTCTGGCCCTATTGGTTCTCAGCTCAATGGGGATGTGTCAGAATGGAATGTTGTGGACTTCAAATCTATACCTTATCCTGCATTTGTGCTTCTACCAAATGAGGTGGTCAATAATTTATCAACAGACCAATACTATGGATACTGCATCTGCTGGGCAATTATTAATGGTGAAGTGGATAAAGACCTTGCACTCTTAGAAGTTGGCCTGCTAAATCACTCTCAATGGAATCACTCTCGATGGCTCACCTTAGCCTGTAGAATTCTTCGCTTTTATGTTTCACAAAAAAGACCCAGTAAGAACCTCAAAATCATAGTAGAATTCATCATCAAAGTATACTTTCACAGTTGGTTCAATATCAAGGCTAATAAGAGGCTAAGTGATGGGTCAAGAAACCTATTCAATATGATCCAAAGAGTAAATAAATTCCTTGACAGGAAAATTAGAGAAATTTGTTATGACGTGTTAAACAATAACGGCTATTTTGCTCATGGTGAAAATATTTTAGTTGGAATGCTGGCTGATGAAGATGAAGAGGTGAGGAGGTGTGCTGTCAATAAAGTTCTGTGTCTGAGGGGAGTTATAGAGGATTTTGATGATGAATCTGGTAGTAGCAATGATTTTGCAGGTGGAATAATTGAAAGTGATGATGAGAATGAAGAGGATCATGAATGTGGTACTGATGAATATCCTGCTATAGATGAGAATGTTAGGGTCTTTAGAAAGCCAATCATCAATTTCAAAGCTTCTGCATACCACAAGCTGTCTGCTATGTCCCAATGGGAAACTGTTCCACCTGTATTAAAAAATTCAGTAATGATGAACTGCGTGATATCATTAATACTGCATTGAAACTGGATCACGAGTGCCACAGTCAGAATGTTGAAAGGCACATCAAGCTTGTCAGTGAAGCATCCTTGGCTGTTGTAGGTCATGAGTGTAGAGATGGTCTTATTAGAAACAAAATTAGATCACGTAAATTAATGAAAGATTTTGTCTAAAAAATATTTTAAGTTCTAGATTATTATTTATCATGCTAAAATATGACAAAATGACAATTTGTTAATTATATAATTTAATGTTTGGCATTTTGGAATGTCAAAAAGCATTTTCAATGAATTTAAAATGGCTGATTTTGATTGATTTTGATTCCTGATTGAAAACCACTAATACATGTCAATTTGCAGCTTGAGAATGTTTTATTGTGTTGACATTCAGTTGAAAGGGTGTCTATGGGCCCCAAAAATTAGTTTTTCTAAAATAACTCAAAAACTAAAGGTTTTATGAAAAAATACCACTCTTAATAATTTGTTCTAAATCAAATTCTGCATCTTTTGGTATGCAAACCATCTCTCTAGCATGTTCACAAGAAGAGATATTGCCGTTTTCCTGATTTTGCTAGTGCAGCATTAGATGTTTTTACAAAAATGGGGGTGGCCACCAATTATTTTTTCAGGAATCTTATTTTTATATCAAAAGCCAACTGTTAGTCACTCTGATAAATTAAAATCAAACGAAAATTATAGTTTCAGCCCAGCCTAAATTGGGTCACCTCTTTAATAATTAAGAAATTTTGCATCTTGCCTGTAATAATCCTTGCTCAAATGATTGTTGGTGTAAACTCATAGATAGGTATTATAGTAAGATACCTAGTATCCCTGTTAAGAGAAGCAGGAAGGCCCCAGATTAAATCTTACAACTATCATACTAAGATTATTCCTGGATGGAATGATTTTATTCTAGAGATGGAACCCTGTGATGAAAATTTTTAATCATCACTGAAACTGATGATAAGAACCAGTTTTCACATTTTTGCACAAGTCTCCGATCACTTTGGTCCATTTTCTATGAAACAAACGTTTCGAAATGTTTAAAAACATAGTAATTATATTTTGCATCATTTTGTATCATTTTTTGTTTGTTTAAAGTGTAATTAATTGATGCTTCAGTCTTGAATGTTATGTGGATGATTGCACATTGATCAGTTAAGGTTCTAAGATTTAATACTCCATCATGTCAAAGAAATCAAATGCTTGGTATCAATTCACTCGTAAGAATAAAGAAGAAGCAGAGTGTATGACACGTCACAAAGTTTTAAAATGTTGTGGAGGTTCTACATCAAGTTTATCATCCCACATGAAAAATATTCATGGCATAAACATTGACCAGATTAATCAGCCATTGAAGAAACGAAGAACAGTGGAAGAGTTTGTGCAAAAAAAGTCCATAGAAGAGAAAATCTCGAAACTTGCATGTGTAGATGGACTGAGTTTCCAATCAATTGCTAAAAGTGAATTCATTAAAGAAAGCCTAAGAAAGATAAAATACGACAAGCCTCATCCAACTTCCCATAATGGTGTCAGAAAAATGGTGCTTAGTTTTTATGAGAAAAAGAAACACGAATTGGTCAACTATCAGGTCATCCCATAAGTAATGTCGTTTTTTACGATAGATTAAGTTTAAACTAGTCCTCCTCAGTTTAAGCATAAATTTTCTGAAGGTTATATCTAAGAGGAGATCTATTGTGTTTCGCTACATACTTTACAGACCTTGACCAGTGAAGATATGTGTGTTGCTTTATGTGAACCCCTCATAAACATGGCAGTATCAGAAGAGCATATCAGGCATATAATGCTTTATGAGTTCAAAAAAGGGAATAGTGCACCTGAAGCAACGCGAAACATTCAGGACATTTATGGCAACGATATTCTGCATGTGAGGAAATGTTGAAGATGGTTTCAAAAGTTTAGGAATGGTGACTGCTGTTTGACAGATGCAGCATGCTCTGGATGCCCTGCTGAGTTTGATGATGACCTGCTGTTAGCCGCACTTGAAGACTGTTCAACAACTGTTGAAGAATTGGCCCAGAAACTCGATTCATCCCTGTCCACCATCCATCAACATTTGCAACAACTCGGGAAAGTGCCTAAGTTAGGAAAATGGGTGCCACATGAATTGTTGGTTGACAATCTGAGGGTGCGGATAAACATTAGCACAGCTTTTCATTCCTGTGAACTCCCAAGATCTGTTTTTGCACTGTTTAGTGACTGGTGATGAAAAGTGGATACTATACCAGAATGTTAAGTGCCATCGACAGTGGGTTTGTGCCGGAGAACCAGCGACACTACAGCCAAAACCAAATCTTCACCCTCGGAAGGTGTTGCTTAATGTTTGGTAGGATAAAGGTGGTGTAATACACTTTGAAACCTTACCACACAACCAAAGAATCACTGCTCAAGTCTACTGCCAACAACTGGATTGATTGAATACTGCACTAAAAGAAGAGAGACCTTCTTTGGTTAATTGGAAAGGAATCATGTTTGACAACACACATCCTCATACTGCTTGGATCACTTCTGCAAAAATTGAGGAGCTTAGGTGAGAAAAACTTCCACATCCATATTCTCCAGACTTTGCGCCTTCAGATTATCATCTCTTTAGGAGTCTGCAAAACTATCTTGACGAGAAACAGTGTACTTCTTTAGATGACCTGCACACCAGTCTTTGTATGTTTTTTGCCTCAAAACCACCTGAATTTTATAAACATGGCATTGAAAAGCTTGTAGGATGTTGGCAGAGTGTCACTGATTCCAATGGAAAATATATACTAGATTAAAAAGTTTGTGGAGTTTTTTTTTTGTCCTTCAAATTCTGATCTAAAAAATGACATTACTTATGGGATGACCTTGATACTTCAAGAATCAGGTGAGACAAGGAATCTGCTATTCATTAACTATGGATGAGTATACATCTTTGCAAAACCAAAGATATATTAATGTTCATGATGAAAATCAACATTGGTCTCTTGGTCTCATGAAAATAAATGGTTCTCTTGATAGCACCAAAACTATTGCAATTGTTAAGAAAAGATTGGAAGACTTTGGCTTGGACCTAGATAAGCATATTGTGGGTTGCACCACCGATGGTGCCTCAGTAATGGTCAAATTTGGAAGAGAAATAGTACCCAATCACCAGCAATGCATTGCACATGCTATACATCTTGCGGTTTCAGATATCTTGTATTCAAAAACTGCTGAAAATTCAGTTGAAGGGGAAAGTGACCCTACCCCTGAAGATGAAGCCATCGAAGAAGCTGAACACACTGCACATGAGTTAAGCGAAGATGAGTGTGAAATTTTATGCACTGATACAATTTTTGAGTCTGACATAGATGACGTAATTGTTCTTCCAAAACTTCGAGAAGATGACTTAAAAGTAATAAATAAGGTGAGAAAAATCTGCTGCATATTTTGAAAGTCTCCTTTGAAAAATTAGTGCGTGCAGGATTTTGTCAAAGATGAATTTAATGGAAAGGAAATGAAGCTTATCCTTGACTGTAGAATGAGGTGGAACAGTCTTTTGGCCATGATAGAAAGATTTTTGAAACTTAAAAATTGCTTCCAAAGGCCCTCAGAGTGATACGCTCAACAGAGACTATTTCAGATGAAGAATGGAATGCTCTAAAGAGCCTCTTTGACATGCTTCATCCACTGGAAATTGTTTTGAAGGGACTCTGTTCCGAAGATGCAAATTTGCTCAAAGCTGAATCTTCCTTGAAGTTCATTTTGGATAAATTTGAAAGTAAAAACAATCCTTTAGCTTTTGAGCTATGTCAGTGTCTCATTGATTGCTACTCCTTGAGAAGACAAAAAGAAGCTGTCGCCTTGCTGAGTTTTCTCCACAATCCCGAGGTCTTGAAAAATGAATCATCAGCACCATTCCTCTTTCCTTCAAGACAAGCACTTAAGAAGTATGTGGATCATACATTTAAAAGGCTTTTTCCAGAAGCTTGCCAGGTTTCAGAAACAGATGACCAAGTCCAATCAATTGCCTCAAAACTCGAAGATTCACAATGCAGCTCAGGTTGTGAAGTAAATGATGATGATCAACTTATGAATGAGCACATGTGTGAGATGAACAAACTGAAAATGAAACCCAAGAAAGATTTTCTGAGACCTTTGACGTAAACAATGAATTCAAATATTTTGAAGCTACTTTGAATAGAAGCGAAAATTTGGATTGAATGTACGAGGCATTGCTTACAATAAAAGCCACCAGCGTAGAGTCTGAGTGTGTGTTTTCAGCTGCTGGTTTATTCGTCACAAAGATTCGGTCAAGAATGTCAGATGAGACACTTAATGCTCTTTGTTATTTCAAAAATCGTTTGATAATAAACTTTTTAATTCAAATGTTACACATAGGTACTTGATTGAATCAATTAAAACCTTACTTCTGTTTAATATTTTGATCATTTACCTCCCTAAAAAGCATACAGAATCCCATTGGTGAAAACTGGTAAAAACTGGCTTTAAGAATATAGCGATGGTGAAAACTGGTTTTACACTTTCTGGTTATTTTCCATCCCTATTTTATTCCCTCCCTGAAGAGGGAATTGAAAGACATCTATGATTTGTGGTGCATTCATGGTAGACCTAGATTAGGACCAGTATACATGAGTATCTGTAGAAGTAGGGGTCAGTATAAGGAATATAAACAGGAAGAAGTCTCTTCGAGCATCAAAAACCTATGAATCTCGCATAAATAATGATGATAACAAATTTTGGAAATTTGTTAAGAATGAAACTAGTGTCAAAAGTGTCCTCCCCCTGACAATCGATGGGGTGTTGGGGGAGGATGAAATTACGAAGCTATGGAAAAACCACTACTCTACCATTCTTAACAGTGTGAGTAGGGATAATCTTAAGATAGATTGCAGCAAAATGCCTGTGGGAGGGACAAGGGAAAATACTTTATCAGTTCCTGAAGTAGAGAGTTTAATTAGAGAGTTAGACTGGTTCTGCATCAGGGGTAGATGACCTATCGAATGAGCACTTAAAATATGCCAATGATGTAGTATGTCTTTATATATCATTGCTCCTATCAGCCATGCTTGCTTAGCTATATCCCTGCAGAGTTCACGAGGGTATATATCTTACCCTGGTCAAAAATAAGTATGGAGACATTCTGTCCAGCAATAATTACAGGCCTATTGCTGTCACTTCCTGCTTCTCAAAACTCTTGTTACTCTGATTAAATGATTACCTGTGAACATCTAATCAATTTGGTTTTAAAATGTCCAACTCAACTGACCTGTGTATCTATGTACTTAAAGAAACAATTTCTAAATACATTGACAGTAATTCAACTATTTATACCTAGCTGTTTCCTAGACATAAGTAAGGCCTATGATAAAGTGAACCACAATATTTTATTTAAAAAAAACGAAGGCAAGAAGGTTCCTATGTACATATTAAATTTATTGAAATTTTGGTATTCTCACCAATCTTTTACTGTTAGGTGGGGCAGTGTACTATCTGAATGTCTTGCAGGGTGAGACAAGGCTCCTTGCTCTCTCCTATGATGTTTAATGTGTATATTGATGGATTAATTGCTTCACTTAATGAGGTAACAGTGGGATGTTGTATAGGTAACACAAGGATAAATAACTTAGTTTATGCTGATGATATGGTGTTAATAATTCCTCTTAAAAGTCTGTGAAGTGGATTCGCGGAAACATGATATTCTTTTTAATGTTACAAAAACAAAGGCTATGCAGTTTCATCCTAAAAGCTATAATCAGCCAGCTGACATTAGGTTTAAATTGAAAGGTGAAGTAATTGAGGAAGTACAAGAGTTTAAATATTTGGGTCAAACTATTAGCAGCTCCTTGAGTGATGACTCAGATATCAGAAAGCAATCTCAAAGCCTTTCTGCTAAAGCGAATATGACTATAAAGAACTTTTGGTTCTATACAAGTGAAGCTAAAGACTCTTTTTCGTACTTTCTGCAGTAATACCATGTATATGGAGAGCAACTCCGGGTGAATTATAAAAAAAGTTCTGGAAGAACCCTAAATTTGCTGTACAACAGGTCTTTTAGGCCTCTCTGAGCTTCCTGGAGGTACGGTAACAAGACTTGCTCAATACAGTCTAATGCAAAGAATTAAAAATCAACCAACCCAATTATCCAAGCTATCGATGAGTCCTGCTGTTTATCCTCAAAGCTATGGACTTCTTGGTACAAAAATGGTCTGTCTGTAGCCCACTCAACTTTGATATATATATTATATATACATTTTAACTGCAAAGAACATGCAGTATAATTAACGTAAAGAACGACGCTTGTATAGGAGAACATTCCGCGCAAGATGAGGATTGAGGAGGGAGAACGAACAAATGAAAAAATGAGGTAACCACCCGGGAATCGAACCCAGGATCTTCCGATTGCTGGTTATCATATCTGACCAGCAATTGGAAGATCCCGGGTTTGATTCCCGGGTGGTTACCTCATTTTTTAATTTGTTCGTTCTCCCTCATCTTGGGCGGAATGTTCTCCTATACAAGCATCATTCTTTACATTATATATATATATATATATATACAGGGTGGGCGGAAAGTAGCTCCCTATTTTGGATTGGTAAAAAAATACGTATATTATCCATTTATTTCAGAAGAAATAATATGAAAAGGTAGGCATACATAGTAGGTTTTCTCTGAAAATTCAATGTGGACTCCAACTCTTTCCACCAGCTTCTGGAGCCGCCCAGGAATGGCGTCCACTGACTTTAGCAGGAACTCCGGCGGGATGGAGGACATGACTTCCCGAATTCGGTCCTCCAGTTCTTCCAATGTCCTCGGTTTGGTGCGGTAGACTTCTTCCTTTACCCACCCCCAAAGAAAGAAGTCGCACGGTGTCAAGTCGGGGCTCCTGGCTGGCCATTGATGTGGACCACGACGACCCATCCAACGCCCAGGGAAGTGGGCATCCAGCCACTCACGGACAACAAGAGCGAAGTGCGGAGGGGCGCCATCTTGCATAAATATCAGATCGTCGATGTTCTCCCATGTGCTGACAACCGGCCAGACCTCGTTTCGCAACATAGCAAGGTACCGCTCAGCATTCATGGTGTTGCGCAGAAGGAACGGGCCCACAACCTGATCTGAGGTCATACCACACCACACCGTTACACTGAACTGATTCTGCCATTTTTCAGCGGTAACCGTGCGACTTCTTTCTTTGGGGGTGGGTAAAGGAAGAAGTCTACCGCACCAAACCGAGGACATTGGAAGAACTGGAGGACTGAATTCGGGAAGTCATGTCCTCCATCCCGCCGGAGTTCCTGCTAAAGTCAGTGGACGCCATTCCTGGGCGGCTCCAGAAGCTGGTGGAAAGAGTTGGAGCCCACATTGAATTTTAGAGAAAACCTACCATGTATGCCTACCTTTTCATATTATTTCTTCTGAAATAAATGGGTAATATACATATTTTTTTACCAATCCAAAATAGGGAGCTACTTTCCGCCCACCCTGTATATATATATATATATATATATATATATTATATATATATATAATATATTATGATTAATAAAACCACGAAGGGAAAAGAAACACAAAGTGGTGCTCAAGTGCTTTCGTCTAATGACATCCTCAGGAACACTGGAGTGAAAGGACAGTTCAAGGCAATATACAGTTTACAAAAATAAACATATATATATATAATATATATAGTATTAGAAAAAATTGTGGGAGGAGCAAACACATTTGTATGGGAAAATGACACTTTTAGCACTTTGGCCGAAATTCAATATAAATTCAAATGGCTTGTTTTGAAACAGGTCATAAAAGAATAAAAAATAAAAATATAAATATAAATTGGGAAAAAAAAAAAATTACAAAATAATGCCTTAGTGATATATATGTCACAGCCTAAATAACCATAAAGAAATAAACCAACAGATAAAAAACCAAAAATTGTAAGTGGAGTCTACAAATTCAAGCTCAAAAGGAAAGTTTACAATCAATTTAATAGATGATGCCAAATTGATATATATGTCATAAAGAAATAAACCAAAAAAAAAAAAAATAATAATAAATTGAAAAATAAATTTTAAGAGAGGCACACAAATTTATAAGGGAAAAATTACCAAAGGTTTTTTAGTTATTGTCTGAATCATGCATACTATGGTCACAAACGAATAAAAAAGTACAAGTAAATATAAATTGGAAAACAAAATGATGCCTAGATGATATATAAAGAACTATAAAAATATATACAACATATATAAGGTATATATACGAAATATAAATGCAATATATAAAGAATATATATATATATATGCATAAGGGAAAAAATTACCAGAGGTTTTTATAATTATTGTCTGAAAAATCGGTAGGTCACAAAAGAATAAAGAAATAAATATAAATTGGAAAAATTACAAATAATACAACTACATATGTATACCCGCATAACCAAATATATATACATATACAATTTAGTATGGACCAAAAAAATGAAGGTTTAAAAATCTTTGTTCCACATCAGTAATGTTATTCCTTTTGCTTACCTTAATCAAATTATAAAATTTGAAACCTCTACGTCAAGTTTTAGGGGTCCCGAGAAAATTGCACTTTTCCTTTTAATGCTGAAAAAATTAGTTTTTCCTCATTTTCATAAGTTCTGCTTTATTTTTTGTTGGAAATTCTTTACGATTCTTGAAAACTGTTTTGAGCAGGTATTGTTTGTCCTCTTCTTTAGTTGTCACTGCTTGATTAAATTTTTCAATCAATGCAACACCCCGCTCAGCTGTGTCATTTGTCACTCTAAGGGCACGAACTCTAGCACAGCCTCTTTGGTACTCAGGATCTATTCCCCATGTTGATGCAGAATTTTCAGTGAAGAGAGAATTGAGATGTAGAGCATCAAAGAGAGATTTAGTCCTTGAAGTAACAAAATCAGAAATCCTTTTTTCTTTAAAAGAAGCTAGGGTTACCTTTGCTTCTAAACGTTTCAGTCCCTTATTTCTTGGAGGCATTTTGATATTATTTCGCATTTGCTCCTTTTCTTCAAGGGATATGCTTTTGTCAAAGAAGCTTAATCCAACAAGTGTTTCTGAGAGGTACCACAGATGTCGTTTAATGGCATTTTGAGCTTGCTTGATAACACTTTGATATCAAAGAATTTTCCTCCATTATTGCAAGATCTTGCAAAAATTTAAGATCAACATTTGGGGCTTCCTCTGGTTGAGAAGCTTTTGCCCAAGATTTTGCGTATACCAATGCAACAAATAAACAAATTTCTGTTATTGCATCAAGTTCTTTTTTAGTCATCTTAAATTGATTTTGGAGAAGAAAAAGCTTAAATGCATAAATTCCTTTTGCCATCCATCTTGCATGATGGTACGCTCCAGGTCTCTTCAAGGAGTATTAGAAATGCTTTCTTCTCCAAAAAATAAGAGAACAAGTTGAAAAAATTCTTTATAATCATCTCTTGGCTGTTTAGAGTTGAGTGCCTCCTTCATGATTAAGACTGTTTGATTTTTTAAATCTTGAACTCTTTCAATTATTCTGCAGCTTTGGGAATCAACAGCAGTTGTGATTTGAGAATGATCCATAAAATCCCATTGAGTTTTGAATCTTTTGAAGATTGGAATATCAGGTTCAGAGGAATGGCCCATAGAAGTCCGGAAGACTTGAGATAGGACAATCTCATAAATATGGTGTCTGCAGGCTAAATATAAAAGCTCTTTTCCAAGTTCTTGTTCAATTTTAGTGCAAGCTCCAGCATGGATTCTGGTATTGGATGCTGTTGTGTCAAATGACAGCCCAATAATTCTCTGGGTCATATCATGTTCTTGCAGGAGAGAAATGCAAACACGAGCCATCTCTGTACCCATTCCAGCAGTGACTTTAGGAATTCCCAGCAATTTCTCTTCACCATTCCCACTGACTAACACTGCAATCCTTTCCGTTCTTCCTTCGCCTGCAAGAAAAAGTTAAAATATATAATTTATATATAATTTATATATATTTATTTTTAATATTTTATTTTATATATATTTTATTATATATTTAATATTTTATTTAATATATTTATATATATTATAATTTATAAGAGTTGAGTTGATCATTGATGTTCTAAGCGTGCCTATTCATTGGAAAATTTTTATAAGTCATTAAATCTCGGGACCCCTAAATATTCTCATATTTGACCAAAATTTTGCTGACATGTCTATCTGGTCCAAAGGAACAAGGGCATTAATGTGGAACAAGGATTTCTTCAACTTTATAATTTACCCCCCATTTTGGTCCACACTAATATACATACACACACACACACACACATATATATACACACATACATACATATATATATATATTAGGGCGGCTCGTTTTTACACTTTTTTCAATATTTGATTGGGGGTAGTGCGGAAAAGTTGCGATTTGGAGAGAAAATAAAGTGTGTAAAATTTTTTTGATCTACGTCAATACCTTCCGGTGGCGGCGAGTCCTTAAAAATCGAAAAATAGGCCTAACGGGGTAGATTGGAAAATGGTTTTAAAGACTTACAAAATAAACAATAAAAATTTCAGCACAATCTGTTAATAACTTCCGATGGCGTCTTAGCCATTAAAATATCCAAAATATTGATTTAAAGCAAGTTTTAACAAGATGTTATACAAATGTTAATTCCGGTATATTTCTGTGCAAACAACCCTGAGAACACTATTATAGGCTTGAATAAATTAATAGCAGTCATTGAACAATGAACATTATATAAAAATTATATAAAATTATATAAAATTTTTGTGTGTTTTTAGGCCTATTTTTCGATTTTTAAGGACTCGCCGCCACCGGAAGGTATTGACGTAGATCAAAAAAATTTACCACACTTTATTTTCTCTCCAAATCGCAACTTTTCCGCACTACCCCCAATTAAATATCAAAAAAAGTGTAAAAACGAGCCGCCCTAATATATATATATATATATATATATATATATATATATTATATATATATATACATATATATATATATATAATACACACATACATACATATGAATAGAAACGACATAAGTATTAAGGAACGTTTCCGCACACGAGGAGGAGAGATAACGAAATAATGAAAAATGAGGCGAACCGCCTGGGAATCGAACCCAGGGCCTTCCAATTGCCGGTCGGACGCTCTACCATTATGCTACGGACCTCACTCAATCACAAATCGAAATTCTCCCAAATAGGGCAGAAACCAATGCCCTCAGAGAGCACCCTCGCAAATCGTGAATATGCGCAAATAACTGCAATGACCGCGCAGTATATAAATGAATAGAAACGACATAAGTATTAAGGAACGTTTCCGCACACGAGGAGGAGAGATAACGAAATAATGAAAAATGAGGCGAACCGCCTGGGAATCGAACCCAGGCACATACACATACATACATACACATACACGCATACAGCAATAAATTGAAAAATAAAATTGTAAGAGAAACACAGATTTATAAGGAAACAGAGACAAAAACAAATTTTTACCACAGATTTAGCAACCTGCCCTTTTTGTTTAAATCCATTCTGAAGGAATTCAGAGCAACGGGATCGAGTTGAAACAGACCTTTACTCATGTTAAGGTTATTTGTAAGTTGAATTATAGCCGACTCAAGAATATTTCTATTAACAATGTTGCTAGAGTGAAACAAAACTGAAGCATTATTCCAATCAATACAATGGGATAACTCTGACAAATGGACAAAAAGGGCACTGGACAACTGTCCCGTTCTAACGGAATATTGATGCTGTTTTACACGCGTTTGCAAATCCTTTCCCATCTGACCTATGTAAAAGGAATCACATTGCTTACACCCAATTTTATGGATAATGCCTAAATTATTGGTAGGGCTATTTTTTACTATGATGTTTTTCACAATATTGTTATATGAAAAAACTACACTGATATCCAAAAGTTTAAGTACATTAGCAATGCCTAAGAAGCCCGGGAAAAATGGAAGTACTAAAATATTCTTTGACAAGGTGCGAGTGTTATTATTCACACGATAGAAGGTTCGTTTAGCCTTATTAAGACAAGATTCCATGAATGCAGATGGGTAACACAACTCACTTCCAATACCGTTGATATTTTCCAATTTGGCATCGATGTATTCCGGACTGGCGATCCTAAGAGCGTGGAGAAACATTGAGGAAAATATGGCCTTTTTAATAGGGGTGTCATGTCCAGAGTAAAAGTGTACGTAGGACAAATTGTTTGTTTTTTTCTGATAGATACTAAACTTAAAACCCGGGCTATCCCTATGAACACGAACATCCAAAAATGGGATTGAGTTGTCTTGTTCCACTTCTAAAGTAAATTTAATGGAGGGGACTTGGTCATTTAACTGAAGGAGGAAGTCATCCAGGTCACGATTCATGGGCCAGATACACAAAATATCATCGACGTACCGCAACCAAGGGATGCCAACCCCCAGGATTCTCGGAATGTAAGTAATTTCAAAAAACTCCATATAAATATTGGAGAGAAGGGGTGACAAAGGGTTGCCCATGGCCATCCCAAAAACTTGTTGATAATGCTCGCCATTGAAAGTGAATTTACAATCCTTGATACAAAGCTTAATAAGTTCCAAAACAGTGTGTGCAGGTAATGGCAGATCATAGTTATGTAATTCTCAGGCGAGAAAGTCAAGCATATCATCATTCGGCACTTTTGTGAACAATGAACAAACGTCGAAACTGATCAATCTATCGTTGGTATTAATGCGAACATTATTCAATTTTTCAGTGAGATCCATGGAATTTTTTACGTGTGAATCAGAGACAGTTCCAAGAATGGGGGACAAAACATTAACAAGCCATTTGGAGAGTTTATAGGTAATAGAGCCCACCAAGCTAATAATAGGGCACATATGGTTACCCGGTTTGTGGGTTTTAATAAGACCATAAAGGTAAGGCAGAGAAGGTGAAGTGGACAAAAAAAGGGGAATTAAGTCCTTATGATCTTTGAGAATGCGTTTCAAGCCACTATTGAATGATTTGATGACATCATCCTGCGGGTTCTTCCTAAGTTTCACGTATGTGGCGGGGTCCTGAAGCAGCTCATTCATCTTTCCAATGTAATCCACTTTGTCCATAATGACTAAGGTGTTAGCCTTGTCTGCTTTAGTAATATGGAGCTCACTATCTTTTTTAATTGTGAAAGGCTATTGCGGAAATGTTTAGGAAAGTTATCTTCGTAAGAAATATTCGCAGCACCATAGACAAGGCCTTTAACTATGTTAACCAAAGACTGAGGAAGGTTACACTGTTTTTCAAAACAAGCAAGACTATGACAAATTTGTAAAGCAGTAGGTTTTTTAACAATAAAAAAGGACATACCAAATCCAAGGGCACTTTTTGCATTGTCACTAATGTTTTTCGAAGAAAGGTTCACAACACATTTTGAGCTTGCTTTTTTACTCCACTGACTATTTCGAATGAGACTTTTAATTTTGCGATCCAAAATGTTTCGAAGTGAAGAAGTTCTCCGACGCAACTCGTTGTAAATTTCATCAAACAAAGGTTGGATCCACGGTTGGGGAATAACAGTCAAAACATTACGTTTGGCAATGCCTAAATTTTTGAAGGTGGACCATGGGAATGAATTCAGAATGGTTATGTTATGTGCCTTGAAAAGTGGATGCTCAATTCTACCAGTTGAGGTTTAAGTTTTGGTTTTTGGCTAAAAATATAATAGTTAGCCCTTTTTCTTTGATGTATATCCAACGTGAAGGCAGCGAGTCTTTTGCTTATATTGAGGTTCTGAATGTAGCAGGGCTAGGCTGCTTTAAACCCTAGATCCATGTCCCAAAGCTGGATCCTGTCTGCTTTGCAGATAGCTGGTGAGGGAAGCTATATTTATGGGACCTCTTTGCGAGTGACCCGTTGCCCGCGTCGGGCTAGCATCATGAAAAAGAAAAACTATGGTATTTGTCATTTACCATTACTTATTCGGACTATAGTGGATTTAATTATCCCAGAAGAGTTCCTTGTTCCATGCACTGTCTGTGTGTATCATAAAAAACTCAGGGGACCATTCTGAGTTCATTCCATATATATATATATATATATATATATATATATATGAATAGAAACGACATAAGTATTAAGGAACGTTTCTGCACACGAGGAGGAGAGATAACGAAATAATGAAAAATGAGGCGAACCGCCTGGGAATCGAACCCAGGGCCTTCCAATTGCCGGTCGGTAATTGGAAGGCCCTGGGTTCGATTCCCAGGCGGTTCGCCTCATTTTTCATTATTTCGTTATCTCTCCTCCTCGTGTGCAGAAACGTTCCTTAATACTTATGTCGTTTCTATTCATTTATATACTGCGCGGTCATTGCAGTTATTTGCATATATATATATATGTTTATTTTTGTAACCTATATATTGCCTTGAACTGTCCTTTCACTCCAGTGTTCCTGAGGATGTCATTAGACGAAAGCGCTTGAGCACCACTTTGTGTTTCTTTTCCCTTCGTGGTTTTATTCATCATAAATATTTTTCGTGTCACTTTCATGAAATAATTTTTCATATATTATATATATATATATATATATATATATATATATATATAATTATTATAATACAGTAATTATTATACAGGGTGTTTATAAAGTCCCTATCTATTTCGGTGAAAACGTATCAAAAATGGTAAAATTCAATAACAATATAATAGAAGGCATACATTTAATGAATACTTAATCATATGATTCTACATGAGCACCATCAGTATCTCTACAGAGTTTGAATCTGTTAGCAGCATTGCGGAATACATTTTGGAGCATGACAGGGGTTATTTTTGTAACTGCTGTTATGATATGAGAATGTAAATCTTGCAGATCTGTAACCCTCATTTGATAGATGTTTGATTTGTTAAAGCCCCATGCAAAGAAGTTGAAGGGCGTTAGGTCAGGAGACTGAACCACCCAGGGCCTGTTGCCTCAATGTCTGATCCACAGATTTAGGAATTGTTCATTTAGGTACTCCCCAACAGTGCATAATGACAAGGTGCCCCATCTTGAAAAATGACAGTGTTTAAAGTGCCATCTGAATGAAGCTGGGACATTTACGTGCTTGTGTCGTAACAGCAGTTACAAAAATAACCCTTGTCATGCTCCAAAATGTGTTCCGCAATGTTGCTGACAGATTCAAACAATGTAGAGATACTGATGGTGCTCATGTAGAATCATATGGGTAAGTATTCATTAAATGTATGCCTTTATTATATTGTTATTGAATTTTACCCTTTTTGCTACATTTTCACTGAAATAGATAGGGACTTTATAAACACCCTGTATATATAGATTAGTAATTCATTGATTAACCATTACCTTGAGTATAAATTTTTGGATTAAGTGTACTTAAAGGTCATTAGATCAACTTTTGATCTTGGAAAAGGAATATATTTTTCCTAATTCCCTTAACCCATTTTTAATACTATTGTAATGACTGAGACGCTGTCAGATACTTTTGTGATATCTACCTTCACAATAAGCTCTCTGAGTTTGCATCTACTTTTGCATATTGCTGAGAATTTTACTTTTGGAAAGTTTTGAATTTTATATACTTGGGTTTATATTCATATTGTTATAGTTAAGTAATTGAATATTAGTGGTTTTTAGCGATTTAGAAGTTTTCATAGCGTGCTGGCTTAATTTAACTTAAACTTGTGATGGTTTAAACTCATTTTTAACTGCGCGATGCCATCGCACAAAGCGTCGTGTGTTAGATGTAGGGTAAACCAGTGGTATTCAGAATTTAAAGATTATAACGGCGGTCCTATGGCGATTACTGAGAGATCAGTTCGTTTCTTTTGCGAGTTAATGGAGGAAATAGTTGACATAAAACGCAGTGTAGGTGAGGTAGCGGAAAGACGTGCAACGCTTGATGAGGGCAGGGGTAGGGCTACGGTTGACGGAAGCCGAACCAATACTAATGTTGAAGACATTAGTAATTTGAAGGGTGAGGTGCATAACCTAGTTTCTAGTTTAGGTAGCTTATCGGGAAGGTTGGATAGAGTTGAGGAAGAGGTTAAGGTTAGTCCAAAAGTAGTAGATGGGGAGGGATTTAGAGAAGTTAAGGGTGGAGCTAGCCTGTGTACGTTAGGTGATAGGAATCCCCCCCTATCGAGGTTTCGAACCCTTTCGCCCATTTGGAAAGGGACGTGAATGAGGGGGAAACTATTTTCATTGGGGACTCTTTAGTGCGCCACATGGACAAAGAGTTCGTTGAATGGCATCCAACCAAGAGGAGGAGGGTCTGTCTCCCAGCGGCCCATGTTGACAGAGTTAGAGACGAAGTGGATAGGATTGACGTTGCTTCCTGTCACTCGATGTTGGTGATGATGGTAGGAGGCAACGACTCGTATAGGCCCGATACGAGAGTGCCTGACCTTTTGGAGAGATATAGGGGGTTAATTAGGTCCATGAAGGCGAAGTCAGATAGGTCTTTAGTTCTAGGTATTACCCCTAGGCACGGGTTGGGTCTTAGGATTATGTCAAAAACAATATTTTTTAATAATAAATTAGAAGAGATTTGTGGTGAGGAAAATGTACCCTTTGTAAAGCTGTGGTCCGAATTCAGTGATCCTAGCCTTTTTATAAAAGATGGGGTGCATTTTAATGAAATAGGTAATGCTAGGCTAGGTAGGTTAATAGACAAAAATGTGCGAAAGCTGTATAGGTCGAAGCCTTCTTTAAACGTTGTGGGTCTGGGGAATGTGGGCCCGATGTGAAAAAGTTTAAAACGTGGGCCTGTGGTAAAAAATAACTTAAACGTCTTTTATTGTAATGCGTGTAGTATTAGAAATAAATTAAATGAATTTAAGGCGATAATTTATTCCAGCAACTACGATATAGTTGCTATTACTGAAACTTGGTTAAATTCCGTGACTCGGGACTTGTTGGGGGAACTTGATATACCGGGTTTTAAACTCTACTAATGATAGGTTACATAGGTTTGGTGGTGGTGTTTTGCTGTACATTCGTAATTCGCTTAGGGCTATCGAGGTTAAGTTAGATTTTCAGGCAGCAATTAATGCGATATGTGTTGAAGTTAGGGCGCGTAGTATTAGTTTTAATTTTGTTGTTGTTTATAGACCTCCTGTTCACCCCCTCGTTACAGATACTAGATTTTACTCAGTTCTTGGTAACTTTATTGACAATTAGAATAGTACAGTACAGTATAACTGTTGGAGACTTTAACTGCCCTAATGTTAATTATGAGACTTTTACTGGTAATGAGCAGTGTTTGAGATTGATCGAGTTTATGGAAGATAACTTTTTACAACAGATGGTTACCGAACCAACGCGCGGTGATAATATTTTAGATTTGGTGATGACGAATGGCGAGAATATAGTCGAAGGTTTAGAAGTAGGTGAGAGTTTAGGATGTAGTGATTATCAAATTCTTAGGTTTAAGTTATTGATAGAAAACACTAAGGATAGTAACGTAATAGAAGTCCCTGATTTTCGTAGTGCTAATTTTGATAATTTTTTGGATAGGATGAGAGTAGTGGACTGGGATAACTTATTTATAGGTAATCACACAAATTTGCATTGGGTGGCATTTAAAGAAAGTTTTCTGAATATTGAAAGGGAGTTTATTCCTCGTAGGCCCAAGCACACTAGAAATCATGGTAGGCCGAAGTGGTGGACTAGGGAAATATGCGAGTTCATAAACGAGCATAATAGAGCATATAGACTTAACAAGCGCAGTGGCATGGCAGCTAACCTTAATAGATATATTGAACTTAGACGTCAGGTTAAAAGATCAGTTAGGAATGCTAAGCTTAATTTAGAGATACTTATAGCTGCGGATAGTAAACATAATCCCCAAAAGTTTTTTGAATACGTTAATAATCGTAAGCCAATAAAAGATAACATAGGCCCTCTAGTGGATGTTAATGGCGTTTTGGCTTGTGATGATCAGGCAATGGCAGGTATTTTCAATAACTTTTTTGCGACAGTTTTTACCGTAGAAGACGTAAATAATGTCCCTGACGTGGATGATATCGTTCTATTTAGTAGCATTATATCGATAGGCTAAAAGTTAGCAAGGCTCTAGGCCCTGACGCTTTTTATCCCAGACATTTGAAAGATTTGAAAGACGTTATTGTATGCCCCTTAACGAAGATTTTTAATCACACTCGAAACGGGAATTATTCCTGAAGACTTCAAATTAGCTAACGTCAGGCCTATTTTTAAAAAAGGCAACTGCACAGTAGCTAGCAATTATAGGCCCATTAGTTTAATGTCAATTGTTGGTAAACTTTTGGAATCCGTAGTTAGGGATTGTATCATCGATCACTTAGAAAGTAGAGATTTGATTAATAGTAGTCAGCATGGGTTTCGACAACATAGGTCTTGTTTAACTAATTTGTTAGAATTTTATAACGAAATAGTGCACGAATACGATAGGCATAGAGCAGCTGACATTATTTATTTAGATTTTAAAAAGGTGTTAGATACAGTTCCGCATAGGAGATTAATTGCAAAGGTTAAAGCGCACAGTATATGCGGTCAGGTTGGTAACTTTTTAGGAGAATGGCTTTGTGCTAGGAGGCAGAGGGTGGTAGTTAATGATAGTGAATCAGGGTGGTTGGATGTAGGTAGCGGTGTCACACACACAGGGTTCAGTGTTATGCCCATTGCTGTTCGTAATTTACATTAACGACATAGATGTAGGATTGACTAGTAACGTGTCAAAATTCGCGGATGATACTAAAATAGGTCTACAGAAGATCTACAGAAGCTAAGGCTAACAATGACCCTAAGATCCACTCTAAGGCTAGCCCGAGAGAAAGGAAAGAGTAGGGGGTTAAGAGAGGAGAATAAGGGGTTAAGTAAGGAGCAACACCTATCATTCGTGGGTTAACATTCATTCAGAAAAAGAGGGAAAAAGTCTCACCATCATCATCCGCCGGCCACTGCCGACAAGTCAGAAAATAGTCGGAGAATATGGAGAGGGGTGAAAAATGAAAAGAAGTAAAATAAGAACGCTTACAAACCATACAACACAGTCTTAACTCACTGTCATACCATGCAAACTACAAACATGCAAGAAAAGAGTTAGAGACATGCAAAGTAAGGAGAGAGAAAAAAAAAAAAAAAAAGAAAAAAAAAAAAAAGTAGGTAAAGTTAAACAAAAAGTGGGTTAGTTTATGCTATGAGCTACATCTACATTCGTGTTAGTCTAATATTTTTTATTTTTTTTTAATAATTTTATTGCTGGCATCACACGCTGGCATGTCACAAGCTGGCATTCATCGTCAACAGACTCATCCTCGAGCACCACCACCAGAGCTTCCGTTGCTAACTTTGTTGTTTTTTAAATTAAACAACGCTAATACCTTTAAAATGTCTGTCAAGACGGTTCTTAAACATATTAACGCTGGTAGAATGAACGACTGACGCGGGAAGATTATTCCATTTATCAATTACTTTAAACGTAAAGAAGTTTTTAGCGATATTAGTAATAAAACGCCTGCCACGCAACTTAAATCCGTTATTGCGAGTATTACTATTATCAAAAGTGAACAATTTGTCAAAATTTACGTTATCGATGTTATTAATGATTTTGAAAACTTCAATAAGCCCCCTTAATCTCCTAGTTTCGAGTGAATACAGGTCCACTCCATAGGATTATGGAGTGGACAGATAAGTGGCAGATGCAGTTTAACGTAGACAAATGTAAAGTTTTGCATGTAGGTTCTCGTAACAATAATTACACGTACACGATGGATGATAGGGAGTTGGTGAGCGTTGATGAGGAAGTAGATTTAGGCGCATGCGTATCTAAGGATTTAAAGGTTAGGAACCAGTGCCTGGAGTTTTGCGCAAAAGCTAATAGGATGTTAGGCTTCATAGCAAGTAATTTCGAATTTAAATCAAAGGATGTTATATTGCCCCTTTACAAGTCCCTAGTCAGGCCTCATTTAGAATATGCCATTCAGTTTTGGTGCCTGTATTTGTGTGAGGATATTGATAGGTTAGAAAAGGTTCAGTGTTGTGCCACGAAACTAATTCCATCATTGCGCAACAGGCCTTATGAAGATAGGATAAAAGAGTTAGACTTGCATTCACTCAAAACTAGGAGATTAAGGGGGGAGTTTATTGAAGTTTTCAAAATTGTTAATAACATTGATAATGTAAATTTTGACATTGTTCACTTTCGATAATAGCAATACTCGTAATAACGGATTTAAGTTGCTTGGCTGATGTTTCATCACTAATATCGCTAAAAACTTCTTTATGTTTAAAGTAATTGATAAATGGAATAATCTTCCCGTGCCAGTCATGAACTCTACCAGCGTTAATATGTTTAAGAACCGTCTAGATAGGCATTTTAAAAATATAACGTCTAAATTAAAAAAAAAAAAATAGCAAAAGGAGCTCTGGTGGTGGTGGTTGATGATGAGTCTGTTAACAATAATGCCAGCTTGTGACATGTAGGCCCATTATTGTAGGCCCATTAACAAAAATTTTTAATAAGAATGGAAGTGGGGATTATTCTTGAAGACTTCAAATTAGCTAATGTTATGTCCATTTTAAAAAAAAGGCAACTGCACAGTGGCTAGCAATTATAGGCCTATTAGTTTAGTGTCAATTGTTGGTAAACTTTTGGAATCCATAGTTAGGGATTGTATCATTGATCACTTAGAAAGTCACTATTTGATTAATAGTAGTCAGCATGGGTTTTGATGCCATAAATCTTGTTCAACTAATTTGTTAGAGTTTTATAAAGAAATAGTGCGTGAATACAATAGGCATAGAATGGCTGACATTACTTATTTAGAATTTAAAAAAGCATTCAGTATAGTTCCGCATAGAAGATTAGTTGTGAAGGTTAAAGTGCATGGCATATGCAGTCAGGTAGCTAACTGGTTAGAGGAATGGCTTTGTGCCAGGAAACAGAGGGTCATTGTTAATGGGAAGGAATTGGGGTGGCTGGATGTAGGTAGTGGTGTCCCTCAGGGTTCAGTGGTTACACCCATTGCTATTCATAATCTACATTAATGACATAGATGTAGGCTTCATTAGTTGTGTGTCAAAATTTGCAGATGATACTAAAATACAGGAATACCCCGCTTTACGATGCTTCGTTTTACGAAACCCCGGGTTTACGAAATTGTATTTCCGCTAAATAAAAAATTAAATGAAGAAATATAAAAGACAAAAATAAAATGCATATGTCGCGCATACCACAATCTAATATTCTGCATTACAGCAGTGCTTAGTTAGCTCGATTTTAAGACAAAAATAATATGCTTACGTCGCGCATACCATACTGTACTGTACTCTATTATGTATTCTGCATTACAGCGGTGCCAAGTTAGCTCGCTTTTAGCTCACTTTGCACTGTGGCAACGCAGCTGTTGTCAGTTTATATGTGCGCTTTGACAAGAGAGTTTGTGCTTTATTCACACTCACGCACGCTAAGTGTTTCACTGATATTCTTTTCGTACATTGCAATTACAGTACCCATCATCAATTATGCCAAAACAAAAGAGTGATAGTAAAGACTGTGATGTTGTGGAGGGTGAACCCTTTCCCTTTTTAGTTCTCAGCCCTTTCCCCCTGGCCTTGATTATTATTATTTATATATTAAATTTCTTTGATTTTTTGTATGAAATACTTGTTATAGATAGGATTTTAATGGTTCTCTCTCTCTTTCCAGCAAATGGATAAGAATGATAACTGTTATAAGAAATTAGAAAGATAGTAATAAAATAAGCATTAAGATAATAAATAATAAACATTAAGTACTAATTTGTTAAAATCTTAACAAAAAGAATAAACAATAAGTTATATATAAAGAAATGGTAAACTTGTAAACAAGGAATGAGGAATAAAACAGTTTTATTAAATTAGTATGGAAAAAGAAGAGAGTTGGACTGTCGCTTGTTAAACCCTGTTAGTGAATGGATAATTAAGTACTGAGTTGTTAAGTTTTAACAAACAAATGAATAAGAATGTTAAATGTTATAAGATATGTTAATATTTTAATGAATGGAAAAAAAGAATAAACTTAGTAAAAGAGACGCTTCTGAGGTTTAAGTGTCGGCGTGTGTGTCAAAACTCGAGTTTTGAGAAGTGGAGGGAACCAATTGGCGCATGTGTGGAAATATAAATAATAAAAAATATAGTTTAAGAGGGTAATTTGACAAGAGAAAATAAAGAACATAACAGAGGAAACTAAATTCAGGCTGGGTTTGTCTGAGAGGCTGAAGACCGTTATTGGACCAAGGGAACTTTAAGTTCTGTTAGGAAGGGGAACCACTAACAGAAGGAAGCTATTTTGGCAAGTAAGAAACTGTTGGCGGCGGGAGCCAGCAGTCGTGGAATCGGAGGTCTGGGCAGCGAGCCTGGATCCAACAACCCTTCAAGGTAAGCAGCCTGGTTTCGTGGAGTTCTTAAACAAAAGAAAAATTCTTATTCGTGGTGCCGTTAGGTTAATCCGAATCCCACCACAACGTTAATCAGAAGAAACGAATCCAAAAGCATGTCTACTGATGCATCTATTAATGAAAACTAAATTTGCATATGTAATGTTTTGTACTATTTCTTTGTTCATTGCTTACATTTTTATTGTATTTCTTTGTTCATTACTTTCGTTTGTATTATTTCTTTGTTGATTGCTTTCATTTCTATGTTAATAAACATTTTTTTCTGCAAAATTTGCTGTTTTATAACCTTTTTTTTTTCGATTTTTTAAGAAAAAAACGTAACCCAAAATATAACATTATATGTATGGGAAATAATGCTCTGCTTTACGAACACCTGCTTTACGAACACCTGCTTTACGAACACCTGCTTTACGAACGGGCGCTAGGAACGGAATAATTCGTAAAGTGGGGTATTCCTGTAGGCAGTAAAGCTCTTAACATGGATGATAGAAATAGGCTCCAAGACAATGTAAATAGGATTATGGAGTTGATGGATGCAATTTAATATAGTGGCAGGTGCAATTTAACATAGACAAATGTAAAGTTTTGCATATAGGTTCTTGTAACAATAATTACACATACACAATGGAAGATAGACAGTTAGTGAGCATTGATGAGGAAGTAGATTTAGGTGTACGCGTATCTAAGGATTTAAAAGTTAGGAACCAGTGCCTGGAGTCCTTGGGCAAAAGCTAATAGGATGTTAGGCTTCATATCGCATAATTTCAAATTTGTCAAAGAATATTATCAGGTCATCCCATAAGTAATGTTGTTTTTTAGATTGGAATTTGAAGGCCAAAAAAAAAACTCAACTGAAACTTTTTAATGTAGTATATATATTCCATCAGAATCAATGACACTCTGCCAACATCCTACAAGCTTTTCAATGCCATGTTTATAAAATTCAGGCAGTTTTGAGGCAAAAAATGTACAAAGACTGGTGTGCAGGTCATCTAAAGAAGTATACTGTTTCTCATCAAAATAGTTTTGCAGACTCCTGAAGAGATGATAATCTGAAGGCGCAAGGTCTGGAGGATGTGGAAGTTTGGTACTTTTGCATTATCCTCCCAACACTAATTTTTTTTTATAACGGCTAACACCTGCGGCGGGCTGTTTTTACCCTAACCTAACCTAACCTAATACCAATACTAATTTTTTTTATAATGGAAGGAAAATAAAGTACCATAACCAAAACCAAAACCAAACCAACATTATATAAAAAAATTAGTGTTGGGAGGATAATGCAAAAGAACTGGAAGTTTTTCCCACCCAAGCTCCTCAATTTTTGCAGAAGTGATCCGAGTGGTATGAGGATGTGCATTGTCGTGGTGGAACATGATTCCTTTCCGATTAACCAAAGGAGGTCTCTCTTCTTTTAGTGCAGTATTCAATCGATCCAGTTGTTGACAGTAGACTTGATCAGTGATTATCTGGTTATGTGGTAAGGTTTCAAAGTGTATTACACCACCTTTATCCTACCAAACACTAAGTAACACCTTCCGAGGGTGAAGATTTGGTTTTGGCTGTGGTGTCGCTGGTTCTCCGGCACAAACCCACTGTTGATGGCGCTTAACATTCTGGTACAGTATCCACTTTTCATCACCAGTCACTAAATGGTGCAAAAACAGATCTTGGAGTTCACGGGAATGAAGAGCTATGCTAATGTTTACCCGCACCCTCAGATTGTCAACTGACAATTCATGTGTCACCCATTTTCCTAACTTAGGCACTTTCCTGAGTTGTTGCAAATGTCGATGGATGGCGGACGGGAATGAATTGAGTTTCTGGGCCAATTCTTCGACAGTTGTTGAACAGTCTTCTTCAAGTGCGGCTAACAGCAGGTCATCATCAAACTCAGCGGGGTGTCCAGAGCGTGCTGCATCTGTCAAACAGCAGTCACCATTCCTAAACTTTTGAAACCATCTTTGACATTTCCTCACATGCAGAATATCATTGCCATAAACTTCCTGAACCCCTCCGCGCGGGTGGTCTTTCTGGGGTGGATTGCCCGCGGGCTCCTGCCTCCATGTGGCGAGGGGGGTCAGCCGCGGCTGGGGGCCCTGCCGGATCCCCCGCCCGGTTGAGAAGTAGACTTTTAACATACCCTGCTATCCTACAGCCCCCTCTTTCCTGTCTTCCCCTCTTCCTTGCCCCCTCTGTTTTTTTTTCTGCTTTCTCTTTTCACTTCGCGCGCCCCGTGGGCTGCCGGGGCTGGTCGCTGGGGGTCTCGCTCCCATGGCCGGGGCTGGACTAAGTTGGCTGGTAGGGTGCCCGGGCCTGGGACCCTGGGGGGCCTTGGTCTTTGCTGCCGGCGGGGGAGAACTCTCGATGCTGCAAGGGCCCCTTTTGAAACGGGGGTACCCGCATGGGACGAGGCACCCACCCCCCGCCGGCGTGCGCTTGGTCCCCTTGGGCCCCGGGTAATCGGTTCCCCGCGGCCCCGGGCGCGAAACAACAATAAAATTTTTTGTATGGGAACATTTACAAATCTAATGGACCTCGTTGTCGACCCGGCTTATGCATATGACCTCCCTCTGACTACCTCTTTGGACTGTGGGTCTGGTAAGGGCAGTCGGCAGCCCTCGCCCACCCCATCTGCTCTTCTTGCCGACACCTCTCCCTCTCTTCCCCAGGCTCGTGGCGCCGCTGCCCGACCCCCGCCAGTAGCGGATGGACCTGCAGTGGACCCCCCGACCCCTGGATCCCCCCATATTCCACGTCCCGATAGGGACCCAACTGCTTTTTCGCCCTCAGGTGGGAAGCCCGCGGCCCCGGTCGCCTCCCACTCCGGTCGGGCCTCATCGCCCCCGGCCCCCTCGGCCCCTGGGGGACGTGGGACCCGACGTCGCCGTCCGCCTTTCTCGTCTTCCCGCCCCCTCGAAGTTCCAGTGGTGTTTGGCCAGACGGCTTCACTCGGCCTTAGGACGATGGACAAGTTCCTCGTCCTCCGCCCCTCCTCCTCCAAGCCCCTCCCCACTAACCACGAACGCCTCTTTCGAGCGATCCATGGGAAGACGGGGACGGCGCGTTTTGACCTTCGGCCTCAGAGGGATGGCTCCATTTTGATAAGGTCGCGTTCCTCTGCCGAAACCTCCTCTCTGCTCGCTATCCCCGATGTCCTGGGCTGCGGGATCATGGTGACTCCCCACCCCCGCCTCAATCAGTGCCAGGGCACGATCTACGCTGCTCGTCTTCTACCCATCCCGGTGGAGGACCTCCAGACTGACCGCCTCCCAGGGTGTGGTGAGAATATACCGTTTTCCCGACAGATCGCGATCCCCATCCGTCCCTTCTCCTCGCCTTCTCCTTACTTTTGACTCACTGGTGCCCCCCGTTTCCGTATTCTGGGGCTTTGGTGAGAGACGAGCATGCGAATTCTCGGTTCGGCCATACGTGCCAGATCCTACGCGCTGTTTTCAGTGCAATAGCTTTGGCCACGTGAGCAGTTCCTGCCATCAGCCGGCCCCGTTGTGTGTCCGCTGCGGCGGCCCTCCCCACCCCTTGCCCTGTACTGCTCCGCCTTCCTGCACCAACTGTCATGGACCGCACCCTGCTTCATCCCGCTCTTGCCCGTCCTTCCTCTTTGAGAGGGAGGTTCGGGCCCTCTGTTCATCAGAATTTCTCAGCGCTCGGGAGGCGCGGGACCGGTTGCGTGGCCGCGAGGCCCGGCGTGGTACCTCGTACGCCGAGGCTCTCCGTCCCCGGCCGCCGCCGGCCCAGACCCCGTTCTCACCGGCGGTTCCCGAAGACCCACCGTGTCCGCTACTCCCTGTCTATCCTCTGCCGCCCAGCGGACTCCCGCCGCGGCTCCCTGTACTACCAGCGCGTCCCCACGTGCTCCCTCCGCGAACGCCGATGCTTCGTCGGCAACCCCCCCTGCCCCTTCTACGCCCTCTCCACCGGCGCTTTCGGCCACCCCCATTCCGGACCGTGACCCGCCGTCACCCATGCGGGCCGCAAGCGCCGCGCCAATAGTGACCCCGAAAGGTTCGAGGCCATAGGCCTCGCATCACCTTCCTCTCCCAGACACAAACGCCCCCTTCGCCCTACCATACCGGTGTCCTCACCGTCCCCGCTGCGCAACCGTTATGGACGCTCCCCCCTGGGGTCCCCGACGACCCTCGTGGTGGGGGCGGAGATACATCCCTCACCGGTTCGGTCGATGGACCCACTGGAGGGGGAACTCGCCCGCCTGGTCGGCGTGGGTGGGATGTGCACGCCCCCGCGCGTGACCTGCCCCACCTCTCCTTGACCTGCCTATGCATCCGGGTGAGGTATCCTTTTCCACTCCCCCTTGTAGTCCAGCCTCCCCTGCACCTCCGGTGAAGGGAGGGGCCTTCTGGATACCCCTCACGTCCCCTTCTCTGCATCGCTCTCCCCCGGGCGTCCGGGTGACTCCTCTTCAGGAGGATTTGCTGGCGTCAGGTTCCACATCGCCCCCCCGTCAGGGTGACCCTCGCCTTCGCCCACGTTCGGCGTCCCCCGTTGGGCCCCGGGGCTTTCCAATCCCCTTGTTAATCTCGGGCTGCCCGATCGGCCCACCCACCCCATAACCATCCGTTTCGCAGACTTTCCTTCCCCTCCATATACTTCGCTCCTGCAGTGGAACATCCGCGGGCTCCTGGTAGGCCTCGAGAGTCTCTCTTCTCTCCAGGTGTCCGGCCTGTTTCTGCCTTCAGGAGACGATACTGGGCTCCCGTTCCCTCCCTCGAGTGTCCGGCTACTGCGGGCTCCCTTCCCCGCCTCTCGATGGGGCGGGTAGGGGGGGCTCCGCGGTCTTCGTGCACCACTCCGTCCCTTTCCGCCCCCTCCCGCTCCGTACTGTCTTGCAAGCTGTGGCCGTGCGCCTTTCTTTGTGGCGTCAGCTCACGGTCTGCTCTCTTTACCTCTCCCCTAACGTACGCCCTCCACTTGATTCTCTCTGTGACCTAATTCTGCAGCTTCCCCGCCCTTTCCTGCTTCTCGGGGACTTCAACAGTCGGGACCCGGCCTGGGGGGACGTTTGCTCCACCTTTCTCTCCGGGACCCTTCTCTCCCTTATGGACGAGCTAGAGTTCACCTTTCTGAACGATGGCTCCCCAACCTGCCTCCACTCGGCCCTGGTTTCCCTCGATATCGTGACGGAGTTCACCTGGGAGGTCCTGCCGGATTCTTCTGGCAGTGACCATTTCCCTGTGTGTCTTACCCCAACCCGTCTCCTCCCCCCCACCTCTGTCCGCCCGCGCTGGCTGTTCGCCCGAGCGAAATGGGCCTCATACACGAGGTGCACGGCGATCTCTCCGTCCATTCCTGCCTTTCCCTCCGTTAGTGAGGCCCTCGCCTTTCTCGAAAGCAAGATCCTCTCGGCTGCCACCAGTTGCATCCCCCGTACCTCAGGCTCCCCCAGGCCGCACAGCGTCCCATGGTGGACCCCAGAGTGCTCCCGTGCCGTTCAGGAGCGGCGCCGTGCTGGCCGTCGCTTCTACCGGACCCGCCAGCCGGAGCATAAGATGGCGTTTCAGCGCCTGAAGGCAGTGGCCCGTCGGGTCTTGAAACTAGCCCGGCGTACCTCCTGGCGGAGTTACGTGTCCGGGATCTCCTCCTCGACCGCCCCCTCGACTGTTTGGCGCAAGGTGCGTAGCTTTGAGGGGACCCGTGTCCCCCCTCGACCCCCGGAGCTTCGGGTCGGGGACGATGAGTTCGTGTCCGATCCGGAGGCCGTCGCGAACGCACTCGCGGCGCACTTCGCAGTCATCTCCGGTTCCGATTGCCCCCACTCCCGCCGCGACCCACCGGAATTTCCACCTCATAGGGATGACCCCTATAATCACCTCTTCCACATGACAGAGCTTCGGGAGGCCCTCCGCCCCCGACGCTCCTCCGCCCCCGGCCCCGATAATATCCCCTATGACTTGTTAAGGCACCTCCACCCCTCTTCTCTCAGCTTTCTACTGGACCTCTATAACCGGATTTGGTTGGAGGGTTCATTTCCGGACCGGTGGCGTGAGTCCATCGTCGTCCCCATCCCGAAGCCCGATAAAGACCCCTCACTCCCGTCGAACTATCGCCCCATTTCCCTAACATGTTGTGCCTGCAAGGTGATGGAGGCGATGGTCGCCTCGCGGCTGTCCTTTACCTTGGAGGCGAGTGACCAGTACCCTGCTACCCAGGCTGGTTTCCGGCGCTTCCGGTCTACCACCGACCCCCTCCTCCTTAGCCATGACGTGCAGGAGGCTTTCTCCCGGCGTCAATTTGTACTCGCCGTCTTTTTCGACCTCCAGAAGGCCTACGATACTACCCGGCGGAGCGCGGTCTTCGACTGCTTACGCTCCCTGGGTTTCGTAGGCTTTCTCCCTTCCTTTATTTATAACTTCTTGTCCACCCGTTCTTTCCGCGTCCGCATCGGTTCTACCCTCTCTGACCGCTTTCCGTTGGAGGAGGGTGTCCCTCAGGGTAGTGTCCTTAGCGTCTTGTGTTTCTCACTCATGATGAACACAGTCGCTACGGTCCTGCCTACATCCGTTCGTAGCTCCCTCTATGCCGATGACCTGGCTATCTATTGCTCTGGCCGCCTCCCGTCTTTGGCTGAACGTCGGCTCCAGCTAGCCATCAACGCGGTGGTTCGCTGGGCGTCCTCGGTTGGCTATGCTTTCTCACCCTCTAAGTCTTCCAGTATGCTTTTCCGTCCTCGGCGCCTCCGTCTGTCGCATACCTTCGCCCTTACCCTTGCCGGCACTCCTCTTCCCCTCGTCCCATCCGTTAGATTCCTGGGTATGACCCTCGACGGATTTTTCGGTTGGGTTCCACACCTTAGGCGGTTGTGGCAAACATCTCGCCGCACCCTCTCCCTTTTGGGTCATCTGTCCCACACGACCTGGGGGGCGGACAGGCGTACTCTGCTGCGCCTGTACACCTCCCTGGTGCAATCCCGTGTCGACTACGGCTGTGTGGTCTACAGCTCCACCTCCTTTCCGGCACTCCGTATGCTGGATCCTCTTCTCCACCGTGGCCTTCGCCTGGCGTCGGGTGCCTTCCGCTCGTCCCCTGTCGCTAGTCTTCAGGTGGACTGTGGACCCCCCCCCCCTTCCCCTTCGCCGGGGCCTTCTCATGGCGAAGTGTTACCTTCGCATCTGCCGCCTTCCGATGTCCCTACTCTTCTCCGCGATCTCCCAGGCGCTACCCCGGCCTGACACATGGCATTTCGCTGCCTCTCTGGCCGAGATTTTCTCGTCCCTGGGGATCCCCCCACCCTCTATTCTGCCGTTCTCCTTCGATCTGTCGCCCCCCTGGCGGACCACCCCTATCTGCCGTTGCCAGGCGCTCCGTGGCCTGCGTAAGGAGTCTCCTCCTGCCGTCCTCCGGTCTTCTTTTCTGGCCCATCTTCCCGTCCATTCGGACGACGTTCCCGTCTACACCGACGGCTCGCGCTCCCCTGCAGGTGTCGCGGACGCCGTCTTCTCTCCGTCATTGTCACCTACCTCCCGGGGTATCCCCCTGCCGGTTCAGGCCTCCATCTTTTCCGGGGAGCTCTTTGCCCTTCTGGAAGCCCTCCGTCTGGTATCGGGTTGTTCGCGGTCCTCCTGTACCATTTTTTCGGACTCGCTGAGCGCCCTTCAGGCGCTCGAGCGCTATGATTCCCCGGACCCCCTCATACGCCTTATTCAACAGGAGTACCATGTCTTGCACACCGTTCACCGGATCCGGGTCACCTTCTGCTGGGTTCCTGCCCATGTTCGTGTTTCCGGTAATGAGGCGGCGGACCGCATAGCCCGGTCCGCCGCCTCGCTGCCTCCCCTCCCCCGCCCGCTCCCCTTCTCAGACTATGTGCAGGTCTTTCGTTCCTTTTATGACCGCATGTGGCAACAGTCCTGGGACGATGCCACTGGAAATAAACTCTGGTCCATCCGCCCCCATCTGTCATATTGGGTGTCCTCTTTTCACCGCTCCAGACACAAAGAGGTCGTCCTTGCGCGGCTTCGCATCGGCCATACGCGCCTCACGCATGGCTATCTTATGTTCCGGCAGGAGGCTCCTCATTGCGCCTCCTGCCAGTCGCCCCTCACTGTCTCTCACATCCTTGTGGAATGCCCCACCCTGTCGTCAGTACATCGTCGCGCCTTCCCGTTCCTTTCTGATTTCCCCCTCCCCGAACGTTTACGCCTTATGCTCGCTGAGAGCCCTCTCTTCTCGCTTGACCGTCTTTTCCTCTTCCTCTCCCAATCTCGCATCCTATCTGAGCTTTAGGTGACTTCTCACCTGTAGTCCGCTGTTCTCCCTTTTCTAGTGCCTTTTCTCCATCTCCGTTTCTCTTTCTCGTATTCCGCCTCGCCATGATATCCGCTACCATATAGCGGGAAGTGGCAGTAAATGCCCCAATACAAAAATAAAAAAATAAAAATAAACTTCCTGAATGTTTCGTGTTGCTTCAGTAGCACTATTCCCTTTTTTGAACTCGTAAAGCATTATATGCCTGATATGCTCTTCTGATACTGCCATGTTTATGAGGGGTTCACATAAAGCAAAACACAAGTCTTCACTGGTTAAGGTCTGTAAAGTATGTAGTGAAATACGATAGATCTCCTGTTAGATATAACCTTCAGAAAATTTATACTTAAACGGAGAAGGACTAGTTTAAACTTAATCTATCGTAAAAAATGACATTACCGTACTTATGGAATGACATGATATTTGCATTCAATTTACCCCAATACATCTGTTTATAAGTTACGTGTGCCTATATGTAGCCTGATTTAACCTTATTAACAAGTATTAAGCTATAAATACAGTTTGTAAATAATATATAATATAATATAATAATATATAAATAATACGTAATACAGGGCTATTTAAAATGATTCACCTGATTTCAAATGAGAATATTTTTTAATGTTACAAATACAGTGTGATTTGTGATACATCAACCAAAAGAAAAACTGTCCAAATTTTGTGTCTCATCTCATAAATGCTCTATGTGACTTCCCCTAGTTACACGGGCAACGTCGACACGATAGTCGAATTCCTCCCATACTTTCTCTGATTCTTTGCACATTATCCTCAGACACGCGCGGTCATCCTGTGGACTTGCCTTTACACAAACATCCTGTTTCCTCGAACTGCCGATACCACCGACGGATACTCTGAGCACCTGGTGGATCTGTTCTGTAACGTCGATGAAACTCATGCTGCACTGTGACTACCGATTTACAGCTCGAAAACTGCAACACACAAAACGCCTTCTGCTGTGCGGGCGCCATTTTCACACTGACTGTTTGTTGCTAGGCTAGGCCACGGCATGACTTTGGAGCCCTCTCGCGGTGATCTTGTAAAACTTGGAGATTTCCTCTTTCATGTGGTGTATGCCCAGTTGATGCACGGTTGATAGGTACGGAAGTATTCTCAGTTGAAATCGGATGAATCAATTTCAATAGCCCTGTATAATAAAAAAATAAAATTTTACTAACCAAGAATAATAATGATAATGAGGATTGCTGTGCAGTCCTATTTATGAGTGATATTGTGGAGAGAAAATCTTTTCTTGAAATTTTCAAACCAGCCTTTGCTTGCACTAAATTCAGCACTAGCAGTGCCATGTGGGATAAAATGGCCATAGATCTGCTTGGCCTTCTCACAGTTAATTACACTGCTCAATGGTGCATATTTTCAATCCATATCCTCAATCCAAATGTTCAAAGCCTTTTTCATTTTCACTTGCACAGGATCTCTAACAATTTGTGCAATTTTAGCACTTAGGAGGCAGATGATTTAACTAAATCTCTTATTTTCTGTTCATTTTTCCTGATTGTTTGCACAGTTGATTCATTCACCCCAGACAACCTACCAATTGCTGCTGCTGACATGCTTGACTTTAGGGTCATTCCAGGACAAATCAGGCATTGCCTGAAACTACCCCCACTTAAATTTTGATTAAAATTGCTATGCAGGGTTGTTTATGCTGAAAAACACAAAATTTCAAGTTTCAGAGCGTTCAGAGTAATGGTTCAAAAGTTATGGGCCCCACAATTTTGGTGGTGGGGACTGCCCCTTAATTTTTAAGTCTATAACTCGGTCCTTAATTGAGCTAGGAAAAAAATGTAAAAACTACTTGAAAGCTCAAATCCTAATGAATAATTGACTCTTAAGTAATAAAATTCATTAATGAAATAGTTAAAAAGTTATATGTTTGAATTTTTTTTGGGGGGGGGGGGGGGGGCCTAGCCCCTATGATACAGATATTCAAGATTTTTTTTTGTCATTTTGTACCTCAATTACTCTTCTATATGACTTAGTCAATGACATTCTGTATTTTTCCCCTTCATTAGATGGTGGTGGAGGTTAAAAACACATTCTATTTGCTGGACTTTGAACTTAGACCATTATGCCTGTTTTACTTATCAAGCTCTCTTATAAGGTGTTTTCCTTGGCTTACAAGTGGATTTAAGTATAGCTATAAGATAAACTTATTAGTGTTTTCCTAAAACTCAATAATAATGATAATAACAACTGCCTCTCAACTTGGTTGATCTTCAAAGGCAAAAAAAATATTGCTAGTATAGTTTTGTTTTATGAACAAATTAAGACATTACATACTTGAATAAAAATAATTGCTATACAATACATTAAATCTGAGACATTTTTGGTACCTAGCTTAATTCTCAGTATCTTGTATTTCAAAGATATACACAACTCTGGTGCCAGATTGAATATTAGGAGTTAACATTTCATGAAAGATGTTTTTGGCTTCTCCCCAACAAACATCATCTTTATTAGTTGGGAAATAGTATCTATTGTTTTGGTTGGAAATAGGAGTAGTTAGAAACTTGATTTTATAATCTTTGAATTCTTCTGAATAATCAAAAATGATTCCTAGATATTTTCTACCATCATAAATACAGGCAACATAAATTTTTTTTGCTCATTTGATACATCTGGACTCATGTCTGAGTCACCTTGTTCAGAGGTCATAACCCTAACAACATTGTAGACAATGGAGTCTGAAACTAAATAAGCTTTAATGTGACTGAGACATTGGCACAATTTTGTGAAAACCTTGTGTGCCCTTCACTGTCACTGTTTTTTTCAAACTTACTACTGAATTCTGTTTTATTATGATTTATTTGTTCTTTTGTAATGAATTTAAACTTGATGGACTAAAAATTTTGTGTACGAAACTCATTCAAACTGTGGAGACAAGATGTGTCCTCCTGTTGTTCTTTGCAAACGAACTATAGCTGCTACTCTCTTCACACTTCCTCTAATGCTATCACAGGCATTTTTGCCATGACTAGTGGCAAAAAAGTTCCACTCTGCCTTTATACTAAAATCTATTTCATGATTGCATAAATTGCTAAAATTAAAAGTTTTTGTATTGTCCAGCACAACCATCAGAAAAATATTTAATTGTTTTCACATTAGGGAATCTCACTTTTATGTCTTGAACTAAAAATTGTTGAAATCTATACACCTGTGGTGGTATGATCTACTTTACTTACTTCGTAGCCCCCGGGTTCTCTTATGCGAACCTGGCAGCGCTCAGGTATCCTGCAACCACCGTGGGACGGGTCCATAGGTCTCGTAGATAGGTAATGTTGGAGTTGTGTCTTTGTTTTGTTGAGAGAGAGTGTTGCAGTGTAAGAGTAGGTGTTCTGTGTCCTCAGGGTGGAGGTAGCATTTTTGACAGGTGGAGGTGTCAGCTAGGTGGAGTCTGTGTCTGTATTGTTGGAGGGAAGGGTGGTGGCCTGAACGGAGCCTGGCCAGAGTAACTCTTGTTTTCCTTGGGAGGGTTTGTTCACTCTGATGGACTACAGGGGGAGTATCGTGAAGGACAGTGTTGTGTGGTTGGTCGAGTAGGTATTTCCGGGTGAATTCTGTGTGGAGATGTTTAATGGGGTTGATGTTTAGGGGGGGGGGGGGGGGATATTGTTCAGTAGCTGTGAATAGTGAGCAGCAGGAGTACGTTTTTTGTTGCGGGGTGGGGGATTGTGTAATGTGAGATGGTGACAGGGGTGGTCTGGGGCCAGTGCTCTGGAGAAGAATTGAGTCCCTGTCATGTTCATGTGGTGTTCGATGGGGAGTATTTTCGTATCTGCTTGTAGATGTGGGATGGGTGTGGTTCGGAGGCAGCCAGTAATGCTTCTGAGACCTCTGTTTTGTGTGGTCTGTATCTTTTTCTGGTTTGTGTGGGAGATGGATGGGGACCAGGCGGGGGCAGCGTAAGTTAGGGTAGTACGTACAAACTGTTTGTATAGGATACTGAGGGATTCCTTCTGTTGACCGAATGTTGTGGAGGTGTGTGTTCTGAGAGCGTTGAGTTTTTTTGTTGCTTTGGAGCAAATGTTTGATATGTGAGGGGAAAAGGACATGTGTGTGTCTAGGGTGAGGCCAAGGATTGTTGGGGTTTTGTTTAGAGGTAGGGGATGCCCCATGAGGGTGACTCTCGGGTGTGCTTGGGATTCGTGGCGGTCTGAGGTTAGGAGAGTGATGGAGGATTTTTGAGGGGATGCTGACATCCTATTGTTAGTCAGCCAGAGTTCCAGATTGGTAATGTACTGCTGGATCAGGCGTGTGGCGGTGTTACGGTTATGGTGTTGTGCTGTTATGGTCAGGTCATCTGCATAGGAGGAGACGTGGACATGGGGGGAGAGAGGTTGTGGGAGGTCGTGCATGAAAAGGTTGAAGAGGATTGGAGAGAGTATGGAGCCCTGTGGGACGCCATTGTATAGTCTGTAGGTTTTGGATGAGTGTTGTTTGTGTATGACTTTGCCAAGTCGGCCTGCAATGAGATTAGTAAGCCATTTCTTGTCATTGGTGGGGATGTCGAGATCAATAATCTTTTGTGCAAGAATGTGGTGTGGGACAGTGTCGAAAGCTTTGTTGATGTTGATGGCAACAAGGACTGTGCAGGCAGGGGGGGATAGTTGGTTGAAGCCATCTAAGATGTGTTGGGTTAGGTTTGTAAGAAGCGTTGTGGTAGAGTGGGTGGACCTGAAGCCATGTTGGGTTTGTGAAAATGTAATGTGTGGTTGTATGCGTCTTAATATCAGTTTTTCAAGGACTTTGGAAATGGTTGAGAGAAGGGAGATTGGCCGGTATGAAGCAGGTAGGTTGGGGGGTTTATTGGGTTTCAGTATCGGGATGATGTGTGCCAGCTTCCAGGTAGAGGGTATGATATTGTGAAGCCAGGAGTAATTGAATATGTTTGTGAGGGCTGCAATAGCAATTGGACCAAGGTGTTTGAGATGAATGGTATGATCTAAACTATCACAAATGATACAATAGCTAGTGTGGCTCAATCTACCATCTTCCATCTTATATACAACCATTGGGTGTAATGTAACTTGTTCGTTTGTCCAATGGAAGCTCTGTGGTGCATCTTGAGTGATGAAAGAATAGTTCTCAGAAAAGTCTCCCAGTACTAAAACTTCATCTTCACTGAGATTTTGCTTAATGGTCTTCATGTAGAGGCTTTGACTCTTGGCTATATAATGATGACAAGTAAGAGAATAAATTGATTCTGAAAGTTTTTCAGTAAATTCCTCCACTGTAACAGTTACATTTGACAAAGTTGCCTTGTCAGTGCTGGTCCACTGGTCATATTCAATTGAATCCCTTGGTCAGTACATTTAATGTGTTCAAGTAGTTATCTACACCAGCAACACCAGGACATTCCCTACACTGGTGTAACATACGTTTAATGTTGTCCACATCACAGACACTTTTTTGAATTGATGAATGATAAGTCAAGTCCTTGTCACCAATTGCTGAAACCATTAATTTGGGGTTCTGGTGATAGGTACAAATACAAACTGTGTGTGTACCTGTACTTCCAGCAATAACACACCATTTGGGTCTAAGAGCACCAAATGTTGAAAAATGTATACGGGGCATTCCAGGACAAATCGCCCAAAAATTTAAAAAATTTTCACCACTCTGACCCGGATTTTAATGAAAATTGACATAAGGGGTTCATCCAGGTGCTGATTTCACCGGTTCAAATAAAAAAGTTCTATGACTCATAGTTCTTGAGTTATGGGCCCCCAAAATCTTGGGGGCCCCACTTTACCACCTAACTTTAATGGGCAATAACTCCCAAACATCTTGTTGTAGACCTATAAAACCATACATTTTTAGAATCAACATGAATAGATCTATTAAATGATATCACATTCAAATGTGTAGAACAAAAATAAAATTCCCTCCCCCCCCCCCTTTTTTTTATTTTTCCCCCCCCCCCCTAGACAGTGAAATCCAAAAAAAATGTTTTCATTTATTAAACTTCTATTAATTGTTAAAAGATACAAACAATAAAAAACATGGGTATCAAGTTGCAAGATATTTTAAAAATTATTTATTGAAAAAATATGTACACTGACATTTGTACATTGTACATTAAAATTTTGACATTTTTATGCAGACTAAAATAGAGAACTACAAATGATATATTTACATCCTATATAGTATAACTCATATTCACACAGTCTCTCTCAAATGTTTGTTAATTATGCTTATTTTTATTACAGATGTGCTTATTTTGAGTCAAATCATCATCTTTTTGAGATTTACAATTGCGTATATTTTTAGTAATGAAAAATGGTTAGATACTGTGATGATCCTTTACAAAAACATAAGAAAAAGATACACAAGGATATAAGAACCATCAGCCAATCACTTTATGATCATGTCAATGGAAACTACAAAGGAATACTGTACTATGTAGCAACTGTAGAAAATTATTGACCCAGAGACCAGAGTTGCTATCAACATCACAAAGTGAAGAGTCTGATCACAATCAGTCTTCTGAGAATGTTATTTCAGAAAGCAATGAATATGATCCAAGTATATCAAGTAATGTCAAAGAAGAGGTTTCTCAAGTTCTAGAAAGTCTTGCTGTGACTCTAGTGAAGAAGCGTAAGTATTTAATGGTAGGTACTTTTTATATTTATAATTTTTTTATTTATATTATTTATTTATAATGCATTTACTTTCAAGACAGTTTTTCAGCAGTTGCTGAAAAACTTCATGAAATTAATATTAAACTTATGAAATTAATATGTTGACATTAATTATTATTCTCCATATATATCAAATGGAGTCAAATATTTATTAATTAAAAAATTTCAGATGGTTTGGGTTCCTCAAGAAAAGAAGCAAAAGCTATTCAAACAATAGAAAAAGCATGCTGTTCTTTAAAATGAAAGCTAGAAACAAGTTTAGAAATTGAGATCCCAAGCCCATCAAAAGCTACAAAGTTGGATTATGAAACTCAAAGGTATGAATTTTAAAATGATACGCTATTATTAAGTAGGAATATACCTAAACTAAAACTGAAGCATAAAAACAAAATGTAGGTATTCACCTTTGATAGTAGAAACTGGAAGCACAACTCCCTAAAGATTGGAGATCAATGGGTCCATTAAATCATTTGGAATTCATTTGGTCACAAAATAATTTTTGGTTTAATTTGACTATCTCAAAGAATGCTCATTTTGTTACACTTGAAATCAATATTATAAACCAAAAAATTTAATATGCACATGTAATGTTTTGTTTATAGCTATTATACATTCATGAATTTGTTTCAGGTCAATGATTCATCTCATGAATGAACTGGTTGAAGCTTTCCATTCTACTGACAGTTATGAGAGGAAACTCAAAATATTGACATTATCACCATTTACCATATCAAAAACTATAAATCTATTTCAGACAACTGAATATTTAGTTAAGAAAGGCAGAAATATAAACCCATGTCAAAAGGAAAAGTAATATTTTGAATCGGATGAAATTAGTCATTTGTGCCCAGGTACAAAAGACTGCCTGAGTATCAGAAATGAAAGTGGGTATAAAGAATCTGTGCAGAAAAGACTGGTGCTAATGAATCTGAAAGAAGCTTTTAGGGGCAATCTAGGAGAGAGCACCCAATGCATGTCACCACTCTGACTCGGATTTTGATGAAAATTGACATATGGGGTTTCTTCCGGGTGCTGATTTCATTGGTCAAAATAAAAAAGTTCTATGACCCATAGTTTTTGAGATATGGGCCCCCAAAATCTTGGGGCCCCACTTCACTTTACCACCTAACTTTAATGGGCAATAACTCCCAAACATCTTACCATAGCCCTATAAAACTATAAATTTTTATAATCAGCATGAAGAGATCTATTAAATGATACCACATTCAAATGTGTAGAACAATAATGAAAATTTTCTCCCCCTTTTTTATTTTTATTTTTGACCCCCACTCCCCCTAGGCAGTGAAATCAAAAAAAAAAAATTTTCATTTATTAAACTTCCATTAATTGTTAAAAGATACAAACAATAAAAAACGTGGGTATCAAGTTTCAAGATATTTCAAAAATTATTGAAAAAATATGTACATTGTGAAATTTTGACATTTTTACGCCTGCAGACTAAAATAGAGAACTACAAATGATATATTCACATGGATGAAAATAAACAGCAAAAATACAAATTGAACACACATATTACATCAAGTTGATTCATAATTACACGAGTTTTTTCAACTCATTTTCTGGGAAAACATATTGAATATGCATTGTTCCTGGCTTTAAAGTTGGTGTGCTTAATAAACCTAAAATTTTATCTCTTGATATGTGGTATGTATCTCTAATTTGTGGAAAGTAATAGTAAACACTATATCCTGATAGATGCAAAAAGCTAACCTCAAAGTCATCAAATTCCTCATTATAGGAATGTACAAATCCAAACCATTTCTGATCATTGTAAGTACAAACTATGTACTCTCCTATTTTCAGATTAACTTCAACATTATCTTCACCCAGAAAAGCTTTGCTTATAATCCTCACCTCACCAACTTCATCAGAAGATAATTCAAATGTTTTTGTTATTTGCATTAATAGGTACAAATCTGTGGAATTTTTATGTTCCTGTTAGCCATATACTTTTTTCATATCTGTCACTTAAAAATTTTTCCATAGCTTCAATTTCTTCAGAATTTATTAAAAAAATTTTTTTGCTGTCACATATATTGTTTGAACAAAATTCAAACATGTCTTCTGGTGTTAATATTTGATTTGTGAATGTTCTCTGCATACTCGCTCTGGCTACAGATCTTTTCACTGTACCCCCAATCCCATCAGAAGCACTCTTACTTACCATGGCTTGTTTTCAAAGAAATGCCACACATTCCAGCCCAAAATCTTCTTGAAGTTTACAAATGTTAACAAAGTTGAAACAATTTTTATATTGGGTTGCACATCCGTCAGTAAAATAATGTAATTTTTTGATATGAAGGTGGGATTTTCTAATAATAGGTATGAGTGTATTTAAAAAAGTGTAAACCATTGTAGTGTTATGTTTTGTATTTGGAGATAAAAAACAATAACTTGAATGTTTTGTTTCATTACTTTCTGGTTCCTTATAATATAACACAAAGGGATGCACTGTGCATTGGGTATTTTCCCAATGAAAACCTTGGGCTGCATCCTGTACTACAAATGAGTATTTTTTTGAAAAGTCACCAAGAACTACAGCTGTATGGCTATTTAAATTATTCTTCAAGTTTTTTAGAAATGCACTCTGATTCTTTGCTATAAAGTGATGACGTGTCAATTTGACAATTTTTGTGCTTAATGAATTTATATAATCATCTACAGATTCTGTTTTTTCAACCATATTGCATCGATCTGTAGTAACCCATTGTTTATATTTTATTTCCTCACATTCAGGATCATTAACACTTTGAAAAGTGAGCGAAAAATTCTTAATACCTTGTTCTTTTGGACAGAGATTACATATTTGCATCATGCAATTCCTGTTGTTGACATCACACACTGCTTTCTCCATAAGAGTTGTATATTCTAACCCTTTGACACCCAAAGCTGAGAATTGTATTTTGGCATTCTGGCAGTATGTACATACACACACACAGAATGGGTACCAGCACCTCCAGCTAAAACACAATGTCTGGGGTGAAGGCTGGCAAAACTAGAGAAGCCAATTTGGAGACTATCTGGATTATTTTTATAGAGACTAAAAGCTTCTTTCAGATTCATTAACACCAGTCTTTTCTGCACAGATTCTTTATACCCACTTTCATTTCTGTTACTCAGGCAGTCTTTTGTACCTGGGCACAAACGACTAATTTCATCCGATTTGAAAAATTTCTGAACAGAATCTTTAGTACCTTTAGTTATTACTTTTCCTTTTGACATGGGTTCAATTTCAGGAATAATTCCAAGTCTTTGTTTTATATTTCTGCTTTTCTTAACTAAATATTCAGTTGTCTGAAATAGATTTATAGTTTTTGATATGGTAAATGGAGATAATGTCAATATTTTGACAAATTCATGAATGTATAATAGCTATAAACAAAACATTACATGTGCATATTAAATTTTTTGGATTATAATATTGATTTCAAGTGTAACAAAATGAGCATTCTTTGAGATAGTCAAATTAAACCAAAAATTATTTTGTGACCAAATGAATTCCAAATGATTTAATAGGCCCATTGATCTCCAATCTTTAGGGAGTTGTGCTTCTAGTTTCTACTATCAAAGGTGAATACCTACATTTTGTTTTTATGCATCAGTTTTAGTTTAGGTATATTCCTACTTAATAATAGCGTATCATTTTAAAATTCATACCTTTGAGTGTCATGATCCAACTTTGTAGCTTTTGATGGGCTTGGGATCTCAATTTCTAAACTTGTTTCTAGCTTTCATTTTAAAGAACAGCATGCTTTTTCTATTGTTTGAATAGCTTTTGCTTCTTTTCTTGAGGAACCCAAACCATCTGAAATTTTTTAATTAATAAATATTTGACTCCATTTGATATATATGGAGAATAATAATTAATGTCAACATATTAATTTCATAAGTTTAATATTAATTTCATGAAGTTTTTCAGCAACTGCTGAAAAACTGTCTTGAAAGTAAATGCATTATAAATAAATAATATAAATAAAAAAATTATAAATATAAAAAGTACCTATCATTAAATACTTATGCTTCTTCACTGGAGTCACAGCAAGACTTTCTAGAACTTGAGAAACCTCTTCTTTGGCATTACTTGATATACTTGGATCATATTCATTGCTTTCTGAAATAACATTCTCAGAAGACTGATTGTGATCAGACTCTTCACTTTGTGATGTTGATAGCAACTCTGGTCTCTGGGTCAATAATTTTCTACAGTTGCTACATAGTACAGTATTCCTTTGTAGTTTCCATTGACATCGATCATAAAGTGATTGGCTGATGGTTCTTATATCCTTGTGTGTTTTTGTAAAGGATCATCACAGTATCTAACCATTTTTCATTACTAAAAATAGAAAATTGTAAATCTCAAAAATAAGATGTGCTTATTTTGAGTCAAATCATATCTGTAATAAAAATAAGCATAATTAACAAACATTTGAGAGAGGGACTGTGTGAATATGAGTTATACATAGGATGTAAATATATTATTTGTAGTTCTCTATTTTAGTTTTCCTAAAAATATCAAAATTTCAATGTACGACGTACAAATGTCAATGTACATATTTTTTCAATAATTTTTAAAATCTTGCAACTTAATACCCACATTTTTTATTATTTGTATCTTTTAACAATTAATGGAAGTTTAATAAATGAAATTTTTTTTTTGGATTTCACTGCCTAGGGGGGGAGGGGGGGACAAATAAAAATTGGGGGGAAAATTTTAATTATTGTTCTACACATTTGAGTGTGGTATCATTTAATAGATCTCTTCATGCTGATTCTAAAAATGTAAAAATGTATAGTTTTATAGGTCTACGGTAAGATGTTTGGGAGTTATTGCCCATTAAAGTTAGGTGGTAAAGTGGGGGCCCATATCTCAAAAACTATGGGTCATAGAACTTTTTTATTTTGACCAGTGACCTAATATACAGTTCTTTCAAATTACTGAGTAAGAGATACTTTTGTTTGTAAATTTTGTTTCCATCTTTGTCTCTGACACTAACACAGTCCGTTTTTCCTGGATACACCTGACTAAATTCTGGGTCCTCATAAAAAGCTGTCACATTAGAAATAGTTTCATCACTTAACATTTTCCCTTTACTGTATTTAGGAACATTTGGCAATATTCCATACTGTTGCTTCATGCTCCTGGCTTTATCAGCAAGATATCTACTAGCCTGGCAAAGAACTCTCTAGTTTTTGAGATTGTGTATGGGGATAGAGTAAGAATCTGTAACCTTCTTTGGTAGGAAGTTGTAGAGTTGAATGCTTCAGTGAGCTCCCTCATCATAGTTTTGTGCCTATTAGATAAATAAAAGGTAGGGGATATCAGAATTTTCTTAAACTGAAATTATTAATTTAATGTACTCTAAGATCAGGACCTAAATAGAAAATATATAAGAATATCTACCTCCCATGGATATTTTTTAGACATTGTTAAAATGGTGTGATTGTGTTCTGTATGTAAGAATGATATTGAAGAAAAGTTAGGCTACTGAAATTTAAAACTAAAACATCTAAAATTATATACATCAGGACACTCTAAATGTGACCATGAGTTGCTAATTTAGTTGAATTTGAGCAATTCTTATCTTTCCAGTTCTTTTTCCATGCATAATCTCTTGGATGTAGATGCTCTCTCATCCACAGATGCTGAGAAAGACTGTTCAAAATTCTTTTTGAAAGTAGATACACACTTGTCGTAGTTGTCTGATGTTTTTGTAGATATCCTATCACTGTTCATACCATCTGAAATTAGGCATCATCCAAAATTTAGAATTACTGTAAGTTATAGTAACAAATTGTACATAACTATTTTTTTGCAATTCCTTAAATTTTTAAAGAATGTTATGTTTACAAGTTTGATAACACTGCATTATTTTGATAACCTATGAAACAATGTATACACAAAGATAAAGAGTTCAGATGATTTTTAAAAATCATATAATGCATTTTCTGATAACTATACTTTTCAAAAATAAGTCCTCAAATTAAGCACACCGGACAAAAAATTAGTCACCCCTAATAGCACCGATAGTAGGAAGTTCAAGGTCACACAGAGGGCGCTGATGTAGCATTGGTAAGTGACAAGTAGCGGTGACGTAGCACACAGGATCAGATCTGTTTCGTGAGGTGGTGAAGAACAGTGTGTGTGTTGGATATAGTCTGCAAAATGGGTCGTGAAGCAGACGTTACTCAGTGGCAAAAAGGAGCCATCGTGTTTGGCAGAGCCCACGGACACAAAATGTCTGAAGTAGCCCAATTTGTTGGTGTGTCAATGCGTACTGTCCAGCGAGTTTACAAAGAGTGGTGTAGTTCGCAATCAACTGACAATCGATGGCGTAACTGTGGCCGGAAAACAATTCTCGACAATAGGGGCCGCTGCCATGTTTCTCGTCTAGTAACTGCAAATTGTTTTCAAACCAGAGAACAATTGCTCCAAGAAACCAATGAGGTTCTCCAGTGACCAATTTCCGAACGGACATTGCGACGAGAACTGCATGCGATGGACATCTGGAGCAGGGTACCACGGAAGAGGCCGCTGTTAACAGCAAGTCACAAATTGGCACGTTATAAATGGGCTCAGAGGCACAAAAACCGGACTGCGGCAGATTGGAAACGTGTAATTTGGTCCAATGAGTCCCATTTTTGTTTGTTCTCCAATGATGGGAGGCGACGAGTACATCGCAGGTCCAAATGAAGCCTTTAATCCTGAATGCGTCGAAGGTGTTGTTCAGGCTGGAAACAGAAAGTGAAGCGCAGGAATAGACACCCATGGACTCTGGCGGAACTTCGGGACCGGCTGATGAACGAGTGGCAGCAAATCGATGTTCAGTACATGCACAACCTCGTAGAGTCTCTGCCTCGCCGGATTCGTGCAGTTATCAAGGCCAGAGGGTATCAGGACAAAATCCCCCCGTGGACAAAATCCCCTCGCGGACAAAATCCCCCATGGACAAAATCCCCCCGGACACAACCCCCCCTGGACACAACCCCCCCGTGGACAAAATCCCCCTAAGGCTTTATTAAAAAAAAGAATAATACGACTGACTTTATTAAAGAAGAAAAATTAAAAACACAATAAGAATAAGAATAAGAATAAGAAAAGAGGCTTCGTGAATTTAAGTTTAGACACAAAATTTAGTTTATTTTTCCATCTCCAGAGGTGTTTTGGAAGTTATTTAACCCTTAGTGATGGAGTTTATTAAAAGCAATAAAGGTCAAACAAAAACTACTGTGTGACAGATTTATTTATGTTACAGAAAAACTTGGCAAATGGTGTTATATCTTACGAGTGTGACCGTCGACGTTCTCAGCAACATGCAAAGCTAAAGTTAAAGTGTTGAATAACGAAATAATTGAAAAGTTGCATCAACACAGCCACGCACCGGATATCCGCGATGTGAGCTACAAAGGTTAGCCCAAGCAATTAAAAAGCGTGCCTATGAAACTCAAGAAACTACTCAGCAAATTATACACAAACTTGCTCTGCTCAAGCGGAAGAATAGTTGCTAAACTTCCTCCCCTTCACCACCTTTGTCGTAATGTTAGACGTTATAACAGTTGAATGAAAATAGCATGCCTTTGCCAACTTCTGCCGAAGCTCTAGTTATACTGGAAAATTTAGCGAAGACTACAGATGGAGAAAATTTGTATTACACGATTCTTCACAGATGGTAAAAAATAATTATTTTGGTACTCTCAAAACCTTAGATTATTTAGCAAATTCACAGCATTGGTTCTTTGATGGAATGTTCAAGGTAGTTCCTGAAATTTTCACTCAGTTATACACAATACATGCTTAACAGATCCTCACACAATACCCTGCATTTATGCACTCCTTCCTGATAAGACTCAAGGAACATATAACAATTTTTGCAAGTAGTACGCAATTTAAAAGATTTCACCATTAGAGTGCAATGATTGATTTTGAAAAGGCAATGCTAAATTCTTTGAGAAAAACTTTGCAGAACTTGAAGTGAAAGGGTGCTTTTTCCATTTATGTCAGAATATTTATCGAAAAATACAGGACACGGATTACAGAAAAAATATCAAGATGACAATTTTTGCCTTAAAATTCGAATGATAACTCTCTAGCTTTTGTGCCTCCAGAAAAAGTTGTTGATGCTTTTGAACAATTATACGATTTTATACCAGTGGAAGGTTTGCCAATTCTCGATTATTTTGAAGATAATTATATTGGAAGGCCATGCCAACGAGGACGAAGAGAACCCACTTTTAGCATTTCTATTTGGAATATGTACTCAAGAACAATTACAGAACTTCCACGTACAAATAACTCTGTCGAAGGCTGGCATAGATGCTTTGCATCTCTACAGGATGCTCGCATCCAAACATATGGAAATTTTTAAAGTTTTAGGGCAAGAAATAAGCTACCAACAGGCATTTATTTCTCAAATTATCGCTGGCTTGCCGACAGAACCGCAAAGGAAGAAGTATAAGTCTTCTTCTTCTCGCATTTTGAAAATTGTACAAGACTATAACAACAGGTCTATTTTTGATTTTCTTAAGGGAATTGCTTTTAATTTGTCTTTTTAAATTTTGAATTTTGTTTGACTTTGTGTTTTTAATTTTTCTTCTTCAATAAAGTCAGTCGTATTCTTATTTGTTTGCCCGTTAGGTAATTGTACGCCCTTGACGATTGGTTAGGTTGTCGTGATATTATGTTGTTAAAACTTTAATAAAGTCAGTCGTATTCTTATTTTTTTAATAAAGCCTTAGGGGGATTTTGTCCGCGGGGGATTTGTCCGCGAGGGGATTTTGTCCACGGGGGGATTTTGTCCACGGGGGGATTTTGTCCACGGGGGGATTTTGTCCTAGAAGCAGGCCAGAGGCGCCATCACACGTTATTAGGTACATTCTGAGAGGGGTGACTAATTTTTTGTCCGGTGTGCTTATAATTCATACAATACTTATGGAGATATTGCCAATAAAATTCCATTTCCTCAAGAATGTTCTTGGTTTGTTCTCTACAGATTTCGGTATCATGATTTCACCAGGATTGTCAGTTTGCAAATGTATACTTCCTGGACTGCTTTGAAATGAAGAGGTACTTGTAGATGACTGAGTTTCAAAAACATCATTAAATAATTTATCAGGTTCTTCAAGTTCATTTAATCTTACAGAACAGTTTGTACAAACTTTACAATTGAGGAGTGCAAGATTTTTTTTGTTACATTTAATGGTAAATTTTTTAAACCCTTTAAGATTCTTTTCTTGTTTCTCTTAAAAGGGTCACAACACTGTTTATGATAATTTAAATGGTAAGACATGTTAAAATTTATATATTAGCTTCAGTTCCTGTAATAAGTAGAAAGAATATTAAATGTTAATGATTTTTAATGATAACAGGCAAACAAGCACAGCCAATGTAGGCAAGGCATGAAAATAATATGGCAAGCAGATACCATTATGAGCAGTGTTTATCATGTGGTCACAAAAGTCAAACTGAACCCTTAATAACCAAGGCTCATGCTAATGGAAGGAGCCCTCAGACAATCTCATTTTGCTGTGACAAGTTGTAGCATGACTACACAAACGTGATACCACTCAACCTTACAAACAGGCAGTACAAATTATTTCTTTTATTTTAATATGTGTGTGTATGTGTGCAATATATATAGTTAGGATAAAACTATTATATAGTTTACTATAGCCCAATTCCTGAACTTGGGCTAATATGTCATCTTTTCGCTAGCAAGTACCTTATAGTAAAGTGCAAAAAGATACACAATGTCCTTGACTAAGTCATATAGAAGAGTAATTGAGGTACAAAATGACTAAACAAAAATCTTTAATATCTGTATCATAGGGGGTGCCCCCCCCCCAAATATTCAAACTGATATAACTTTTTAACTACGTGATTAAATGTATTTTATTACTTAGTCAATTATTCTTTAGGATTTGAGCTTTCAAATGGTTTTTAAATTTTCTCCTAGTTTAGTTAGGCACCTCAGTGGTGTAGTGGTTAACATCGCTGACTACGAATCCATCAGGCCCGGGTTCAAGCCCTGATGGCAGCCAGCACGCAGCAAAACCCAGCTGTTCATCCTTCCACACAATAAAAGAAAGTGGTTGGTAGATAAATGGGTACCCAATGTGGCCTCATAGTTAAGATGCTGGGCTGCTGATGGGGTGTGGTTTGGATTCCATGTTAAACTGTCAGTCTAAGGTGGAGTGAAAAGCTTGACCTTCGTCAGAATGAACAATTCAGGCAGAAGCTAACCAAAGGTTACCAAAGGTAAACCAAAGTTAAACCAAAGTTAGGGACTGAGTTATGGACTTTTAAACATTAAGGGGCCAGCCCCATCCCCAAAATTGGGAGGCCCATAACTTTTGAAACTTTACTCTGATTGCACTAAAACTTGAGACTTCATGTTTTTGCACAAAAACAATCTTAATACCAAATTTGAGAAAAATCCAAGTCAGAGTGGTTACAAATTTCATTGTTTTTGCATGATTTGTCCTGGAATGACCCTTTAATTTATCTAATAACTCCAATTTTTGCACTAAAGTCATTACTTTTCTTGATCTTTCAGCCTCACCCTCTGCAGGAGAACTGGCTGGATGTTTTGGAGCCATATTAATCAAAAAAGTAAAGTGTTTTTAACAAAAAACAAAGTTATAATCCTGGAGATATAACAAAGTGGGCGACCAGCTGTAGTGTGTCACTAGCAACTGCGTGGTGGCTGATTCACTTGGTGCACTGCACAGTATGTAATTATACTACACATGGAACTGGTGTGCAATATTTATCTGTTCAAATTTAACATTTTAGGTATGGCGTGGCTTACCCATGTATATGCAAAACTGCATGAAACAAGGGATTACTGTACTCTTCATACTTTTGTTTTTTCTTTTCTCCTCCTATCTCTATTTGCATGCAGGGTTCATACACACTTGCAAAAATATCAGGATTTTTTTGGATTTTTGAGAATATCAGGGGAATATAAAATATTTATGAAATATTTAGGGCTTAATTATTTGTAAATATTTTATAAATAATTTAACTAGAAATTAATTTAAAATGTTGATATAAAATAATTTAACAAAAACAAGCACTATTTGTTTTATATAACATAAAACTCATGCATTTTGTTATCTAGTATTAATTTTTTCAGCCTGCCATGTGATTTTTGCATACGTTTTTTAGGAGTAGTTACAATAAAAATTAGGTTTTAATTGTGTTATATGAAATGTGAATTTTTTTTACACCTTTTATGCAATTTTTATATAATTTTTATATATATTTATATATATTTATATATCAGAGGATCAGATCTGAAATATCAGGGGATTATCAGGGAACTTTATTCTTGGACCTGTGTATGAGCCCTGGCATGTCTGTAGTTTGCAACTTTGCATGGTATGATAGCGTTTCTTTGAGTAAGACTGTGTTTGCATGGTTTGTAAGCATCCTTATTTTACTTCTTTTCATTTTTCACCCTTTTCCTATTCTCTTTGACCATTTTTCTGACTTGTTGGCAGTGGCCAGCAGATGATGATGGTAAGTCCTCTCTCTCTCTCTCTCTCTCTCTCTCTCTCTCTCTCTCTCTCTCTGTCTCTGTCTCTGTCTCTCTCTCTCTCTCTCTCTCTCTCTCTCTCTCTCTCTCTCTCAAAAAACCTTTTTCCGTACCTGCCTCTGGCAGGGAGGGTGGGGAGAGAGCCTTCTACTTTTCTATCCAGTTTTCTACTACTGCTAGGATAGTTGAAAGAAAAATAAACTTTTAATAACAGGAACAGTTCCTTGGTGGATCAGTTCAAGAAAAGGTTAGACCAAATCTTGCACACTATTTGAGTGTGTAGAAAATTTTCCCTGGCACCCGTTGCCATTGGTACCTCCTCGGTATGGGCCGCAAGGCCTTTTGAGATACTTCTTTTCCTTGTAACTCCTTGTAACTCTCTCTCTCTCTCTCTCTCTCTCTCTCTCTCTCTCTCTCTCTCCTCTCTCTCTCTCTCTCTGAATGTTAACCCACGAATGATAGGTTTTGCTGCTTACTTAACCCCTTATTCTCTTCTTTCTCTTAGGCTAACCTTAGAGTGGATCTTAGTCTTTGTTAGCCTTAGCTTCTGTAGATGTTACATCACATACGTAGGGTCAGAATTTTAGGACCTCTGCATTTAACATCAGAGACAAAAGAAAAAAAATTATGTAAGAGTATATTTCCATAAGGTCTATAAATGTACCAAGTTTTATCAAACTTGTTGGGAGTCAGCTTTTTGAGTGATAGATTTGACATGGAATGACTTGTTGTGCATTCCTTTTGGCTTGTTTGCACAAAATGCAATACCAGTACCAAAGGTTTTTCTTCATTGTTTATTCAGACTTAAGCTAGGCCCTAATTGGAAGTGGGTTTTAGGCTGTGTGTTCTGTGAAATAGATGCTTTTAGTTTCATATTTCTAGTTAAACATTAAAATTATTTTTCAGGTAACAAATTTTTTATTCATCACTAATTATACTTATTTACTCAGAAACTCAGAAAAACAAAATAATTGGATCTAGTCTGTCATAACTTGAGTTCATAGGTTGTCCTAAACTAAATAAGGGTAGAAGTATTGTTTATAGTTTAGCTTTCATTAGGCAGAATCAGAGGAACTCATATTTTAAGGAGCCTAAGATTTACACCACCTTCATAATCAAGAATGAAGAAGTAAGTAGCTATTAAGAGTTAAAATGTAATTTAAGCATAGGGTCTAGGCTAAAACATTTAGTTACTGAATGGTGTTGACCCACTGATGGAGAATACCCATTCTACACAGGCCAAGTCAATGATTCTCTTAACTAAAGTTGGGATTAGGGAGTTATTGAATTAGGTTGCATACGTGCTTAGAGAGTTATTGAATTAGGTTGCATACGTGCTTAGGCAGCCTACCAAGTCATGTTTGCTCACCTCATTGCACACTACCCTTATACCTACTTTGGCCCCTCTCAGTTGTCCAAATTTTTTATACCATCATTGTTAAGTATCTCTTATTAGTTGCAATAGCTACATATTTTTTATTCACTTTGTATGGATAATGCAGTTGTACCCAATGTGTGCACTCCTCACTTGTGCTACAATGGAAAGTTCCAGATGCTATAACCATGCACAAGTTCATGCACTAATTAATAGAGCCTTAATGATGCACAACAAGGGGAATGCAACAGAATATTTGGTTTAAACTTATTTATTTATAAAACTCAGTGCAGTCACAATCTACCATGAACACTACGTGATACAGCTTTGTGGCACTTTGTGAAAGTTGGTACATAAATGATTCAACTCTTAAGGAAGTAAAGGAATAGAACCACAGTGAGAAATGTATTAGGAGTGTAAGCTTTTTGCCTATACCTGGACTCCAAACTACAATGCCTATGTTTGCATATTCTGTAGGAAAAATTCTCTTCACCAGGTAATGTCTGCAGCCTTTCTCATTTAATTTACCCTCTTATCAAACCATGCTCCTCACCTTTGGCCTTTCATTTGCCTTCCTACCCCATCTAGATTCCTCCATAAACTTTTTCTTTTTATTCAGTTTTGGCAATTTCTTTGTTAAAAATAAAGATTGCATCTGTAACTTTCATTGAAAAAGACGCCATTATTTCACCACTGCCTTTATTCAAACAGCTCCATTAAAAACAATCTAAATATTATCATCCACCCCAGCAAAAATAGTAAGTAAAGTAGCTATCCTCCACAGAGAAAGCTATCTCCAAACAAATCTTTCCCTTTCTCTGACCCCAACACCTAGCTACACAAAAAGAAGCAACAACCACTTTAAAAGGTTGATACCTCATTTTATTTTAAACTAAGAGAATTAGAATAATTTTTTATGCCCTAATGCATACCATAGTTTTATGCCATTTCAAAGCCACACAAGCCCAGTGTTCCACTTAGACATATAATCTCATCCTTAGGCTTTATTGCTTCAGCTTATTAGCCAAATGGCTCATGAAGATTCTCCCACTTTGTTACCTGACCAAATAAATTTAGAGGGGCCAAACTAGATTGCGCTTGTGCATTTGTCCATGTATTCCTAACACTTCAGTTTTTAGACTATAACTTTTGAACCACTCAACATAAAGTGATGAAACTTCACATGTGTATAGGTTATCACAAGACAAAGAATAGAAATAGAAATTGAAAATCAAATGGAGTGTCTTAGTGTTTGAGCTATAGCTAACTTTTGAATCACTCAACATAAATGAATGAAAATTTATAAAGATGATCATAAGATGTGTTTTGTGCAAGAATTAGGTCACTGAATCAAAGATCAAGGTGACAAATAGAGTTCAGAGGGCAAATTGAGGTTCATGCCATAACTTTTGAAACATTTAACATAAGTGAATGAAACTTCACATACACAGGTATGGATGATCATAAGATGACATATTTTGAAGAAGACTCAGTTCCTTGGGTCAAAGTCAAAAGAGGTCAAAGGTCTCAACTTTTGAGCTACTGTACTATGTATAAATTGCTGAAACTTTGTGTGTAAGTTGCATATCTTATCTAGTGATGAGTTTTTTTTAAATTTAAACCTTTATAAAAGTGATGAAATGAAAAAACTTCTTTTGCTCTATGATGTTGAATGTTCAGAGTAATTTATAATTAATTTATAATACACTTAATCAAGACCTGTAAAATTATATGCAAGTGTGATTTAATTAAATGCTTAATAAAAATAACAACTTCAAGGAGATCCAATAATGCAGAAATTTTTCTTTGGCCATATCCTAGGACCAAATTAACTTGAATTGATCTACAGAAGCTAAGGCTAACAAAGACCCTAAGATCCACTCTAAGGTTAGCCCGAGAGAAAGGAAAGAGTAGGGGGTTAAGTAAGTAGCAACACCTATCACTCATGGGTTAACATTCATTCAGAAAAATAGGGAAAAGGCTCACCATCATCCACCAGCCACTGCTGACAAGTCTGAAAAATAGTTGAAGAGAATAGGTTAAGGGGTGAAAGATGAAAAGAAGTAAAATAAGAATGCTTACAAACCATGCAAACACAATCTTAACTCACTGTCATACCATGCAAACTACAGAAATGCAAGTAAGGAGATAAGAAAAAAAAAAGTAGGTAAAGTTAAACAAAAAGTGGGTTAGTTTACGCTATGAGCTACATCTACGTTTGTGTTAGTCTATTTTTTATTTTTTTATTTTTTATTTTTTAAATAATAATTTTTGCTGGCATATCACAAGCTGGCATTAGATGTCAACAGACTCATCCCCGATTATGACCCCCAGAGCTCCTGTTGCCAATTGTTTTTTTATTTTAAACAATGTTAATATTTTTAAAATGTCTGTTTAGATGGTTTTTAAACACATTAACGCTGGTAGAGTTAACAACTGACATGGGAAGATTATTCCATTTATTAATTACTTTAAACGTAAAGAAGTTTTTAGCAATAGTAGTAATGAAACATCTTCCATGCAACTAAATCCATTATTACGGGTATTGCTATTATTGAAAGTGAACAGTTTGTCAAAATTTACGTTGTTGATGTTATTAACAATTTTGAAAACTTCAATAAGCTCCCCCCTTAATCTCCTAGTTTCGAGTGAATGTAAGTCTAACTCTCTAATCCTATCTTTATAAGGCTTGTTGCGCAATGATGGAATAAGTTTCGTGGCATGATGCTGAACCCTTTCTAACCTATCAATATCCTCATGCAAATATGGGCACCAAAACTGAATGGCATATTCTAAATGAGGCCTGACCTGGGACTTGTAAAGGGGCAATATAATATCCTTTGATTTAAATTTGAAATTACGCGCTATGAAGCCTAACATCCTATTAGCTTTTGCGCAAGACTCCAGGCACTGGTTCCTAACTTTTAAATCCTTAGATATGCATACGCCTAAATCTACTTCCTTGTCAGCGCTTGCTGACTCTCTCTCATCCATCGTGTACGTGTAATTATTGTTACGAGAACCTATATGCAAAACTTTACATTTGTCAATGTTAAATTGCATATACCACGTATCTGTTCACTCCATAATCCTATTTACATCATCTTGGATCCTATTTCTATCATCCTTGTTAACAACTTTACTGCCTATTTTAGTATCATCTGTGAATTTTTGACAAGTTACTAGTCAGTCCTACATCTATGTCGTTAATGTAAATTACGAATAGCAATGGGCCTAACACTGAACCCTGTGGGACACCACTACCTACATCCAACCACCCCAATTCACTACCATTAACAACGACCCTCTGCCTCCTAGCATGAAGCCATTCCTCTAACTAGTTAGCTACCTGACTGCGTATACTGTGCGCTTTAACCTTCGCAATTAATCTTCTATGTGGAACTGTATCGAATGCCTTTTTAAAATCTAAATAAATAACATCAGCTGCTCTATGTCTATCGTATTCGCGCACTATTTCATTATAAAATTTGAACAAATTAGTTAAACAAGATCTATGGCATCGAAACCCATGCTGACTACTATTAATCAAATCTCTACTTTCTAAGTGATTGATGATCCGATCCCTAACTATGGATTCCAGAAGTTTAATGACAATTGATGTTAAGCTAATAGGCCTATAATTGCTAGGTACTGTGCACTCGCCTTTTTTAAAAAATGGGCGTGATGTTAGATAATTTGAAGTCTTCAGGAATAATCCCCATTTCGAGTGACTGATTAAATATCTTTATTAAGGGGCCAACATTGTCTTTCCAATCTTTCAAATGTCTGGGATAAAAAGCATCAGGGCATGGAGCGTTGCTAACTTTTAGCCTATTGATATAATGTGCAATCTCACCCTCGTAAACAGTTATTTCATCCAAAATAGTCTCGCTACTAAATGGAACGAGATCATCCACATTGGGAATATTATTTATGTCTTCTGCAGTAAAAACTGTTGCAAAAAAGCTATTGAAAATACCTGCCATTACCTGAGCATCAGAAACCAAAGTGCCGTTAACATCAACTAGAGGGCCTATGTTATCTTTTATTGGCTTACGATTATTGACATCTTCAAAAAACTTTTTTGGGTTATGTTTACTATCCGTAGCTATAAGTATCTCTGAATTATGCTTAGCATTCCTAACTGATCTTTTAACCTGATGTCTAAGCTCGATATATCTATTAAAGTTAGCTGCTGTGCCATTGCGCTTATTAAGTCTATATGCTCTGTTATGCTCATTTATGAACTCGCCTATTTCCATAGTTCACCACTTCGGCCTATCATGATTTCTAGCATGCTTGGGCCTATGAGGAATAAACTCCCTTTCAATATTCATAAAACTTTCTTTAAATGCCTCCCAATGCAAATGTGTCATTACCCATAAATAAGTTATCCCAGTCCACTACTCTCAACCTATCCGCAAAACTATCAAAATTATCCCTAAGTACAGTAAAAGTACAGTAATTTTATTTAAAATTTAAACCTTTATAAAAATGAAATGCAAAAACTTCTTTTGCTCTGTGATGTTGAATGTTCAGAGTAATTTATAATTAATTTATAATACATTTAATCAAGACCTCTAAAATTACATGCAAGTGTGATTTAATTAAATGCCTAATAAAAATACCAACCTCAAGGAGATCCAATAATGTAGAAATTTTTCTTTGGCCATATCGTAGGACCAAATTAACTTGAATTGATGATGATTATGAGTAATTTATAAGTTAAATTTATAACATTAATAATAAAACTGGTTGACAAAATCAAACCTTTTCTCATATCAAAGATGTATACACACTTTTCTAGACCAGTTTTGTAAATCTAATTCCAAATCTGTTTTTGGTTTTCTTCTAGCACATCTAGTTATCGAAATATGACGTGTTAATTTCAGCACATTTTATTGTACAAGTACAACTTTATTCATAACAAGAAATGTACACCAACCTAAAAACATTGTGAATACGATTTTCTTTTATAAACCTTATCCAGGTTGTCATGGTACAATACCCAGCAGTAGTCTACCAGCATACTTTCATTCCAGAAACTGGAGCTATTGAAGAATAGGGACCCCAGCCTTCTTTAGTTAGGCTTATAAGGCTAACTAACAAAAATATCATGACAACCTAACCAATCGTTAGGTTAACTGTATGCCCTTGATTGGTTAGGTTAGGTCATGATATTTTCGTTAGTTAGCCTTATAAAGCTAACTAAAGAAGGCTGGGGGTCCCTATTCTTCAATAGCTCCCAGAAACCTTGGTAGTGATTTTCCATTGACTGGATGTCTTGATGGAAGTGCTCCCCATGTTCGTCACTCACTGTGCCAAGGTTTTTGGGAAAGAAATCTAGATGCGAATGTAAAAAAGGTGTTCTCAAGGACATGCAACAGCCCATTTCTTGATATGCATTAAGCAGTTTTCTGGACTCCATCTTTGTATGTGGGAGACTTGTGGTTACCCAAGAAGTTTCCACAAATCTATTTGAAAGCTTGCCATGCTTTTAGTTCTAAGGCATTGAGGCTTTCTTCAAAGCCTTCATCCTGCAGAACCTCCCTCATTTGGGGCTCCACAAAGATTCCCTCCCATGACTCCAGATTTGAAAAAATTTACTGGAGCACAGCTCTGAATTTACTTTTTTTTCCCTTACACCACTAGATAGGTTAATGATAGTAAACTCTTGAATTGACGACATACCAATTACAAATTGTTTTAGCTAAACATAATAATACAATAATGTACAGTTTATAACTCACTTTAAGTTTATTTATTCATTGCAGCAGCAACAGTGGACGATGTTAGACCTTGCATGTAGGCATTTGTTGTGAATTTACCGCCATGTATGCTTGGCCACTCTTGTGGATGATGAAAAAACACAATTTTCCACAAATCTGTCAAATTGATCAAATTCGTAATTAACCATGCGAGTATCAGATTTGAGTTTTGGTCTCTTAAAACCAATGATATTGTCAAGAACCATATTGGTATAGTCAAGGCCTAATCTCAGATTTGAAGAGTGATTCTGAATAAAGTCTAAAAGCTCACTTAGTTTACAAATTTTCTTCAATGCATCAACGTGGGCTCTGTTCACAAGATGCATTAAGTCCCATCGAAATTTGAAATTTTCTCCAAACAACTTTTTCATTTCGTTTTTAAATGGCTCGTTGTCCTTACAAAAAGCCCCAGCTCCAACCATTCCAGATACCTTGGATCTAATTGCTTCTTCAGATAGTTTCAAGTGATTAGGAGACTTCAACACATCAAAAATTTCATTGGCCAAATAAACTCCTGATTTGCTGCGTACTAAATTTATCCCAGCAAGTTTTACAGTCTTATCTTCTTCACTCATAACTAATACAACTAGCATGCTTAATCCCAAAATTTTTCTAATGTCAGCTGTTATTGTTACTGAAGTTTGTTCTAAGAACCACTTTACAGTTTGTTCTTTAAGTTGATTATCTAATAGCTCACAAATTGTCTCGCACGCATGTGTGCTATGATTCAAATTTCCAACCTCACAACCTGACCTATGTAATATAGCTAGAAGTACTGGATATAGAGCCCATGCAGTGTTTGTTTTCATTATGTAGTATAAGATGTTGCCACATAAGTCTTCTATGCGTTTAGTAGTATTCCGAGAAGATGTTTTCATCACTTCATAAACAGCAGCTCTTTGATGATGCTGAAGTTTAATTAAATGTCTCTTCAGGTGGGTTTTCAGATTTCTAAACCATCTCTCTTGATTTTCTCCTTGTTTGCATACATAGGTTAAATCTTTAACATTGAAGTAACCTTTTATGTTAGAATGTTTGTCTGAAGCACATGCTTTGGGGTCTGTGCAAGCTATGCAATATAATGTAAACATTTTATCATCAGAAGCATCATCAATATCTTCTTGATTATCATCATCATCTTCATCCTCAACAGCTATATCTACATCAGGCATATTAGTATCACTATTTGCAATGTTTTCCATTATATCACTTGGTACTGAAAATGAATCATCAGCATGCCCTAGATCCTTCTTTTCCACCAATTTGAATGTAGATTTGATCAAATCATTGTTCAGGATTTCTTGTATTGATTTACACTTGCTTAAATGGGCTAAGGAAATGTCAAATTTGTTGCTTTTTGCTTTATTAGATTTGGATGCAACACTTGAACTTGAAGGCATATTTTGACTCTTCTCTTTATTAACCACAACAGCTTGGTGAGTTTCTTTTGTTAGGTGCAAAATTGCATTCAATGTCTTCTGGATTTGGGAATTTTCAAATTCCTCTAAAGCAGTTTGTTAGTCTGATGCGCAGATTCCTCACTTACCTTTTGTTTCTTAGGTGGAGGAGAAGCACTTTCTTCAGTCTGTGAAACATCTAGTGAAAAAGTTTCATTTTCTAGATTAGCAGTTGATGAAGTTGGTTCATTTTTCTGAGGTCTAGCACTAGCACATTTTGTGAACAAACTAAATGACTGCTTTGCCGTATCTCTTTGCTGCACTTCATCCTGGTATTTCTTTACTGCAATATCTAAGCTGTGGGCCCAAACTCTGGGACCTCTTGTATTGTAACAAATATTTTTTTGGGAATTAAAATGTTCCTCCCAGTTTTGCTTCTTTGAATATTTGTTCTTGCATTGACCACAAAAGTAACCCCTTTTAACACCCTCACTTTTCTCTCCAACTTCATCAATATTAGGATCCATTATTGATTATTGACTACCTGAAAAAATACAAAATAAGTAAAAGTTAGTAAATATAGTATGGTAAAAGTGAGTAAAAGTAAGTAAATATAGTACAATGAAAGTAAGTAAAAGTAAGTGCTTTAAACTTAGTAAAAGTAAGGAAGAGTAAGTAAAAGTAGGTAAGTTAAAGTAAGTAAAAGTAAGTTTAAACTTAACTAAACTTTTCAATACTAGAGTCATGGTGGATTACTTAAAACCGCACAAGTAATTATCTGGCCAATTTATCAAACCTGGCCGAGATCAATGGAACATGGTCCAATCCTGATAATTTTATATTAAAAAAAATATACGTTTTAATAAAATTTTAATTATCAAAACATTGAAGCTTAACAAAAAATAAAAATAATTGTTAAATATGGAATTACCAACTAAACTTAAAATAACTAAATTTGTAATTTAAAAAAATTGGTTTGTACAAGAACGTATACGCAAAAAAATTGCATAACGTCTAGCGGATGAACAAAACCCAAACCCAAATTTACTTTTTCTCATGGTCAAATTTACTGGAGCAATGCTCCCAAGATCCCAGGAATCTGGAGTTATGTTCCCTCCTTCAATTTTGTGGCACTGATGATTGTAAATTTCTCAACAAGGTATCGAAACCCTCTCAAATTTGCCTTACCCATTGCTTTCACAAAATTTTTCATTAAGCCAAGCTTAATGTGGAGAGGTGGCAGGAAAATCTTCTTTGGATCAACTAAAGGAACAGACTGGACACTGCCCATTCCTGGCTCATATGTGCTTCTTTGATGCCAGTCATGGCTGTTGTAATGATCTGCAGTAGCACAGCTGTCCCACAGGCAGAGGAAACAACAGTATTTTGTGAACCCTCCTTGCATGCTCGTTAACATATGAATGACTTGGAGATCACCACAGATATTCTATTGAGTGCTGTATTGAATTGCTTCGAGTAGTATATTCATGTTATCGTATGTCTCCTTTAGATGAATGGAGTGGGTGATTGGGATCGATGGCTTTAAGTTCCCGTTATGCAGGAGAGCTGCTTTGAAGCTTTGCTGTGAGGGATCAATGAAGAGGCACCATTGAAGATGGTGTGTGTACCTGTGACAAGTTCTCAAAGTCCATTGATATCATGGCAATAGCAGAGTGGACTGTCTACTGTAAAGAATATCGCCAAATCATGGTTTCATTTTTGATAGTGACACACTTGGACATTCTTCTGAAGTAAGTGTTTCTGCTTGAGTCTTGAGGAGAGAAGTTCTGATTTCTCTTTGGCGAGGGCTAGGTCTCTAATGAGGTCATTCAATTCATTTTGGGTAAGCCTCTCTGGCTTTGATTGCTCTTCAGGTGTGTAGTCAAGATTGGTTGAAGATCCCGCATCTCCACCAATTGCACCTTCGTTGGATTCCCTTTCATCTTCTAAAGAATTGAGTCCATGTTGTTAGAGGTACTGGAATCAGCATCGTGTCATTGTGAGGGATTGGTCTGATCGCGGAGTCTATGTTCAGATAAATAATGTTATGTTTGTTCCTCACAGAGAATCCAGTTATGTTAACATTGCAAAAGTAACAATCACCATGATAGTCTCTCGGCTCCCTCCATATCATGGGTGTAGCGAATGGCATCAACTTTTTCCTTTGGTTCAACCAGTCACGTAATCCATTTGAACAAGCAGTACAGATAACATGTGGCACCCACGCCTTATCTTGGTTGCCTAGTGAACAGCCAAGGTGTAACCAGTAAGTTTTCCAAAGATCTATCGTAACTGTATGCTATTGTGATTTAGTTGGAAATGAGCCGCACACGTAACAGAAATTGTCAGGGTGATTTTTATACTTTCGAGGCATGATGATTGATGAGTGGGTTGATGTAAATCACCTAAAAAAAATAAAATGTGTAAGTGGGTGACACAAAACAAAACACAAGACACAACTAGATATGTGACTTTTACACCAAAGAATAAAGGGATGTACAGTGCTTACAATAAGTCTCGCGCCTCTGTCTCGTCCCAAGCTAGTCTGTTAGGTATAAAATGGGCGGTCCTTATGGCAGCGGAGGTGAGTTCAGATTGGTGCACATAATTGCTCTAACCCCATCAATGACGTCCATTATGATGTCACTTCTGCTACATTTTAGTGTTTAAAATACAAATGATTAAGAAGCAGAATGACCAAGTTTCGGGATGTTGGGATGGTTATGGAGCAATCCTAGTCATAATATTAGCTGGGCGAGCCCGCGAGCACCATGGTGCCCGCTGACCCTTTTGCGCGTGCCTGCCACTGACTGACTACAATTGACAAGTTTTTATTTAAATTTTTAATAAAATGTTAAGTATGTTACATATTTTAAATATTTAGTTACTAAATATTTAAAATATGTAACATACTTAACATTTTATTAAATTTTAGTAGTTAATTATGGAAACAGATGCTCATTTATTTGAAAATAATTATTTCTTTATAAATAAATTAAGTTATCGTTTTGATAATTTTTCTAATATTCTTAGTTAGCCCATCCTTGTTTTTTTTTTGTGAATTACGTTCATTATTTTACATAGGAATTAAATGTTTTTTTTGTGTATTATGTTCATTATTAAGTCCAACTATAAATTTGCCTTGAAAAAGTAAATGGTGCCCGCTGCACTACTGGTAGTCTTGAATGTGCTCTTCGGCACAAAAAGGTTGGGGACCCCTGCTGTAGACTATAGAGAACGACTAATTCAGCAAATATCCCAAATCATGGCATGATACCTAAGTTATTTTGATGCAGGTCTAAATTATTTGCTCAAATGCAATGATTGATATTAAGTAATTGTTGGGAATTGTTGTCAATATTGTTTGTGATACATATCCTACATGAAGAATCTAATGATCAAATTCCTCAGTGAACCTCTCACGCGCTCGCATTTCAAGGAAATCACAGTCGTCTCACTAATAGATAGTTTATCCATTGTTTTAAGTGGTAACCTATTCCATCTTATGAAAGTCATTAGTCTGAAGCAAGACTGGTGGGCTGTGAATCAGAGAAATTTGCATTTGATTTGTTCATCATAATTATTACGTAATATAGTATACTGTATATAGTAGTATATAAGAGTTTATTGGTAGCATATCATATGACAATTCCCATAAACATGTGATGGCCTCGATGTTGCCAGTTTTTATTTTTTTCCTGAAACTATTACCTTCTCATAGTTTGTTTCAACAATGCATATATTATCCTCCATGAGCGTAGACATTGCAAGAAAAGATTCTAACTAAGGATAAGTAAAGTTCTTTCATGGTCACAATATATACTTTTATAGATGTCAAGCATAAAAATATAAGAAAATTCTTATTAACATAAATATATATTCAATACACATTTACGTCATGGCTTTAACATCAGTATTTCGTATAGCTTCCTCCGGCATCAATAATTTCTTGCAATCATTGCTGCATAGAAGAGGCCAGATTGTAGGGAATGTTTGGTGTTCGACGTAAGCTCTCCCAACTATTCCTCGTGTGAGCTAAAAGTGCTTCAAATGTTCTTTCATTGCGTTGCTCCCATTCATTAATCATTATTGCCCAAAGGTTTTCAATCAGATTCATATCAGGAGAACGCGGTGGCAGAATTAGATTAATAATCTCTGGCTCCCTTTCCTCCTCCCTTCGTAATTCCCCACCCAACCTCGTTTCCTTCGACATAGCAACGCTTACCTCCATCCTCATTCCACCGCCTTCATTAAACCTATTATCGCTTTTACTGTCCCTTCCTTCCATCCTTCAATGCCAGTGTTCTTAAACCTAGCACATAAATTATATAATATGGAATCTAACACCTTAGATCTCTACGCATTCATGTTACTTGAAGACGCCTGTGTCTTAGGGGAATCTAAGTGTTGAGAGAGGGCTTGAGGGGGTAGTCTATAGATTACTACAGATGACCTTGAATGCTCCAACTATTTAAAAATGATTATTTATTACGCACATCATATGGCATAATCAGGGATGTGGAGTCCAACTCCGACTCCAAAAATTTTAACATTCTGACTCCGACTCCAGAAATCTGACTTGTATAATTACGACTCCGACTCCGATGGAATGTTAAGGCCAAATTGATTACGATTAGCTTTATTAGGCCAATGGAGATTCATAAACAAGGCATTTCATCACCACCACATGGACTCATCAGGTTACTTAGTGGCTGTAACTATGCCTTAATGGCTTTTTTTTTCTCTCTATTCAAAAATTACAATAAATCCCAAAATACAAACTGATTGAAGCTTAAACAAAATAAGATTATTATTGGTTTAGCAAATTAATAAGATGTTTTTGTATTATAAACAACCGTAACAAAATGTACTAACCTAAACTGAATTTGTTCTTAAAAAAAGGATCGCTTCCATTGAATCTTCTTTCAGTGATGCTCTTAAGTCAGAGCGGATGATTTTAAAGGCTGAAAATAAGCGTTCTACACTAATTTGAGTAGGTGGCAAGGCCGTAACAGTCATAGAAGCATCTTGGACAATTTTGGGGTATTTAGCAATTGCTTCTTTCACAGTCAACTTTGATGAATGATCAATCCTTTCCACCTCCTCCAATGATTTATAGAAATTGATTTTGAATTTATCCAATGCACTCTGGGGGTGTTCCTCTTGTTCCAATTCCAATCGCCTTTGCTTTGATCGTTCTTGTCTGTCCAGATGTTTTTCAAAATCTAATTCTTCATCAGAGCCTGAATTTGATGACGATGATGAAATCGTATGACTGCCATGAAGTGGCCCAACTACTGCCTCGGATTCATCATGACCATGATCTCGTAGACCTTCAATATGTATGGCTACATCACATAAGGCAGCTTTGGCTCTGATTTGCTGCGCTTCTGTTAATGTCACTCTGTACATGGCATCAACATATATAGCAGCCAAAAGAATATCATTGTCTAGTAGAAGCTTTTCTCTCTCTATCATCGAATTCCTTATATCATCGGCTAGTATGCCACCAGTTTGAGAAAGATGGAAAATAAGCATCTTCCACTCCTTATAGAATAAGCCAGGAGTCAAATCATCTGATTGCAATTTTTTTGTCACGTTATAAGGATGGCGAAGTAAGCCCTCGAGTTGTTTTACCTGATCCCACTGAGCCTCAGTCATGATGACATCCGGGGAGGCCATGTTGCTAAGGAAAGGTTTTATTTCAAGAATCCGTTGAATCATCATGTATGTGCTGCCCCACCGAGTCGCTTGGTCCAAAATTGCTCCTTTGCCAGCTCGTCGCTTCAAAATAAGAGTCTAGTTTTGGCGTTCTAGCTGCCACAGCAACTTTTCATATTCTTCCAATGAGATTAGCTGCATGTTGTCCTTTCAAGCCATCACGTATTGCCAACTGCAGTGTGTGGACACTGCAGCGCATATGATGGATTTTGGATATTCTTGCTGCAGTATCCACAAATGAATCTAATGTATCGTGACTATCATGATCATCAACCACCATTACTTGTTCATTATCTTCAGAATAATCAACAACATAATCATCACTGTCTTCTGAATCTTCCACAACTTCTTTTTTATTAAATTTTTCAAGTGTTTTCACCATGTTGGAAGCATTGTCCGTTACAATTGACAATACCTGGTCCTTTCTGATGCTAAAATCATTTAATACATCCATTAGTAGTTTTTCAAGATAATCACTGGTATGCTGTGCTTTAGTATCTCTTACTGCTAATGTCCGCATGACTACTACTTTTTTATCATCGATAAAATGAATATTAATTGCAAAATAGTTTACTCTATGGCGAGTACAGGAATCCATCTTTAAGAACAGGATTCATCCTCGAAGACATTCTTTTAGTGCATGCTTCTGCGATTCTACCATTATCATATTATGAATGTTGCCATATTCTAATGAAATGCCAAGTATATTTGCCATTTCCCAATTCAGATTAGCAAAGGCTGGGGTTGAAAAAAATGTTAGAGGGAGAGAATTCTTTACAACCATTTCAATTATGCATGCTTTAAATTTGTCTGCTGTCATAGTCACTGTGACTTTTTCACTCATAAAATATTTTGTGACAGTAGTTTGACGAGAACTTGTGCTTGAATTGTCATCAGCCTTCTTTCTTTCATCATCCTTTTCATTCACAATTTTGTAATCCTTTGGATGATGCCATTGAAGGTGGCGTTTTAGATTTCCTGCTCTTGTTGGAGCATTGGATCCTTTACCTGAGAAGGCACTAATTTTGGCATCACATATTTTTTCCTGATCATCAGTGCCCTTTTGGCACTGATATACGTAATATTTTCCATCAGCAGTGAGTGAAAAATATTCAAAAACAGCAGATTTATACTTTTGATGTGACATTACGCTGTTATCATTACTTATCAAATTGAAATCTAAAAATCTGAAAAAGATTTAGGGTTGCTAGTACAAAATTTTTAAAATTCCTTATTATTAATTATGTTAATTAATTAATTATAATCCTTATTAATTATAAGCAACTATATTTATATATTATTTATATTTATATATTTATATATTATATATTATTTATATATTATATTATATATTATATTATATATTAAAACATTAGGCTAAATCTATTTTATTCATAAAATTGAGCTAGGTCTAGGCCTAGGCTGCTATGATTATAGTTGAAGGATTTGCACCGACTCTGACTCCATCCAACTATGCACTTCCGACTCCGACTCCATCCAACTATGCACTTCCGACTCCGACTCCATCCAACTATGCACTTCCGACTCCACTCAAAATTGACCGACTCTCCGACTCCGACTCCTGACTCCACAGCCCTGGGCATAATACACACATGAATTTAAGTATCTTACACTATAGGAATGGAATTGAATCCTACCAGAGTTAAAAAGTCGCAAAATATGATACATTAGTTTGTATTAAGAGGTTACTAAGAGAAAAGGATTTGGGATAGAGTGGAAGGCAGAGAGTATATTTTCTCGAGTTTCGGTTATTATTAACGTTATATGGATACATTGCCATGCGGTGTGATGAGAGAGAGTGAGTTACAAGGAGTTACAAGGAGTTACAAGGAAAAGAAGTACCTCAAAAGGCCTTGCAGCCCATACCGAGGAGGTACCAATGGCAATGGGTACCAGGGAAAATTTTCTACACCCTCAAATAGTGTGCAAGATTTGGTCTAACCTTTTCTTGAACTGATCCACAGAGGAACTGTTCACAACTTCTGAAGGTAACCTGTTCCACATGTCATACATCTTATACGTAAAGTAATTCCCCCACTAGTCCTAAACCGCTTCAAATCCAACTTCCAACCATTGTTGCGAGTTGGGTTATCATTTAAACTAAACATGCTTCTAAAATCGACATCGTTGAACCCTCGTAAGAACTTGAAAACCTCGATCAGTTGACTGCGCAGCCTCCGAGTTTCCAGCGAAAACAAGTTCAGGGCGCGTAACCGTCGATTGTAGCCCATATGCCTAATGGAAGGGATTAACTTTGTGGCCCTTGCCTGCACTCTCTCCAGCCTCTCAATATCTTTCCTGAGGGTGGGCAACCAAAACTGCAGAGCATATTCCAGGTGCAGCCGAACCAGGGAATTGTACAGAGAGAGCACAATCTCCTTGTTCCGAAACTGAAATTGCCTCCTGATATAACCTAACAGCTTCTGGGCTTTCTTTTCAACCTCTACGCACTGTTTGGTAAATTTAAGGTTGCTGCTAATTATCACACCCAAGTCCTTTTCCAAATCAGTCGCCTCGATATTACTCCCCAACATACTTTGCATTTACCCAAGTTAAATGGCATTTGCCATTTTTCGGACCACTCTCCTATCCTACCTAGGTCCGCATGCAGTTCCTCGATCGCATCGGGCGTCCCGACATTGGCCCCAAGCTTGGTGTCATCAGCGAATTTGGCGATCCAACTGACGATGCCACTGTCGATATCATTTATGTAAATGATAAACAACAGTGGCCCCAAAACAGAACCCTGAGGAACTCCACTAGTGACCGAGGCCCAACCTGAACTAACCCCTTTAATTACAACCCTCTGCCGCCTATTCTTCAGCCAGTTTTCAATCCACCTACCTACTTCCCCACCGATACCCAGTGTGCGCACTTTCGCCATTAGCTGGCGGTGAGATACCTTATCAAAGGCTTTCTGAGAGAGAGAGAGAGAGAGAGGATGGGGAGGGAGAGAGAGAGAGAGAGAGAGGATGGGGAGGGAGGGAGAGAGAGAGAGATCTGCATACTCTATAGGGTCATTCCAGCTCAATTGGTACAGGGGTGGTTGGGTGACCATCTCCGATTTTCTTCAAATCTTCAGGGTTGATTCATACACCATTCAATAGCTTAAATCTAAAATTTTAGCTTCCTCAGTCAAAAACTTTTAATTTTATGGTCGCTTAAATGGCCCCCACCTTCGACAAAAAATGCCCATGTTGGGCTTGATCGGCCAATGCCTTCATTTTGAGAGGCCTTGAAAAGTGTCTTCTAATAGGAGTAGAAGCTTCAAATTTGTCATGCCAATACAACTTCTGGTGGGCTTTTCAATTTTGCAAGCAAAAAGGCTGTGGAACAAATAGTTTCTAAGTTACAAGGGCTTAAATATGGCTCCATTTTGAAGCTTGCATCAATTCCTCCCACTTTTACGACTACCATTTTCAAAAGTTTTAGTTCTACATCAATCACAGCTGTTTTAATACTCCTAATAGTCTCTATGGGTTGTAAATTTATGAGTGAAATAAAAAAATAACCAAAAAAGGATTTATTTCTATTTTTAAAAATTTCCAAAAGTTGATATTTTCACAAAATTTGCAAAATTAACATCAACTTTGGGGCTTAATATAAAGGTGTCCGAAATTAGTCAGGGAGTTGATACTTCTAGTAAAGAAAGATACATATGTGTAAAAAAACATATATTAAGGAATAGATCTCAACTCAACTCCTTCATATAGTTTTGGTGATTCAAAGAAAAGTGCTTTTTGTGAAAAATCTCAAATTTTTGCAAAATTTGTAAATTTTTAAATTTCTATTTATGACATTGAATTGTAATTTTACTTCCATTTTATTACTTATTAAGTTGATTTACAATTGTAATATGTAAATAAGTCTAAAACATACAAGAAATTTAATATGTCTGTCAAAACAACCAGCGACTCGAAGGGCTCTGGGTAGCTCATTTCGCTTTGTATATTCTTATAAATGTAAAACATGATGGTTAATCATTAATGTCCAGGCCTATTTTATAGATCATGATCTTTTATTTTCAGAAAATTTAACTAGAGCAATTAACTTAATTTTACTGCCTGTAATAATGGCTTATTCTAATCAAGAATCAAAGTGCAGCTTTGGTATGTACTTGGATGATCCATGTCATGAACACAGACTCACCAGGAAGGTGGGTATGTATACCTTACATGAGCTGACAGATGAAACAAGGAAACTGCTATTGTGGAGAACAAAAGCAACTGTAATCAACCCAAATAGTGCTACTGTATGCTACCACCATGAAAAAATGTTTGGAATGCATTACCAACAAATGCAACGTAGCTGCCAAGATCCATGGAGAAATCATCGAAAGAAGATAACAAGTAAGTAAATATAGGTACTAATATATTTATATTTCATAAAGAAGTTTATATTGTAAATTGTAACCTAAATTAGCTATTTAATTTTAATAGGGTAGGCTATATACTGTGCTACTGAATGCATATGTTTTGAATATTTTATACGAATAGCCTATAACCAAATGTTGAGGTTTTAAAATTATTTTCCAATGTGTTTAGAGTTTACATTACCCTACTTTATTTGCAGAATCACTACAAATTATTGACAAAGACATAGCAACTAGACTGAATCTGATACCAGGACAGAAACTTTGCTCAACATGCTTCTCTAGAGCCAAGACGATTGAAGATGAAAAAGACTCAGGTAGTGATGAATATGTTCCAGAAGAAATAGTTAAGGAGACATTTGACGAAACGTTAGGTTCACTAGAATGCTCACCCATTAAGTATGTAAGAGCAAGAGATCGAAAGTTTTACGCGAAAAGGAAACTAAAGCAAATTGAAACATCAACAAAATCAAAGCTGTCAAAAGTACTTCATATGAAGCCTAGCATTTTGGATGAGGAAGCGGAGAAAGATATAGAGAGTGAGGAAGAAAAGTGTTATCAGCATATGATAGAGGAACTGAAAGAAAAGTGTAAAACTAGTACCAGACAAGAAAAGATACAAATTCTAACACTCCTTCCAATTGGTAAAACCTGGTCCAGAGAAAGAATTATGAAAGAATTTGAAGTGTCAGCCAGAATGGTTAATGCTGTGAGGGCCTTAAAGAGAAAAGAAGGTATCCTTCCTATAATGAGAAATAAAAAGAGTAGCAAGGGTATAAGCGATGAAATAAAGGAAAGAGTGATAGAATTTTTCCAAAACAATGAATATACTAGAGAATGCCCTGGTAAAAAAGACTACAAATCAATAAAAACACCACAAGGGAAGGTTCACAAGCAGAAAATACTGTTGTTGACAAATATCAGAGAATTATATACGCTTTACAAAAATAAATATCCAAATGACAAAATCTCCAAATCAAAGTTTTTTGAACTGAGACCAAAATGGTGTATGGGTGTGGGGAGTAAAGGATCACACAATGTATGCATTTGTGAAATACACCAGAACTTTAAACTTTTATGTGAATCACTCCCCGTCAAAGTAGAATTAAGAGAGTTACTAGGGAAAATAGTCTGCAACACTGAAACCAGAAACTGCATGATTAATAACTGCAAAACATGTCCTGGTTTAAATGAATTACGGGATTGGCTTCTTACCATTTTTGAAAACAATGATTATGACATGGATGATGAGGTTTCCTTTAAGCAGTGGCTTCATACAGACCATACCCAACTGGTCACAATGACAAAAAGTGTTTCGAATGTAGTAGAAGACATATGTGAAAGTGCAAAAAAGTTGAAAGTACACCATTTCATAGCAAAAGCCCAATCAAAATATTTGTCCGACTGTAAAGAAAACCTCAATGATTCTACAGCATTAGTGCTTGTTGACTTCTCTGAAAACTATAGTTTTATAATTCAGGATGCCGTACAAGGGCATCACTGGGACAATACCCAGGCTACCTTGCATCCGGTAGTCTGCTATCAAAAAGTTGATGGTGAACTAAAAGTTACAAATTTTTGTGTAATATCAGATTCACTTACACACAACACAACTGCAGTTCATTCTTTTTTATGTGAAGCCTTGAAATTACTTAAAAGTCAGAATCCTAAACTAAAACATATTTGTTACTTTAGCGATGGCGCAGCAAGTCAATATAAAAACTATAAAAACATCATTAATTCAGTGTTACATGAAAAAGATTTCCAACTAACATGTGAATGGAACTTTTTTGCCACCTCTCACGGAAAGAGCCCCTGTGATGGTGGGTGGCACCGTCAAAAGGTTAGTTGCCCGGGCAAGTCTACAAGCAACAAGTAAAGGTCACATCACCAATCCAAAAGAGATGTTCGATTGGTGCAAATCTAATATTAATGGTATACAATTTCTGTACATTGATTCAGCTAAAATTGAGGAAAATGCTAATTTATTTGAGTTAGAAAAAAGGTATTCCTTAATTAAGACAATCCCAGGAACCCGTTCATATCACTGCTTTAGACCTTCATCAACAGGCATTAAACTGTACAAAATTTCTAGTGATGAAAATTTCTTTAACGTACAACTTTCCTTCCTCAATGCTACACAAGAAAATGTGGCTTACCAATATAAACCTGGTACATATGTGGCCTGTTTCTATGAAGGTGACTGGTTTGTTGGAAACATAGTTGAAGTGTGTGATACTGAGAAGGATCTATTAGTAAATTTCATGAAAAAGAATCCTTTTAAATGGCCTGAACAAGAGGACGTTTGCTGGATTCCATTCCAACATGTTTTGTGTTCAATTGAACCACCTACAGTTGCTGGGAAAATGGGGAGACAGTACAAGTTATCAAATGATTGTTTATCTAAAATTGAGGAGTATTTTAAAAAAAGCCTAAGTAACTACAGACCTGTATCAAGCTGAATAATAAATTGCCAATTTATGGCTGTGAGGCCATGGAGTGTTGAAGACAATCAGACTTAAAGCCTGAGTACAATAATAAATTCCTGAGTCAGTGTCTAAACATAAGAGTTATTAGCTATATATAAGTTTACATACGAATTTACATAAAACAACACATTAAAAAAAGAATATGAACTTATAGCCAATAATTCACATGCTTAAAAACTCAGGAATTCATTATTGTATATAGCTAAGTACTGTACACTTGTATTAAGGGAAGTAATACAACAAAGCTACTTAAATTTAAGGTTTTGTACTGAAAATGGTGGTTACTGCTAGTTTATCTGTACTAACTGCATAATTTAAATTACTAGGAAGTGCTTAAAGAGCAGTAGAACACGGTTCTACATGATTTACTTAGGTAGATCCAAGTATTGAGCCTACAAGCTGGTCCATCTGTTGTGTTAACTGCAAATGTAGTAATAATCTAGGTGTATATATTATGTCTTTTTTATGAGTAAAACTTATTTAGATAATTTAACATTTGTGAATTAACTTACCAAGTAATAAAATGGAAGTAAAATTACAATTCAATGTTGTAAAAAGAAATTTAAACATTTCAAAATTTTGAAAAAACAGAATTTTTCACAAAAAGTACTTTTCTTTGAATAGCCAAAACTATATGAAGGAGTTGAGTTGAGATCTATTCCTTAATATATTTTTTGTACACATATGTATCTTTCTTTACTAGAAGTATCAACTCCCTGACTAATTTCGGACACCTTTATATTAAGCCCCAAAGTTGATGTTAATTTTGCAAATTTTGTGAAAATATCAACTTTTGGAAATTTTTAAAAATAAAAATAAATCCTTTTTTGGTTATTTTTTTATTTCACTCATAAATTTACAACCCATAGAGACTATTAGGAGTATTAAAACAGCTGTGATTGATGTAGAACTAAAACTTTTGAAAATGGTAGTCGTAAAAGTGGGAGGAATTGATGCAAGCTTCAAAATGGAGCCATGTTTAAGCCCTTGTAACTCAGAAACTATTTGTTCCACAGCCTTTTAGCTTGCAAAATTGAAAAGCCCACCAGAAGTTGTATTGGCATGACAAATTTGAAGCTTCTACTCCTATTAGAAGACACTTTTCAAGGCCTCTCAAAATGAAGGCATTGGCCGATCAAGCCCAACATGGGCATTTTTTGTCGAAGGTGGGGGCCATTTAAGTGACCATAAAATTAAACATTTTTGACTGAGGAAGCTAAAATTTTAGATTTAAGCTATTGAATGGTGTATGAATCAACCCTGAAAATTTGAAGAAAATCGGAGATGGTCACCCGACCAACTTTCTGAAATCTGTACCAGTTGAGCTGGAATGACCCTATATATATGTAAGGGTGGGCGGAAAGTAGCTCCCTATTTTGGATTGGTAAAAAAATATGTATATTATCCATTTATTTCAGAAGAAATAATATGAAAAGGTAGGCATACATGGTAGGTTTTCTCTAAAATTCAATGTGGGCTCCAACTCTTTCCACCAGCTTCTGGAGCCGCCCAGGAATGGCGTCCACTGACTTTAGTAGGAACTCCGGCGGGATGGAGGACATGACTTCCCGAATTCGGTCCTCCAGTTCTTCCAATATCCTCGGTTTGGTGCGGTAGACTTCTTCCTTTACCCACCCCCAAAGATCTGATATTCATGCAAGATGGCGCCCCTCCGCACTTCGCTCTTGTTGTCCGTGAGTGGCTGGATGCCCACTTCCCTGGGCGTTGGATGGGTCGTCGTGGTCCACATCAATGGCCAGCCAGGAGCCCCGACTTGACACCATGCGACTTCTTTCTTTGGGGGTGGGTAAAGGAAGAAGTCTACCGCACCAAACCGAGGACATTGGAAGAACTGGAGGACCGAATTCGGGAAGTCATGTCCTCCATCCCGCCGGAGTTCCTGCTAAAGTCAGTGGACGCCATTCCTGGGTGGCTCCAGAAGCTGGTGGAAAGAGTTGGAGCCCACATTGAATTTTAGAGAAAACCTACCATGTATGCCTACCTTTTCATATTATTTCTTCCGAAATAAATGGATAATATACGTATTTTTTTACCAATCCAAAATAGGGAGCTACTTTCCGCCCACCCTATATCTATATACAGTATGTCTCTATATATAAATAGTGATCGACACAATGATAATGTGGACATCATTGATGGGGTTAGAGCAATTATGTGCACCAATCCGAACACACCTCCACTGCCATATGGACCGCCCATTTTATACCTAACAGACTAGCTTGGGATGAGACAGAGGCGTGAGACTTATTGTAAGCACTGTACATGTGCAACGTTTGCAAATTTGTGGCCAGCAACTACTCTCACCTAAAATATCACAAGACAACCAACCTGTGGAAAGCCTAAGTTGAAATGACAAAATGCCATACATGAGGGAACAGAAACAGTAAAGCAAAAACCTACACCTAAGCTGTAAATGACAAACTATTCCGCTACATGTATAAAGGACAAATAATATATATTGTATATATATAGTGTTATATATTATATATAGTTATATGCATATTATATACAGGGTGTTTCATAACATGTGGGATGCACTTTCAAGATGGATTCAGGACCTGAAAACAATGAAAAAAGTTTATATAAACATATGCCCGAAATTACTTTATTTCCGAGTTACATCCCATTATGTGTTTCAGCAAATATCTGCCTTACCTTTAAAGGAAGTGCTCAAAATGACTACCTTGTGCTTGAATACACGCCTGAACATGCCTCATCCTAGACTGCCTGACATGTTCAACATTCCAGGTATTGCTCAGATTTTCTGGCATCCTTGTTCTACACATTGGCAAAGCATTTCAATGTTGTCAATGGGTGTTACGTAAATGATGGATTTCAGATGACCCCACAGGTAAAAATTGAGTGGATTCAGGTCTGGGGAGCGAGCACGCCACGTAATGGGTCCTCCACAGCCAATCCATTTATCAGGGAAATGGTCATCCACATTGTGTCTGGCTACTCTACTAAAATGAGATGGAGCGCCATCATGTATAAACCACATATGACATCGGACACCAAGAGGAATTTCATCTTGTAAATCGCTTAAATCATTACTTAAAAAATTGGAATATGATTCTCCTGTTAATCTTCCATGCAAATCAAAGGGACCAATTAAGTTGTCAGCAATACGTCCTGCCCATACATTGATACTAAATTGTTGTTGGTGCCTTGACTGGATGATAGCATGTGGATTCTCTTCAGCCCAGTGATGAGTATTGTGAAAATTGATCATGCCTTTTCTTGTGAAGGCAGCCTCATCAGAAAACAACATGGAGGATAGAAAAAGAGGATCGCAAGTACACTGTTGAAGGAACCAGGTACAAAAAGCCTCTTGTGGTGGGAAATCAGCTTCAGTAAGGCCTTGTACTCTCTGAATGTGATATGGGTAAAGCTGTTGTTTCTGTAAAATTTTCCATACAGTTGTGTATCTTACACCCTCTGCTGCTGCTATTGTTTGGGTGCTGACACCAGGATGTTCCTCCATGCAATTCAAGACCCACTCCTCCAACTAAACAGTTCTGGTACTGATTGGTCTACCACCATCTGGAACTCGCTTGTTGAATGATCCTGTATCACCAAGATGCTCATCTATTCTCTGAAAGGGCTTCTTATCTGGCAGATGGTGATTCAGAAACCTTTCTGCATACAGATGGGTCATTCCAGGACATATCAGGCATTGCCTGAAACCACGCCCATTTAGATTTTCCTTAAAATTGCTATACAGGGTTGTTTATGCTGAAAAAAACAAAATTTAGAGTTTCAGAGCAATCAGAGTAACGGTTCAAAAGTTATGGGCCCCCCAATTTTGGTGATGGGGACTGGCCAGTTAATTTTTAAAAGTCTATAACTCGGTCCTTAATTGAGCTAGGAAAAAACTTTCAAAACCATTTGAAAGCTCAAATCTTAAAGAATAATTGACTCTAAGTAATAAAATGCATTTAATCAAATAGTTAAAAAGTTTTATCAGTTTGAATATTTTTGGGGGGCTCCACCCCCTATGATATAGATATTCAAGATTTTTTTCATCATTTTGTATCTCAATTACTCTTCTATATGACTTAGTCAATGACAGTGTGTATTTTTCCCCTTCATTAGATGGTGGTGGAGGTTAAAAACACATTCTATTTGCTGGACTTTGAATTTACACCATTATACCTATTTTACTTATCAAACTCTCTTATAAGATGTTTTCCTTGACTTACAAGTAGATTAAGTATAGCTATAAGATAAACTTATTAGTGTTTTCCTAAAACTCAATAATAATAATAAAAAAAAAATAACAACTCTCTCAACTTTGTCGATCATCAAAGGCAAAAAAAATACTGCTAGTATAGTTATGTTTTATTGAAGAAATTAAGACATTACTTGAATAAAAATAATTGCTATACAATACATTAAATCTGAAACATTTTTGGTACCTAGCCTAATTCAGTATCATGTATTTCAAAGATATACACAACTCTGGTGCCAGATTGAATATTAGGAGTTGACATTTCATGAAGGATGTTTTTGGCTTCTCCCCAGCAAACATCATCTTTATTAGTTGAGAAATAGTATCTATTGTTTTTGTTGGTAGTAGTAGTAGTAGTTAGAAATTTGATTTTATAGGTAATCTTTGAATTCTTCTGAATAATCTAAAATGATTCCTAGATATTTTCTACCATCATAAATACATGCAACATACTTTCTCTCAGGAAATTTTTGCTCATTTGATAAATCTGGATTCATGTCTGAGTCACCTTGTTCAGAGGTCATAACCCTAACAACATTGTAGTCATTGGAGTCTGAAACTAAATAAGCTTTAATGTGACTGAGACATTGGCACAATTCTGTGAAAACCTTGTGTGCCCTTCACTGTCACTGTTTTTTCAAACTTACTACTCTACTGAATTCTGTTTTATTATGATTTATTTGTTCTTTTGTAATGAATTTAAACTTGGACTCAAAATTATGTGTACAAAAGTCATAGAAACTCTGTGGAGACAAGATGTGTCCTGTTGTTGTTGTTTGCAAACTAGCTTTAGCTGCTGCTCTCTTCATACTTCCTCCAATGCCATCACAGGCATTTTTGCCATGACTAGTGGCAAAAAAGTTCCACCTTGCTTTTATAGTGAGGCCTTGCATAACGAATTTAATTCATTCCAGAAGGTCATTCGTTAACTGAAAAATTCGTTATGCAATGCATTAGTTCAATAGGATTTTCAGTAATTCGTTCCAGAGCCCAAATTTTGACCCTTTTTGCGCTTGTTTACCCATTTTTTAAATGGGTTCACCTCCTCCTGCTTGAATATCCTGGGATTTTGGGAATGATACACAAGCATAGGCTTAATCTTCAGGTCCCCTGATGCATTCCCAGCCATAAGTAAAGTAAACCGGTCTTTCATTGCTTTATGGCCAGGCAGTTTGGACTCTTCTCTAGTAATGTAGGTTCTGTTCGGTAGCTTTTTCCAAAATAGGCCAGTTTCATTGGTGTTAAAAACTTGAGGCAAATAATCATCCTCCTCAACAAGTTCTGCAAATTCTATTTTAAATTCCTTTGCTCCCTCAGTATCAGCACTTGCAGCCTCACCATGCCTTATAATGTTCTTAATTCCTGACCTTCTCTTGAAATTTTCAAACCACCCACGACTTGCATTGCCTGATTCATATCTTTCAACTGATGCTGGAAGGGATTCCTTAATTTGTTCATATATTTGCACTGCCTTGTCACTAATGAATGCCTTAGTAATGGATTCCCCCTTCATTTCCTTTTCTCTAATCCATATCAGTAAAACTCTCCATTTCAGCAATAGCTTCCCTTCCTTTAATAAGTCTACTTGTAGCATTACTTACTTTAGTTTTCATAATTTCTTCCTTCTTCTTAAAAATCGTCGAAACTGTACTGGCAGACAATCCATATTCAGCAGCAAGATCTTTGGTGCTCATTCCAGATTCACTTTTTTTAATAATGTCCTGCTTCATCTGGAGACTGATAGTTTTCCTGGATTTCTTTGGAGCATTAGCAGATGATGAAGGTCTTTTAGGGACCATGACTACACATTTTATACACTTATAAAGCTATTAAATTAAAATTTAATAGTGAGCAATTGTGTTGTACACAACTGCTCACGACAGCTACCAACCTCCAACTGAACAGAAAACATGTTATTACATTTTTCGTTACCAAATTCGTTCTGCAAGGTAAAATCGTTATTTAAATCAATGGAGCCTTATGGAGGTAATTCGTTAAGCAAAAATTCGCTATTTAAGGCATTCGTTATGCAAGGCCTCACTGTACCAAAATCTGTTTCATGATGGCATAAATTGCTAAAATTAAAACGGTTTTTGTATTGTCCAGCACAACCATCAAAAAAATATTTAATTTTCACATTAGGGAATCTCACTTTAATGTCTTGAACTACAAATTGTTGTGGTGTTATGATCTAAACCAGTGGTTCTTAACTGGGGGGGCGCGCCCCCCTAGAAACAGGAATTTCTCTAATTGTATTTGTTATTCTCTTAACGAGAGCATGGGCTAATATTGAGAAGTTATTGAGAATGTTATTTTGATTGAAGGGGGGCATGGAGGGAAGGACCAATTCCTAGAGGGGGCATGGTAGTAAAAAGGTTAAGAACCACTGATCTAAACTGTCACTAATGATACAATAGCTAGTGTGGCTCAATCTACCATCTTCCATCTTATATACAACCATTGGGTGTAATGTAACTTGTTCATTTGTCTAATGGAAGCTCTGTGGTACATCTTGAATGATGAAAGAATAGTTCTCAGAAAAGTCTCCCAGTACTAAAACTTCATCTTCACTGAGATTTTGCTTAATGGTCTTCATGTAAAGGCTTTGAATCTTGGCTATATAATGATGATGAGTAAGAGAATAAATTGATTCTGAAAGTTTTTCAATGAATTCCTCCACTGTAACAGTTACATTTGACAAAGTTGCCCTGTTAGTGCTGGTCCACTGGTCATATTCAATTGAATCCCTTGAAGTCAGTACATTTAATGTGTTCAAGTAGTTATCTACACCAGCAACACCAGGACATTCTCTACACTGGTGTAACATACGTTTAATGTTGTCCACATCAGACACTTTTTTTGAATCGATGAATGATAAGTCAAGTCCTTGTCACCAATTGCTGAAACCATTAATTTGGGGTTCTGGTGATAGGTACAAATACAAACTGTGTGTGTACCTGTACTTCCAGCAATAACACACCATTTGGGTCTAAGAGCTGCAAATGTTGAAAAACTTGTACTTGAGTCAGTTTCTTTATACCTAAGATATAGTGCTCTCAAATTACTGAGTAAGAGATGCTTTTGTTTGTAAATTTTGTTTCCATCTTTGTCTCTGATACTAACACAGTCCTTTTTTCCTGGATACACCCGACTAAATTCTGGGTCCTCATAAAAAGCTGTCACATTAGAAATAGTTTCATCACTTATCTTTTTCCCTTTACTGTATTTAGGAACATTTGGCAATATTCCATACTGTTGCTTCATGCTCCTGGCTTTATCAACAAGATATCTACTAGCCTGGCAAAGAACTCTTGAGTTTTTGAGATTGTGTATGGGGATAGAGTAAGACTCTGTAACCTTCTTTGGTAGGAAGGTGTAGAGTTGAATGCTTCAGTGAGCTCCCTCATCATAGTTTTCTACCTATTTAGATAAATTTAAGGTAGGGGATATCAGAATTTTCTTAAACTGAAATTATTAATTTAATGTACTCTAAGATCAGGACCTAAATAGAAAAAATATAAGAATATCTACCTTCCATGGACATTTTTTAGACATTGTTAAAATGGTGTGATTGTGTTCTGTTGTAAGAATGCTATTGAAGAAAAGTTAGGCTATTGAAATTTAAAACATCTAAAATTATATATATATATATATATATACAGGGGTGCAGTGCCAATTTTATAGGTGCCGGAGCTCTGGTGGGCCTGACAAAAGCCTGCCATTTCCTATCCTGTTTCTATATATGCCACACGATGACTAAGTATTTCGTGTTTGCACTCACTAATTATCATAAAATAAATATAATTATCAAGCAAATAAAGAAAAAAGAGCAATCATGTATTTTATCAATTTAAGAAGTTAAAACTACTTAGTGCTTACCAAATACCACCAGTGGGAAGTTTCATAATAATTTCCACAAAGGGTCAGGCGTGATATGTTTTCGGGGGTCTGAAGCAACTCTTGTCCTGGTGTCATCTGCCGATCTGTGGTACCGCAGCCATGATATGGCATATGGCTCAGGATTCCACTGAACTAGAGGAGGTCCATGTAGTTTAACAAACATAAGCGCTGATACATGATTTATGAGAATTCTTGAGCGTGTTGTTGTTATTATCAAGTTCATGTGACTGAATCCCCTCTCACACTCAGCAGTACTAATAGGAATAACTTGTGAACAGCTCAGTAATGGGTGTAAATCTTGGGGGATGCGGCGCCCATGATCTTCCACATAGTCTCTAAAGGCATTTAGTACAGAGTAAGAAGAAAGCTTAAACCTCTTACAGAGAGATGAGATTTCAGCTTCTCCATAATTAGGTGGTATTTCATCAGGCCAGTAGTCTTTTTCAAGGACATACATTTCATTTAGCAGTGATTTATACATACTTTGAGGTTCAGAAGTTTGAGAACCTCTCATGGATGTTGTCATGAACATACGGTGCTGCAAATTGTTCACAAGACTAGTAAGAAACTGTTGATAATTAATGGAGACAATTTTTTTGTTGCTTGTTATGGTAATTCCTCCAAACTTCCTCTTGCAGAGGTGCCGGAGCGGCGCTCCGGCACGCTCCGGCAGGACTGCACCCCTGTATATATATATATTTAAGCAGAAAGCCACAGACAAGAAGGAAAGAAACATCCATCATGTTGGAAAGGGACTATATTTTGTACATTGCAATGTTTCAAGCACAAACTATGCTCATCTTTAGGCAAAAATTCTAAAAAGATTAAAAACATTAAAAACCATAATGACAAACAAAATAAAGTAGGGAAAAAAATTCACAAGCTTTAAAAACAATGAAAGTCATACTAAAAAATTCTAAAAAGTTACAAACAATTAAAAACCAATGACAATTATAAAACAATAAGGAACAATTCACAAGCTTTAAAACAATGAAAGTGACACTAAAAATGAACAATGAATAACAGTTATAAAATACAAAATGTAAAACCCAAAAAACAAAATTCACAAGCTATTTTTTAAAACACTAAAAAATTAAAAACCCACACTAAAAGGAACACACCTTAAGTCTAAGCAGCACAGATTCCGAGGCAAAACTAAAAAAAACACAGAAGCATCTAAAAACAAGTAAAGGTTGGTTCAAGATGTTCAGTTTAGACGGAGGGGAACGGATGAAACATCAGAGTTAAGCGAAGGGGAGAGAGTTTTAATATACAGGGATTCTAAAAGTCTTAAAGTTTGCTCACACGGAGCGGAATCTAAAATGTTAAAATTAGCTAAAGTTATATCGACTTTGCATAGAATAACATGGCTGCATATAGCTGAAGCTTCTTTAGTTCTCAATGGTTTGTCAGTTCTATGGCTTATGCCCATATGGGCACAGAAACGCGACTCGAGGCTCCGCACAGTGCTACCAATATAGCTCCAATCACATCGGGGACACTTAAATTCATAAACAACAGCACTGCGCAGAGCATCCGATACACGGTCTTTAACATTAAAATATGATCCAATAGAATGACGGTTAACAAATAGTAGTTTAAAATCTATTTGACAATAAAATTTACTAAGAAGTGGCACAAGGTTATTACGGCAATAGGAATTCAGATATCCCATTTCTGGGAGCACAAGATAATATACATCTTTAGGAACGTTAAAATTAGACATTTTTGGTTTGTAAATGTTAGCTAGAAATCTATTGATAGCGTTTTCTACAATCTGCAAAGGATAACCATTATTCACAAAATATTTTCTTAAAAAAACAAATTCATTATGCAGAGACTGATAGTTAGAACATAAATTATACGCTCGGTTAAGTAGGATGTTAATGGATGCCAGCTTGTATTTAAAATCACAATAACTTAAAAAATTGAGTCCAAGACCGGTGAATGTCTTCTTACAAAAAACTGAAGTAATAATAGAGTCACTCTCTCTGCTAATCAGCAAATCCAAGAAAGGCAGCTTGGAGTCTGATTCTTCCTCCAGAGTAAACTCTATGTTTGGATGTAAGTTATTTAAAAACATAAAAAATTGATGAGCACTGTTAGCATCAGTAAAAACTGCAAAAATATCATCAACATATCATCTATAAAGAATAGGCCTTATAGGGGTAGGAGGCTGGGTAAACATTTTGGTTTCTAAAAAAGTCATGTAAAAATCTGCAGCCAATGGGCCGATTGGAGATCCTATGCCCACGCCATCAGTCTGCTGGTATATATCTCCATTAAATATAAAAGTACTATGGTACCTTTAAGAGTTAGCTCTAACATAGAATTAGTCATTTTTATCAAAACTTTGAAATTTGGGGGAATTACTAAAAGCCTTGTCAAGGATAATTTTACGAGTTTCGTCCACAGGGATATTGGTAAACAGGGAACTAACGTCAAAACTTACCAAGTAATGGTTTGAGTTGAATTTCTTATCAAGGAGTTCCCTTTGAAAAGACGCGGAATCAGAAATAGTATACTCATTTTTGGAGAAGGGGGAAAGCAAACTAACCAAAAATTTGGCAAGATTATACGAGGGCAAACTATATGAAGCCAGAATAGGCCTCAAAGGAATTCCGGGTTTGTGTATCTTAGGGAGACTATATAATCGTCCCAGATCACATCCCATTGCAAAAAGTTTTTTATAAGTTATCACATCTATTGCTTTTTTAGTTTTTAAAGATGACAGTAACCTATTAATTTTATCCTCAAGCCGTAAGATTACAATTTTAGCACGATCCTTAATTAGTTTAAATTTTGAACCATCTTTTAACAATTCTAAGGTTTTATTAACATAATCCGCACGATTAAGAATTACAACACCCCTACCCTTATCCTGCCTAGTAACTAAAATGTTAGGGTTACGGGACAGATCGCGAAGAACACAAACATCAGATTTCCGAAATATGATAGAATTATGGCTGCAGTTAACTTTTAGATACAAATTATTCACAACATTTGACATTTCTGAAGAAAACCTGTTAAAATTACCTTTAATGGGTTGTGACTTAAGATCTGACAATAATTTTTCAAACAGCAACAAAAAGCGGGGTTTAGAGAAATTAAAAACTGGAATTTTAAAATGCAGGCCCAAAGAGAGCAAAAACCTTTCCCTCGTGGACAATGTATAAGCTGAAAGGTTAATAATAGTCTTTGAAGAATCTACAAATCTAGGACCACTCAGACCCAAACTGCGCAACTTCCTTTCATGCGTAACAGAAACTTTATCAAGAAAAGCGTTTAAGTTACGTAGACTAAAATTTTTAATCATTATGAAATCCAAAAATGAAAGTTTAGTTTTCAAATTAGCTTTTAATTTTTCAACCGAAGCCAACAAGGAAGAGAGTTGCTTGATTTTTAAATTAATTTCACAATTCAAAAGGTAAGTCATGGAATCTTTATAAAATTGGGAATGATAGAGAGATTCGCGGTATAATTTAAAATATATAAACTTAGGAAAAACACCACCAACACGACATATCTCCAAAAATTCTCCATCCTTTTTTATCTTCACGAGTCGCACGGAGTCTTTTGTATATTTGCGAAAAGCACACAAAACTTCTTGTCCATAATGATTATGTACATATTGGTGAAGGCTGCTTCTGGCAAGCTTCAATTTCAATTTAAGCAGAAAGCCACAGACAAGAAGGAAAGAAACATCCATCATGTTGGAAAGGGACTATATTTTGTACATTGCAACGTTTCAAGCACAAACTATGCTCATCTTCAGGCAAAAATTCTAAAAACATTAAAAACCATAATGACAAGCAAAATAAAGTAGGGGAAAAAATTCACAAGCATTAAAAACAATGAAAATCACACTAAAAAATTCTAAAAAGTTACAAACTCGTAAAATTATCCTTGACAAGGTTTTTAGTAATTCCCCCAAATTTCAAAGTTTTGATAAAAATGACTAATTCTATGTTAGAGCTAACTCTTAAAGGTAGTACTTTTATATTTAATGGAGATATATACCAGCAGACTGATGGCGTGGGCATGGGATCTCCGATCGGCCCATTGGCTGCAGATTTTTTCATGACTTTTTTAGAAACCAAAATGTTTACCCAGCCTCCTACCCCTATAAGGCCTATTTTTTATAGATGATATGTTGATATTTTTGCAGTTTTTACTGATGCTAACAGTGCTCATCAATTTTTTACGTTTTTAAATAACTTACATCCAAACATAGAGTTTACTCTGGAGGAAGAATCAGACTCCAAGCTGCCTTTCTTGGATTTGCTGATTAGCAGAGAGAGTGACTCTATTATTACTTCAGTTTTTCGTAAGAAGACGTTCACCCATCTTGGACTCAATTTTTTAAGTTATTGTGATTTTAAATACAAGCTGGCATCCATTAACACCCTACTTAACAGAGCGTATAATTTATGTTCTAACTATCAGTCTCTGCATAATGAATTTGTTTTTTTAAGAAAATATTTTGTGAATAATGGTTATCCTTTGCAGATTGTAGAAAACGCTATCAATAGATTTCTAGCTAACATTTACAAACCAAAAATGTCTAATTTTAACGTTCCTAAAGATGTATATTATCTTGTGCTCCCAGAAATGGGATATCTGAATTCCTATTGCCGTAATAACCTTGTGCCACTTCTTAGTAAATTTTATTGTCAAATAGATTTTAAACTAGTATTTGTTAACCGTCGTTCTATTGGCTCATATTTTAATGTTAAAGACCATGTATTGGATGCTCCGTGCAGTGCTGCTGTTTATGAATTTAAGTGTCCCCGATGTGATTGGAGCTATATTGGTAGCACTGTGCGGAGCCTCGAGTCGCGTTTCTGTGCCCATATGGGCATAAGCCATAGAACTGACAAACCATTGAGAACTAAAGAAGCTTCAGCTATACACAGCCATGTTATTCTATGCAAAGTCGATATAACTTTAGCTAATTTTAACATTTTAGATTCCGCTCCGTGTGAGCAAACTTTAAGACTTTTAGAATCCCTGTATATTAAAACTCTCTCCCCTTCGCTTAACTCTGATATTTCAGCCGTTCCCCTCCGTCTAAACTGAACATCTTGAACAACCAACCTTTACTTGTTTTTAGATGCTTCTGTGTTTTTTTAGTTTTGCCTCGGAATCTGTGCTGCTTAGGCTTAAGGTGTGTTCCTTTTAGTGTGGGTTTTTAATTTTTTAGTGTTTTAAAAAATAGCTTGTGAATTTTGTTTTTTGGGTTTTACATTTTGTATTTTATAACTTATTCATTGTTCGTTTTTAGTGTCACTTTCATTGTTTTAAAGCTTGTGAATTGTTCCCTATTGTTTTATAATTGTCATTGGTTTTTAATTGTTTGTAACTTTTTAGAATGTTTTAGTGTGATTTTCATTGTTTTTAAAGCTTGTGAATTTTTTTCCCTACTTTATTTTGTTTGTCATTATGGTTTTTAATATTTTTAATCTTTTTAGAATTTTTGCCTGAAGATGAGTATAGTTTGTGCTTGAAACGTTGCAATGTACAAAATATAGTCCCTTTCCAACATGATGGATGTTTCTTTCCTTCTTGTCTGTGGCTTTCTGCTTAAATTGAAATTGAAGCTTGCCAGAAGCGGCCTTCACCAATATATATATATATATATATATATATATATATATATATATATATATATATATATGTCAAGAGTCTTTAATTGTGACCATGAGTTGAAATTTAGGCTGGGCTGAAACTATAATTTTTGTTTGATTTTAATTTATCAGAGTGACTAACAGTTGGCTTTTGATATAAAAATAAGATTCCTGAAAAAAATAATTGGTGGCCACCAACATGTGTCCAGCCACCCCCATTTTTGTAAAAACATCTAATGCTGCACTAGCAAAATCAGGAAAATGGCAATATCTCTTCTTCTGAACATGCTAGAGAGATGGTTTGCATACCTAAAGATGCAGAATTTGATTTAGAACAAATTATTAAGAGTGGTATTTTTTTTATAAAACCTTTAGTTTTTGAGTTATTTTAGAAAAACTAATTTTTTGGGCCCATAGACCCCCTTTCAACTGAATGTCAACACAATAAAACATTCTCAAGCTGCAAATTGACATGTATTAGTGGTTTTCAATCAGCAATCAAAATCAATCAAAATCAGCCATTTTAAATTCATTGAAAATGCTTTTTGACATTCCAAAACGCCAAACATTAAATTATACAATTAACAAATTGTCATTTTGTCATATTTTAGCATGGTAAATAATAATCTAGAACTTAAAATATTTTTTAGACACAAAATCTTTCATTAATTTACATGATCTAATTTTGTTTCTAGTAAAACCATCTCTACGCTCATGACCTACAACAGCCAAGGATGCTTCAGTGACAAGCTTGATGTGCCTTTCAACATTCTGACTGTGGCACTCGTGATCCAGTTTCAATGCGGTATTAATGACCTAACATTCTCATCTATAGCAGGATATTCATCAGTACCACCTTCATGATCCTCTTCATTCTCATCATCATTTTCAATTATTCCACCTGCAAAATCATTGCTACTACCAGATTCATCATCAAAATCCTCTATAACTCCCCTCAGACACAGAACTTTATTGACAGCACACCTCCTCACCTCTTCATCTTCATCAGCCAGCATTCCAACTAAAATATTTTCACCATGAGCAAAATAGCTGTTATTGTTTAATACGTCATAACAAATTTCTCTAATTTTCCTGTCAGGGAATTTATTTACTCTTTGGATCATATTGAATAGGTTTCTTGACCCATCACTTAGCCTCTTATTAGCCTTGATATTGAACCAACTGTGAAAGTATACTTTGATGATGAATTCTACTATGATTTTGAGGTTCTTACTGGGTCTTTTTTGTGAAACATAAAAGCGAAGATTCTACAGGCTAAGGTGAGCCATCGAGAGTGATTTAGCAGGCCAACTTCTAAGAGTGCAAGGTCTTCATCCACTTCACCATTAATAATTGCCCAGCAGATGCAGTATCCATAGTATTGGTCTGTTGATAAATTATTGACCACCTCATTTGGTAGAAGCACAAATGCAGGATAAGGTATAGATTTGAAGTCCACAACATTCCATTGTGACACATCCCCATTGAGCTGAGAACCAATAGGGCCAGAAAATTTGTCTGGACTTTTTGTTGTCCCATCTAAAGTTATGAAGATGTGTCTAAGTGGCAATTCATTTAGATGCAGAAGACAAATATCCCACTGAAGAGGTTGCCCTAAAAACATTTCCAAATATCTGATTGACCCATGCATATGTCTTGTGTTAGTATTTGTCCCATATGCTTTAACTAAGTTTAATTTGGCCTCAAGTTCTGTCCCTTTAATGATCTTATAAATGCCATGAGCAATGTCAATGCCTTTGCCACTCTCCGGGGTAAAATGGTTGAGGTAGAAATCATCTGAAAATAAATTTAATTAATTTTACAATTAAATAAAAATGAAAAAGGAAGGAATAAAGTTAACTGGACAGTTGTCACTTAAAAAGAAAAATTTTTAAGTAATTGAAATATTACTTTATAGTACAGTAATATAACAGCATAACGCCTATAACTGTATGACAATCATTTCCATTTACCTGGCTCTCCAGTAATGACATAATGTTCCTCTAGGATTGTGGATGTATAATACTTTTCATTTACTTTGTTAACAGCAAGTGTAGCATCCTTTCTACCGTCAAAGCCAATGCCAGTCACTTTTCAAATATCACTTCCTCCTTCTTCCTTTCAGCTCTTAATTTAGCTCTCTCCCTTCTCAACTTGTTTCTGAAAAGTATTTAAAAAATATTGGCCATGCATTACTGCATTAGCATTATACAAATATACAAAATACAAATGTCAGTTTCCTGTTTGAAACTAATTAATATAAATACAAAATAGAAATTTTGACGCTAATTAAAAATAATAGTAAATCTGGTGATTTAGAACTTATAGCAGAAGCTAAGAAATGTAATATCTAGAGTGATTAAAAACATACTTATCAATAACATTTTGTATGTTATCTGGGGTGATTACTCCAAAGTCCACCAATGTAGCAGAACCAATAGCCGCTCCTGCTCTATCACTTACTTGATATCTGTTAGGATATTTAAAGTAGATTTACATATCTATTGTCAATGAATAATTTATTGGTAATCTTAATCTCTTAGTCACAATGATTTCACTTTAAGCTGTATTAAAAGATTTATCTTTCAGTACTATACCTGTCACATGCTTCAGCTAATGAGCGTAATCTAGTTCTGTTCTGTAATGTTGAGACTTCTGGAACATAGTCTGCATCAAATGAATCATTACAACTGTCGCTATCTGTCAACTCAGGAATGTCCATAGGTTCAGGAGGATGAGGAGGAGGAGGAACTGATTCTTTTGCTTTTTGAGATTGAATAACCCGTCATTTGAATTTTAAGTCAGTGGCTGTTTCTGGGACTTCTTTCAGGGTACAGTAACCATGCCTAGTTGTTTTCTGGTCCTACAAAGTGATTATATTTCATTACACTATAATGTATCTTTTATCTATGGGTCTCTATATGTAAATTGAAATTCTTACAAAAATGAGAAAATACTAAAATATTACTTATCATTAACATCATTAATAGTGTATTATTGATATTACTAACTTATTAAATGCACTTTAAAAATTGTAGCAAATTATTAATAATTGATAATATTAATAATTGATAATTAATTAATATTAATTAATAATTTACAACTTGAAATTCAATCAACAGACCTACCTCATAAAACTGGTAATCAGATTCAGTCATTTTTAGTAAGTGCTTTTTCTCTGTATCTGCCAACAGTTTGTGATCATGTTGATATATGTCAAATAAAACATTTACAGTTTTCAGAAAATCATCCAGATCTTGATGATATTTAGGTCCCCTTTTCTTTTTGTCATACTTCAGGAGGCGGTTGAATTCCTTTATTTGGGTTTTCAGTCGGCTCTGTATGGCATTTACTGATATTGGATAAACATTATATATGACCCACAATTTATGCAATTCCTCAGAACTAGCTCTCAGTACAGCATCTGTTTTATAGTCTCTGAAACACAAACACCTTTCAATAACTTGCTTCAACGTAGGCAATTTCCCTAAAGGAAACTGTTCTGCTGGCAAAAACGTACATCACCAAGTACTTTAGCAACTGTTTTCCTTGTAGAAGTCATACTTTATATTGCAAATGTTGAATTCAATGACAAATTGCAGTTGGAAACTTATAACAAAGGCACCTGAAAAAAAAAACAAGTTTTCAATTTATTACCTTTAAAAAAGTTCATGAAGCAACCCCACCCTCTATTCTTTAATCAAGCATAATGGATGCAAGATAACAAGGAAAAGTCATATCATGTGATCACTATGTCCATGTCAACATCCTTTTAGGGCAATGTTAGTAATCAAAAAGCCAAATCATGCTTATTTTAGAATTTCTTTTGTCACTAAGGTCTGTTGAAATGGGGTCTATGGGCCCCAAAAATTAGTTTTTCTAAAATAACTCAAAAACTAAAGGTTTTATGAAAAAATACCACTCTTAATAATTTGTTTTAAATCAAATTCTGCATCTTTCGGTATGCAAACCATCTCTCTAGCATGTTCAGAAGAAGAGATATTGCCATTTTCCTGATTTGACTAGTGCGACATTAGATGTTTTTACAAAAATGGGGCTGGCCAGACACATGTTGGTGGCCACCAATTATTTTTTTCAGGAATCTTATTTTTATATCAAAAGCCAACTGTTAATGACTCTGATTAATTCTATCTTGAGTTTCAGCCTGGCCTAAATTGATTTAGTTGAATTTGAGCAATTCTTACCTTTCCAATTCTTTTTCCATGCATAATGTCTTGGATGTAGATTCTCCCTCATCCACAGATCCTGAGAAAGACTGTTCAAAATTCTTTTTGAAAGTAGATACACACTTGTCATATTTGTCTGATGCTTTTTTAGATATCCTGTCAGTGTTCATACCATCTGAAATTAGGCATCATCCAAAATTCAGAATTACTGTAAGTTACAGCAACAAATTTTTATAATTTCATAACTAATCAGAATTCATTTATTGTACATAACTATTTTTTGGCAATTCCTTAACCCTCTAATGCCAACTGGGTCGAATACATAATGTTTCAAGTACACGCATTTAGCCATAACCCTACAAAAACGTTTGGCATTAAAGGGTTAAATTGTTTAAGAATGTTATGTTTACATTAGATTATTTAAAAAAAAATCATATAATGCATTTTCTGATAACTATACTTTTCAAAAATAAGTCCTCAAATTATAATTCATACACTACTTATGGAATTTTATTGGTGAAATCTCCATTTCTTCAAGAATGTTCTTGATTTGTTCTCTACAGATTTCAATATCACTGATCTCACAAGGATTGTCAGTTTGCAAATGTATACTTCCTGGACTGCTTTGAAATGAAGAGGTACTTGTAGATGACTCAGTTTCAAAAACATCATTAAATAATTTATCAGGTTCTTCAAGCTCATTTAATCTCACAGAACAGTTTGTACAAACTTTACAATTAAGGAGTGCAGGATTTTTTTTTGTTACATTTAATGGTAAATTTCTTAAACCCATTAAGATTCTTTTCTTGTGTCTCTTAAAGGGGTCACAACACTGTTTATGATAATTTGAAGGGTAAGACATGTTTAAAATTTATATACCGGGTGTCCGAGAATTATCTGTACAATTTTTGGCTGTTATTAAAAGTCAACCATGAAGTGTAGAAATTCCAGTGTTGTCCCATTTTACAGAGAAACTCATTAAGTTTTTTCTGATAACAAGTTTTGACAAGTTTTTTCTTTTTTGTACGCGGGTGACAGACATTGATGATTTAAAAGCAAGAATCACAGCTGCTATTGAGCAAATTGATGTGGATATGCTGCAGCGTACATGGCAACATTTGGATTATCGATTAGATGTTTTGCGAATCACTGATGGTGCACATATCGAATGTTTGTAACAACGTTACTTTAATAAAAGAAACTTTTGAAAATACAGATTCTAAATAATCTTATTTAAGAATTTTATGTGTTATCAAGAATTTTATTAAAAGATGAAATTGTACAGATAATGTTCGGATACACTGGAATTTCTAAAAAACTTGTCAAAACTTGGTATCAGAAAAAACTTAATGAGATTCTCTGTAAAATGGGACAACACTGGAATTTCTACACTTCATGGTTGACTTTTAATAACAGCTAAAACTTGTACAGATAATTCTCGGACACCCTGTATTAGCTTCAGTTCCTGTAATAAGTATGGTAGAAAGAATATTAAATGTTAATGATTTTTAATGATAACAGGCAAACAAGCACAGCCAATGTAGGCAAGGCATGAAAATAATATGGCAAGCAGATACCATTATGAGCAGTGTTTATCATGTGGTCACAAAAGTCAAACTGAACCCTTAATAACCAAGGCTCATGCTAATGGAAGGAGCCCTCAGACAATCTCATTTTGCTGTGACAAGTTGTAGCATGACTACAAAAGTGTGATACCACTCAACCTTACAAACAGGCAGTACAAATTATCTTTATTTTAATAATGTGTGTGTGTATGTGTGCAGTATATATAGTTAGTATAGCCCAATTCCTGAACTTGGGCTAATATGTCATCTTTTCGCTAGTAAGTACATTATAATAAAATGCAAAAAAATACACAACTTAAAGGTGAAAATACATAATGTCCTTTACGAAGTCATACAGAAGGGTAATTGAGGTACAAAATGATGAAAAAAAATCTTGAATACAGAAATCCCCTGCATTAATGACCTTCACATTAGCGGAAACTTCACTTGGATGGACTAAATCGTTGTCTGGTCATTAACATTCAGTTTAACGTAATACAAGTCGTTAAAGTGAAGATTTCCGCTAAAAAAGTCTATTAGCATCACCGAACTTCACTTTAGCGGACTCCGAGTCGTTAAAGTGAAGGTGACGCCACTGGAATATTATTGGAACCAGCCCTCAGATGAGGTTGATGTCAGTTGTTTCCTGTTTTATTGCGTGGGCAGTGGTGGGGAGTGGTTGTCTATGTGCATAGTGCCACTTCCAAGTGTTGTGCATGTTAGGCATTCTTTTGTGTGATGTTACATAGATAGTTACATATAATTATTTATATTTATGTATCTAAATGTCATTTATTTATGAATACTGTATGTATTTACTGTATGTGGTTATATGTTTTTATTTCTTATTATTGTGTTACACAGGTCTTATCAGTTCATAGCATTTTTTTGAGTTCAAAGTGACTTATCAGTTAATAGCAATACATATAGGAGTACAGTGATAGTCTGTGCTTTAACAGTGTATGTACATACTTTACTTAATTATTGCCTGCTCGTACAAACTTTATTTTCTGAACAATGGCATCCACAAGTGGTACTACTGGTGTCAAACAGAAAAGGTGTACAATCTCCATTGAAGAGAAGAAAGTGATTCTCACTGACGTAGAACAAGGGTTAAGTGTAGCATTTGTTATGCAGAAGCATAAGAAAAGCAAGACCACCGTCTATGAAGTTAAGCAGAAGTGCAATGAAATACAAGCCTATGTGCTAGACTGAATCCGGAGGCAGGAGTTTGAAATGGTCTCGCTTGAACATGTCCTACAAGAAAAACATAGATGTGGCTGTGTACACATGGTTCAAGCAGCAATGGGCCAAGAACATTCCAGTCAGAGGAATCAACATCCAGTTGGCAGCTAAGCGTTTCGTGCAGGAGTTCAATGAGACAGACTTTAAAGCAAGTGGTGGCTGGCTGTATCGTTTCCAGTGCAGGCATGGCTTATCAAACAGAAAGCTGATGGGAGAAGCAGCCAGTGCGGACCTGTCTCAAGTGGAGTCATTCAGGTGCAAACTACAGACTGATTGATGAGGCTGGGGTTGCTTCCTACCAGCTGTATAATGGCAATGAGATGGGCTTATTTTGGAAGAGTATGCCCACATTTACACTGGCCCACAAAACTGACAAACATCTTCCAGGCTTTAAGACAGACAAACAGCGTGTGTCTGTGTTGGCCTACACAAATGCTGATGGCACGCATAGACTGAAGCATTTGGTCATTGGAAGATCAGCAAAACCTTGCGTACTCAAGGACTGCATGCACGAACTTCCTATCATCTACAGGAGCAGCAAGGTGGCCTGGTTCGCACAGACTATTTTCCATAAATGGTTCCACAAGTTCTTCGTTGCGCAGGTGAAGGCATACCAGGAACATGTTTTGAAAATAAGTCCTGAAGATGTGAAGGCTGTCCTCTTGCTAGACAATGTGCCAGCACACCCACGTGCAGAGGAACTTGCAAGTGAGGATGGCAAGATCAGAGCTATGTTCCTCCCCCCTAATTCCATGTCAGTAATACAACCTATGAACCAGGGGGTGATAGTGAGCTGTAAGAGAATCTATAGGGCCAAGCAATTGGAGCAGTGCTTGTGTGTCATCTCTGAAGATGACACAGAGGACAGGGCTGAGAAGACACTCGGGAACTTCAAAGCCTACATCATCAAGTCTGCTATCTACAATTGGGCTGACAGCTGGAATGAGGTCAAGGAGTCCACTCTGCGCAATGCCTGGAAGAAACTGCTCCATAACATCCAGGACCTGGAAACAGACTTCGAGGGCTTCGAGCCACAGGACTATTTGGGTGTTCTCCAACAAGCAGGTGAAACAGAGGCTACAGAGGACAAAGTTGTGGAATGGCTTGATGCTGATGATGGTGACCCAGGGTACGAAGATCTTAGTGAGAGTGAAATTGCGGCCAACATTTCAGTCAGGTCTGAGGACAGATCTACCAATGAACTTCATGACAATGAGGATGCTGTAGATGTCTCCGAGGTTATACCCAAGGCTACATTGAGCCAGGCAAGAGATGCTGCTGATGTTCTGCTGAAAGTCATTGATGAGACTATGGCACTGTCTAATATTCTTGCTTACTATAACTACATAAGGAAGTGCTGAAATGAAATTGCCAGTCAAAACAAAAGGATCAAGCAAACAAAAATTCATGATTTCTTCAAGCCCTGATGCACGTTCACGCCCATTTCATGCCAAAGCTCCATTTCAAGTGGAATGTCTGACCTTTCACCACTCCAGTTTCCTGAGAGTGCAAGTATTAGCAGTAGTACTCCTTCACCAACCATCCTACCAGAGCCTAAAGTGGAGTTCAGGACCCTCATACTAGAAGTTCCCGACGATATTTTGGAGGATTGACTATATATGGTGAGTACATAAAAATAAATATTTACATGTGCAAGTGTTCATAAGTAGGTAAGTCTATGTATGCATTTTCATGTTGTGTGTTGAATGTGGAGATTCGAGAGCTATACATATATGTGTAACTGTACTGAAGTATTTTGGTTACGGAAAACCCCACTTTAACGTCCCGTAGTCCAGTTGTGGAGGGTGAACCTTTTTCCCCTTTTAGTTGTCAGCCCTTTCCCCCTGGCCTTCATTATTATTATTATTTATGTATTAAATTTATTTAGTTTGTGATTGGAATACTATTAAGTTATTTGTTATAGATAGGATGTTCATGGTTCTCTCTTTCTTTCCAGAGGAATAAGAATTAAGTGTTTGTTTGTTAATATTTTAACAAAAATCTAAAACTAAATTTCTTAAAAACTGAAGGATAAAAATCTAATGACTGCATAGGAAAGTGATTTATTATTATTATTATGAAAGATCTCCTCTCAAAATGGCTCTTGCATTAAACCAATATCCTGCTTCTTGCACTCATGAAATTACTGCAGTCTACTTCTAGAAGTTTTTTACAGGAGGTCCAATAGAGGCACACAATATAGCTAAAAAAATGATGCAGCGCAGACCTAAATCCAGAATGCAGATTTGGAGTCCTGAGGAATAAAGTACTTACTTGTTAAAACATATTGGCAAAAGGAATTAAGTACTAAATTGTCAATATTTTAGGAAAAGGAATAAGAATTAAGTACTAAATTGTTAATATTTTAAGAAAAGGAATAAAGTATTTATGAAAATAAAAACCCACTCTAATAGACAGAGTTTATTTCCACAACAGTTTCGATGCCCACTGGCATCCTCCCCGGGTGGATACAGAAAAACGAATGAACCAAAACAAGAGGGAAAAACAGTCCAGAGACCGACCATTAAGAAATTCGCACCTAGGTTACATCCCATTCTCTCGACACCGGAAGGGCATTTTCATTAAGTACATTCACACAAATTTGAAACCATCTTCCTGTTCTAAACATACAGATTCTATTTTTTTTTTTTTTTTTTTTTTACATAATTATTAAATTTATTATTAAATTTATTACATTTAATATTGCATAATTATTTATTACAGAAATTATAAATTTATTATTACATTGGTTATTACATTGTTGTTTATTATACAGAACTTATAAACCGAAAAACGAATGAAAACAGAACAGGAAGATAGTTTCAAATTTGTGCGAATGTACTTAATGAAAATGCCCTTCCAGTGTTGGGAGAATGGGATCTAACCTAGGTGCGAATTTCTTAACGGTCGGTCCCTGGACTGTTTTTCCCTCTTGTTTTGGTTCATTCATTTTTCTGTATCCACCCGAGGAGGATGCCAGTGGGAGTCGAAACTGTTGTGGAAATAAACTCTGTCTATTAGAGTGGGTTTTTATTTTCATATTTTGACCTTCACATAGAAAAAAAGTGAAGTTTTTTGCATTTAATAAAGTATTTGTTGGTTAAAACATTTTAGCAAAAGGAATTAAGTACTAAATTATTAATATTTTAACAAAAGGAATTAAGTACTAAATTGTTAATATTTTAACAAAAGGAATTAAGTACTAAATTGTTAATATTTTAACAAAAGGAATTAAGTACTTGTTTGTTAATATTTTAACAAAAGGAATAAAGTACAAGTTTGTTTGTTAAAGGAAGGAACTAAATTCAAGCCAGATCTGTCTGAGAAACTGAAGACCATTATTAAGCAAAAGAACTATGAATTTTATCGAGAAAAGGATGCCAAAAATATTGAAGCACGAAGAAATGAAACTATTAATGTTAAGTCTGTTGCTTCATATTGGAGTAACAAGTTTTGTCAATCCTACGCTGATGCTGTGAGTTCTCTCGTGGCACAGAAGGAAGCTACCCTCGAAAAACTGCAAAAACAAGAGAAAATGTGGGTGGTACAAGCCAGCAGTTGTGGAGTCGGAGGTCTGGGTGGTGAGCCTGGATCCAACAACCCTTCAAGGTGGGCAGCCTTAAAGTATAAAATTACTATACGTTGGCTCGGTATATGATATTTCGATAGAACGATCGAACGATCTACACCTGTAAACACCTTTTAACACCTTTTTCTGCCTATACGATCTCAAGACTCGCTATTACGATCGATCGATCGAGCGGAGCGAGTGAATTTTTCTGGGTGGCAGTACTGGCTGTGCGCAAGTCCACAGTCATTTATCTTTTCCAAAATGGCTGAGTAATGTTTACATTCATCAGCGCTGCCCGTGACCAACTCACGCACCATCTCCTGCACCTGCACTCGCTCTCAGTGTCTCATGTGGCGGCCTTTTTGATTGTATACCTGTACTTCCCAGCATTCATCCCAGTGCTTTTACGTTCATCAACGATTACTTGTGGTTACGTGTGCCCTACCATGCGATCGTAACTGTTCTGTGCATTGTGTGGAGTGATTGTTTTAGTGTTGAAAGCGTGGTGAAGTGAATACAACTGTACTGTAGTGATATCTTCCAAGCGTGGTGCCGAGTCCAGTGGTGCTAGCAGTGCTGATGGTAGTAAGCCAAAGCGTGTGAGGAAGTGAAATTATGTACTGGGGTTGGACAAGTCCTAGAATGTATCTCCATTGAACCCATGTTATAATGGGCTCGCTGTACGATCAGTTTTCCAGGAACGTATCTCGATCGTATAGTGAGGGAGTCCTGTATTCTGTTTGGTGTGGCCATTAGGTTAACCGATCCCACCACACGGTAAAGTGGGGGTCATCTGTACTTCACTTTAATGTTCCCTGGTATGTTAAAGTGGGGGTTTTCCATACTTCACTTTAGCGGAAATTTTACTTCAGTGACCACACGCTCCCCCCAAAGTGTACGTTAATGTGAGGGTCTACTGTATTTTTATCATAGGGGTGGCCCCCCCCCCTCCCAAATATTCAAACTTATATAACTTTTTAACTACTTGATTAAATGCATTTTATTACTTAGTCAATTATTCTCTAGGATTTGAGCTTTCAAATTGTTTTTTCAATTTTTTTCCTAGCTCAATTAGGGACTGAGTTATGGACTTTTAAACATTAAGGGGCCAGCCCCTACCCCCAAAATTGGGGGGCCTATAACTTTTGAACCGTTACTCTGATTGCGCTAAAACTTGAGATTTCATGTTTTTGCGCAAAAACAACCTTATATACCAAATTTGAGAATAATCCAAGTTGGAGTGGTTACAAATTTCATTTTTTGTTGTATGATTTGTCCTGGAATGACCCAGATGTCTTGCTGCAGTCGCATTACACTCGGCAAGTCCATACATGAGATGCATGTCTGCCATTTCTCTGTTTGAATAAGCCTCTATTCTCACTTCAAATGCACACTGTTACTGAATAGTATAAAAACTTAAAGGTTTTTTATTTCACAAGACTGCACTTATTCATGGTAAGAAGTTACAAATATGAACAGTGAAACACCACGATGTACCTCTGACTGACTGATGGCTCTACAACACTCAACGATATTGAAACATGTTATAGAGTGTATGGAACATTACAATCGGCAAGGCCATACATGAAATAAGTCTCATATACACTCACAAACATTGTCAGCAAGCATTGTTTGTAAACAGTTTGCAGAAAGGATTGCTGGAACACAAAATGGGCTGTAATTCTGAAGCAAAGCGATTTTGGGGATATGTTTATATAAACTTTTTTCATTGTTTTCAGGTCCTGAATCCATCCTGAAAGTGTGTCCCACATGTTATGAAGCACCCTGTATATTATATGTATTATTACATTATATAAAGGATGCATGTTATATATTGTGTATATATAGTATTATATATTATGTTTAGTTTTGCATATTATATATAGTATTATACGGTATTATATATAGTTATATATTTATTATATATATTATGATTGCTCTCATCTCGAAAACTAGATGTGTTAGAGGAAAACCAAAAACATATTTGGAATCAGCATCCCAACAGCTATCTAGCCCATCCATAATTATATTTGTTGTTGGCAACTGTAATTGTGTTAGTAATTAGTATTTTAATATAGCCCATCACAATATGATTGGGATTTTGAATTTGGCTCCTTTCCTGCCCCTGATTGCTTTGTTTGTAACTCATAAAAATGTAGAACAACAACAAACAAAAAATTCCTTTATTCTTCTGCAGTAAGAAGGTATACAATATGAAGTTATACATGATATGTTCATCAATTTTTTAAGTAAAGATTACACATCTATATGACAACATATATACTGCATATTCAGTACCAAACACTGTATGTACAATTGTACATACACATATACCGGGTGTCCGAGAATTATCTGTACAATTTTTGGCTGTTATTAAAAGTCAACCATGAAGTGTAGAAATTCCAGTGTTGTCCCATTTTACAGAGAATCTCATTAAGTTTTTTCTGATACCACGTTTTGACAAGTTTTTTAGAAATGTACGCGGGTGACAGACATTGATGATTTAAAAGCAAGAATCACAGCTGCTATTGAGCGAATTGATGTGGATATGCTGCAGCGTACATGGCAACATTTGGAGTATTGATTGGATGTTTTGCGAATCACTAATGGTGCACATATCGAATGTTTGTAACAACGTTACTGTAATAAAAGAAACTTTTGAAAATACAGATTCTAAATAATCTTGTTTAAGAATTTTACGTGTGTTATCAAGAATTTTATTAAAAGATGAAATTGTACAGATAATGTTCGGACACACTGGAATTTCTAAAAAACTTGTCAAAACTTGGTATCAGAAAAAACTTGATGAGATTCTCTGTAAAATGGGACAACACTGGAATTTCTACACTTCATGGTTGACTTTTAATAACAGCCAAAAATTGTACAGATAATTCTCAGACACCCTGTATAAATGCATACATAAGTGCACTGAATGTTTGCTCATGTGTATAAAAAAAATATTATAGACATACGTATGGCAGACAAAAAGATCATGAAAACTACACTGCAATTTATACTTAAAATCGAAAAAATAATCCACTGAATGACTCAACTAAGCTCATTTACACACACACACACACACACACACATACATGTGCATGTATACATGCATGCATGGGCCTCTCAACTTAAGTAAGGTGCAAACTCTTTAAATACATACCATATATCTGAAAAACTAATTAACCAAACCTAACCTTTTTTTTTATGCAGGGAGGAGGAGCCAAGGGCAAATGCCTGCAAGCCCCCCTCCCCCTGTAGAAGAAGAGCCAAAATCAAGGTCCAAGGCTTTTGAGATGCCTGGACACTGTTTGTAAGATTGGAGGTCATAGATGGGGGGCAAAAATGGATTGAGGTATATTGTTCCAGAGTTGACTGGTTGAGTAAATGAAAGATTGAAAATACTGATTTGCCCTTGCATTAGAGAGTTGAACAGAAAAGGAATGAGAATGTGTCAAAAGTTGGGTACTGCATCTCTCCTTAACTCTCTCGCTATGGACCTAGCATTGAAGTGAATTATTTGAATTACTGAATTATAATTATAATACATATATCCCCCCATTTTCAACTGCAGAGGGTGGGAAGAGGGGGATATACCCTTGGTTTATAAACTACACCCTGAGTTCAGAAAAGATTAGGAGTTGGTTTATTTACCACACCCAGATCTGAGTGCAAATTGGAAGTGTAATTTATATACCACACCTGGAGTGAAAGGGTTAAAGAGACTTTGATTCCACCCACTCAAGTGGAGCTGTGTGGGTTGAGCCACTCCACACATCAGAAGCATACTCCATACAGGGGTGGACAAGACCCCTGTATAGAGACAGCAATTGAGTAGGAGTGAAAAAACTGCAGAGTTGGTAGACCATACCAGTACCTCAACTCTTAGAAACTGTTTTGAAAGAGAACATATATGATCTTTCCAGGAAAGATAATGAGCAAAAGAAACACCAAGAATGTTAAGAGAAGGAGGAAGATTGAGTTGTGTATTGCTGAAGATAAGGGGATAGTCATGTGGAAGATTGTGACAAGTAGACAAATGAAGAAACTTGAGTTTTTGAGACATTGAAAGCCACAAGGTTTTCTCTGCCCCAATCAGAGATGGTAGGAAAATCAGAAGTCAGATGCACCACAGCTGTCCAATGCAAAGCATGGAGTGACTGTTGAGAGGGACACTTTGTGAAGTGGGTGTAGTGAAGGGTGGAATCATTGGCATAGGAGTGGATAGGACAGGAAATGCAACTTAATCAGGGTTGGTAAAAAAAAAAACTGGGTTTTTCTTGCTTTTTCATTTTTTTTGCCTTTTTCATATTTTCAATGGTCAAAATAGTGTAAGAATAGAGCTAAATAACTGAGCTTATTACAAAAATAACTATTTATCATGAGTTGTATTTTCATTGGGCAGTTGGGTATGTTTTGCTTGAAAATAAAATGTTAAAATAATTAATGTTTGTAATATTTCAGTCATGTTGTGTAAATGTGGGTGGGGAAGAGCCCGCTGAGAAAAGTTTGACAGAGTAAGGAGGAGGAGTGGTGAGAAATAAATCTAGAATGTTGGGCACCTTACCCTCCAAGGTGATTGGGGATATGAGTTGGGTGCTGTATAATCTGCTCTAGGTCATTCAGGATAGAGAAGTTGTAAGCTAGTTCATCAGAGGTGTCAGTGAAATGGGAGGAAAGCCAAAGGTGGTGGTGAACATACAAATCTCATAAAATTGAGATTTCAGCAAAAGGAGAGAGAGAGAATGTATTCCACCTTGGAAACAAGTGCCATCAAACTGAAAGGGGCATGATAAGCATTTCACTTGTAATATAAGGCTCAAAAGGTGGTTTCTGTTAAGTCATTAAATAGTGAGGTACTTGGTAAGTTATAGGAGGAGATTGTAGACATCAATCAACTAGGAAAGTACTCCAGGTAGGTATGTTTCACAAGAGACAGGGAGTGCTGGAACTTGTGTTTCTCTTGTCACTGTCCCCATCAGATGATCTTTTCCCATGTTTCATCTACCCTGTGAGCAGTCCAGCATGCTCTCAAACACACTTCCCCTCTATTCCTCACTACACATACATGCATCTTACACACTACAAAGTCTTTTCAAAATTTTTAAAAAGGAAAGTGGCATCATTGAGCCTTGCAGACCTTGTTTTTGGCTTTCTTCTTTTATGGAGTGGTCACTTTTGCAAGCACTTGCCCTTGGTCCCCTCCTTTCACCATAAAAAAAAATAAGTAGCCTAACTTAACTTAATTAGGGCTACTGTATTTTGATTTTTTATATAAATTTTTCAGTTCTGTGATTCCAGAAATGTTCTAAAAAAAAAAAAAATTACACCACTACATCTGTGATTTATCACACACTCAACCTCACTTATACCCAGTTTGAAGTTGCAAATAATCGAGGTTTTAAGCAACACACACACACACACACACACACACACACACACACACACACACACACACACACACACACACACACACACCTTGAATATTGTCCTTCATTTTTTATGACAATTATCAAGTATTTTATCAGCTAGCTATACTGTATACTTCTCTATATTTTTTATTTGAAATATAAAAGTTGAAAGTAATTAAGCTTTTGCTGTAGCCTATAGGCCTTAATTCAGTTGAAAATCACTTTGTACAGTAGGTAGGCATTATTCATGGAGGATAGACTCCTGAAAACTATCGTGAATCGTGAAACCATGAATAATGAAACCTTGGGCCTATGTGAAAAATGGGGGATATGGTAGATGTACTGAGTTTAGAAATTCTATTCTGTACTATAATATTATATTATATTATATTATATTATATTATATTAATGTAGCATTAAATAAAATTAAATAACACGTGTACCTGTAAAGAAAATTAATCAATAACAACAATATATTAATAGCCATTTGGTCTAATAATTCAGTTTTCTGGCTCAATGACATCACTTTCTTGGATCTTTTTGCATTTGATCGATCCACTCTTACTTTCTTTTCTCTTTTGAGTCATTTTAAAGGGCAATCAAAACTGCAAAAAGAACTAAACTGAAAAATAATGATGACTACATTATAATGAATAGACCATACAACAATAGATGATGATAATGGTGGAGTATGGGCCATTCTCACAACATACTGCTACAGCAGATGGCTGTATATAGATGTGTAGTTGGCATGAACCATGAAATTATGAGTAGGTGAAACTTGATGCCATGAGTAGTGAATTGGTGTACATAAATTTAACTGTGAATAACAAGGGTTTATCGTATCCTTAAACTTTACCTACTTCCCCCTCCCCCCAACCTCCATGATGTAACAAATAATTTATTGAAACTACATATTTATTTTCTGTGTAAATAGTTTTTCTGTTGGATAGGGCAAAAAAAAAAATTAAAAGTTAATTTTTTTTTCCCATACTGTGTCTCATCATAAGATATGTGAACAAGAATGAGAGTCTTGCATCAAAGGTCATAGTCATGAATATAGGCCAGGACATTGATGTCATCCTGACAGAGTTCTTGTTATTACTGTCATTTTTATTTAGATATTTTTCTTTTTCATATTTTCTAATCCATGTATCCCTTATAATTTTCTATTTCTAGGATTCCTTAATTCCCTTTATTAACTCTCTTCTAAGATTCCTTACCTCTGGTCCTGCTCTCCTTATATTCGGTATATTGGCCTCCTCTCTCTGTTAACACACAATGAAGGAAGACCTTAGTATCTAGCATATACTGTACTCCTTAAAATAATTAATTCATTATTAAGAAACAAACAAATAAAAATAAAGCAAGTTGTCTTCTAAGAACTTTTATCTAATAGCCTAATTATACTCCAGTTGGATACTTTAAGTACTGAAACTGGAGTATGATAAGAAAGTCATATCTTGCTGTTGCTTCAATGGCAATAACTCCCCAAATATAAACTCCAGAGAAATTTTTTGGGAAATAATAAAAAATAAAGTAAGTGAGAAAAACAAATAAAATGGAACTGATTTTGAGCCTAATTCAAGTCTTGCATCATGATGAGAAGCCCTGACATCCATGTGTCAAATGTACTGGCAGTCAGCTATACCTAAATTAAAGCTAAAAGACTGAAACTGGAGTACAATTATTAAATGGAAGCTCTTAAAAGACAACTTTTATTTTTATTGTTTCCTTTCTTAAATAACAAATTACCCCAAAATTAAAAAATAACTTCCGACTGGTGGTTCTAATAATTCAACGAGGGTCTGTACATGAGGGTGTATCATGCTCAGGTCAAATATTGAAAAACTTGGAATTTCAAGATTGGCAGTATGTATTCCTATGTAAAATTTTATTTTAAGAGGGGTTCATCTTCTGCAACTTTTGCGAAAAATCACATTCAAGTGTTCAAAATCGCATTTTTTTTTGTCAAAAAAAAGAAGTGATTTTTCGTCAATTTCAAAGACTTGGTAGCCTCAAATGACCTCTATATGTTCCATATTGTTCACATAGACCCTTAAGCATTTCTAGGGGCAGACTTGGACCCATTTAAGATCAGCCAAAGTGGTTCATAACCCCTAAAATAACAAAATTGCCCAAAATGACCCAAAACTAAGGAATTGTATGATTGTTTTAGTCTCCTATACACCACATTTCGTGGCTGTTCTCTTCATCAGGCAGAATCTTTTTGTTCTTTCTTGGTCTTGCATTTTCTTTTTTGTAGAAACACCTCCACCAATTTTTATTTATTTTCTTTTCAGCATCACTGAGTGTGATGGCAGCTGCCCCCACCTTTCCACAAGCTGCTGTAACATTCAACCTTTTTTTTTGCAATTGCAATTCTTCTTTAATATTTGTATAAGTCCCTCCTCCACCCCCAGCTTGTAATAATATGCTGGTCAACTGAATGTTTTGAGATTTTTTCTTCTGAAAGCATCTTGATTTGTCTAGCAGGTCTTGTAGAGATCTAAAACATATTCATAATGTCTTGCTTTGACTTGAGAACTGGCAACAATTCTCTGTGATCGATCCTAGCATGAACAAAACCATCTCTCTCTTGCCCATACACTGCATGAGCTGCAGCTGAAACTTCCTGGACTGCTCTTTCACAGCTTTGAGTGTGAACTGAGAAGTTCTTAACTTCAAGTGGAGACATGAGGAGCTCCTCAACTTCTCCTCTTGACATCTTACAAGTGAAGAGTGGCTCATACAGTTTCTCCTTATCCCAATTAATCAGAGTAATTGGAGAAGTGGCATCAAAATTCAGTTTAGGGTTTCTATGAGTTCTCAGACTCATGTCTCCATACTCAGACTTACCTCTGATCATCTTGATCATCTCAACCCCATACCCTCTCCTCCTCATTCTCACTGCACAGGAGAGAGGCAATGAGGTTCTCACTGTGAGCATGATATGCTCCACAAACTATCACATGAGTGATTATGTTCCTGACTTCAGAGGTCTGGCTTCTCAGCAGTCCCAGAGTGGTCACAATATGGTGAGGTCCATACCTCATGTGGTGCTTCACCTTGATCTCAAAATACATCTTGAAGTAGAAGTCCAGGCAGAACTTCAGCAGCACCTCCAGCTTCTTCAACACCTCCCCTTTCAGACCATGCTGCCTCATCCACAGCATCAACAGAGCCACCTGTAGTCAGTCAGCCTCACTGATTCAGTGGGCCACACTTCAGACCAGCAACTTCCTTGCTCAAATCTCCTGTCTTGAGAGCTTTGATCAGTAGGTAGCAGTTCTTCTGGTCAGTGCTAAGGTTCTGTACAATGTCTTCTGGCAGTTCAATTATATCTTCTTCTCTTGGCAGAGCCTTGAAGCTAAAGTTGACAGGTATGTCATTGATCTTCTCCAAAAGTTTTCCTATTGGGCCACTGAACCCAGACTTGTACTTGTGCATGTAGGGACCATCAAGCTTGATGATCATGGCCTGAGGCTGAGTTCATTAATATGCAACTGGCATATCAGCCAGTGACACTTGTGACCTAGCAGTCTCTCCAAGTGTGAGATGGCTTCTCCATCAGGTCCTGTGTTTGTGTTGGTGGAGTCACCACCAAGGAGCACAATAGTATCTTTAGCACCATGAGCACTAATCCACTCAAACAGAACCTGAGCTATCTTCAGTGCAGGTTTCTCATTTCCTTCAGGTTCTTCTGGTGTACAATGAAAGAGATACTTCCCCTCAGGTTCCAAGGTAACACTATAGTGCTCTTCAGTTGTAATATCAGGATGGGAGTGGCCAGTTTCTTCATTGTACCTCATGATCTTTGTCTTCTTATCTTGTTTTCCATCAAAGAAAATTTCCTTGATCTCCTCTCCCTGTCTTTTTCTCCAGGGCCTCCACCGAGGCATCTATTACAGACTCCTTGCCCCTCCACATCTTCATCCTGTCAACAGCTAGATATGCCTTATCAGCAGATAGATGGCCAGCTTTGATGAGATCTTGCAAGAAACCAGTTGCAATGGCTGATGCAGGAGTGTTTGCCACCTTGAACCTGACTGCAGCCACAGCAGTGCTTGAGATATCCATGTAGTTCCTCCTGGCAGAGGTAGAGACTTTGCCAGTGTTGACACTGGAGCTTGTGCCTCGTGCAGTACTGGAAAAATCTGTGTCAGCAGTAGGAGCTGCTCTGCCTTGAGACTCTTGCAAGGAAGTCACCTCATCTTCATTGTCACCATCATCAGCTCTAAGCAGTAGCTCCGCCTTCTGTTCTTCCTCCTCCCTCTTAGCAGCCTTCACCTGCTTCACTGTTTCTTCACATCAACAGATGCCATCCAGAAGCCAGAAACTTCTGAGGTTTTGATCCTCTGGAAATGGAGCCACTCAAGCTCTAGCTTTGGAATCTTCTGAGGCAGAGGACAGTCACAGTTGACATGAACTCTAGCAGCACAGCCAGAGCAGCCAGATGCTTCAGTTCCACAGAGAGTGATATCATGTCTGCAGGTTATGTCAAACAATGTACCAAGTTCAGTTATTCTTTTCTCTCTCTTTGCAGCCTTCACACTGCCATTCGCTAGGTCAATCATTTCATTCCACCTGACAAGAATCTTCCTGGCAATGGATCTCTCTTGAATGATCACAGGAGGAGTGAACTTGGCATTGCTTTTGCGCCACTGTGCCAGTACCAGTGATGCCAAGTCCTTAGCCAAATCTTGCAGAGGGTACTGAGCTCTCTTCATATCATCCAGAAGCAGCTTCTCTTTCTGGAGGAGGATTCCTCTCTGAAACACAGCTCTCCAGGTTGGAACTTCTGTGGGAAATAACTGCTTGCCTGGACCCACCAGATCACTCGGCTTTGAACCAGTAATTTTTCTGGTCTTTCATCCTTGCTTAGCCATGGTGGCTACACAATCTTCACCAAGCTTTGTATCTGAAACAGAAAATTATCACAGTGAAACTCTAGTAGCTTATAACAGCTGTTACAATGGTTTTGTTTGGTAAGAAACTGGTTTGTTACATTTGTACTACAGTATACGTCCTGCACAGCTGTTCTGTACATAACCAGAAAATGAAAAAGTGGAAATTTGAACACTTAAACATGATTTTTAGCAAAAGTTCAAGAGAACAAACCCCTCATAAAATTTAATTTTACATAGGAATACATACCATATTGCCAATCTTGAAATTCATGCTTCAATGAGCATGATACACTAGCCCTGTTCAAAAATCAACTTTTTCTTATTTTCATAGGTTTCTGTACTTTTTCCCATGCTTTTTGACCTGAAAAGGCCAAAAATCACAACCATTTTGACCTAGGTTGTTGGGAAGCATTGCCGCATGGAGCTTTAAGTTTTCTGCCTTGAAATCGGCCAAAAGCACCAGTTCCGGGGTCCCTTGAATCATGTTTTGCACTATAACTTTTTATCTAAACAAGATAGAGCAACAAAATAGGCACCAAATTAAAGTGTTTTTAATCCTCTTTCTAACTTATACAATTATGATAGTCTTGGAACAAGAAATGGCACATTGGTACATACAAAGATTTCAGAAATATCACAAAATTCGTTTTCTCACACTCAAGGCAGACAAGGCGCCTTATTCATGACACAAATTTGAGATTAACATTTTGTCACAAGTCTAATCGATGAAGAAGTGAAAGCATTACATGATGATTAATTTCATAATGACATTTACACAGTCAGTTGTTGAGAGTTTGTTTCTTGAAGCTGTCAAAGCGGCGTCTGTTGAACTCCACAGCTTGAAGGAGATAGTCCCTTTGCTTGGCATCTGTTGTTATGACATTTGCAAAGTCGCTCATCATCTTGACACCACGTTCAGCAATGTCATTCACCGCTTTCAGATTCTTAACATAGTCCAACGCTTTTCTGTAGTCCTCATTCTGTGGCCAAGACGTGACAGGTTCCAGAAGCCACTCGGATCCAATGTTCAGTGTGTCCAGCAGGAAATGTGATTCTGGGCCAATGAGATCAACCAGGGTGGTCTTAGCTGTGACACTCTGGAATAGAGGCTTTCCTGTTCTGAAGCTGTCTGGCTTCTCAGTGGCATGTAACTGGGCAGCAATGTCGTGCTTCAATGTGTCACTCAATCTACTGCTGAACAGGGCAAATGGCACGACTTCCTGCGTCAGGTACCATTTGTGGTTTTCCATCTTATTAAGTACTGCATCAGCAAGCTCTGGGTCAGTTTTCTTGTACTTCAACATGTCCTGGATTAGACTTAGATCATTCACGGGAGCATCTGCAGCAGACATTGACATCATCCATACAGGAGTGTAGAACAGCGCAAGGAAGGTGTTGAGTCTTTCCAGCTTTGATACAGTGTCTTCGTCGTACTCAAGTTGATCTGCAAACATCAGCATTTTCATGGAGTACAGGTTTCTGGCCATCCATCTGGCCTGATGAATGGCGCCTGGTCGACTCCGGTGAATACCTCGAGGAGGCGTTCCTCCAAGAACAATGACTGTCAGTTCAGCCATTTCCCTGTAGTCGGCTCTTGGAAGCCTTTCTGCTGTTAGAATGTCTTGGAGTATTTCTTCACTGTTCTTCTTCTTTTCCTTCAGCCATTTGCTGTTGATAGCCAGCATCTTTGGGTTTTCCTTGGACAAGTCCATCCAAACATCCTTCAGATGCTCAAACCAGGGATTATCTGGCCCCTTCACCTTCCCAAACAGCTTCTCCCAAACTGCTCCTACTACGATTTCCAGGATGTGATGTCGACAGGCCAGATAAAACACCTTTTTGTTCAGCATTTTCTCTAGCAGTTTGGCAGCTCCTCTGTGAACTCCACTGTTACTGGATGTAGTGTCAAAAACAAGGGCAGTAACATTATCCGTAAGTTCCATGTCTCCAGTAAATCCCATTGAAGCCTCAGCCTGAGCTGTGCCAGAAGAATTGTCGATGACAGGTACTCCCAATAACTTTCCTTCAGTGTATGAAGGTGGACCAGACACTAGCACAGCTAAAGTCTCTGAGGTACTTCCAGGTTCACTGCCCAAGACATCTTTGAGCAACTTTCCATCCCAGTGTAAGGCAGCGTACCGTGGGGGTTTTTCACAAAACTTGGACATGTGACTCTGGCTGATATTATACCTGGACAGCATTCTGTTGCGATGTGTTGTTGAGGTTGAGATGATGAAGTTATCCAGATCAGCCCCTCCAGCTTTCAAGGTGGCAGAAACCATGGCAGTAACTTGATTGTCTGATAAACCAAGATGATCAGCTGTATTGCAGATGACATCACATTCCATGACCTTCCTTGGAAACGTCAGTCACACTAGTCACAGTGTCTTGATGGTGAGAACATCCAGGACGAGGCTGATGGTAATCCATGTCCTCTGTGTTAGTGTCGTTGTCAGTTGTCACCCCAGGTAATGTCATCCACATGAACAACTGCCTCTTGTTCTGCTGCAGCTGTAAAATAGTACAACATGTTAAGACAGTAATTGTTAAGTACATGCTAAATATCGCAATGGAGTAAAACTTAAAACTTTTTGTAACGTTCAAAGTAATTAGTTTTACCTTGTTCTTGTCTATGCTGCAGTCTTTCATTCCTCGCTGCTTGCTGCAGGGATCTTGTCACAAAAATCTTGTCATGACCAGACATATGACCTTTCCTCTCAGTCTTTTGGTCTTCGTAGAACCTGATATCCTCATCTTTCTTCTCTCTGGATAACAGTCTGTTGTTCTGTATTTCCTGGATTGCATCTGGAGCTCCTATATCGAACAGGCTGTCTAATTCCAGCACAAATGCTCCTCTTTTTCCTCCAGGGTTACTTGCTCTTCCTTTGCTTTTCACCAGAGCACGATGTTTCTCATGTAGTTTCATGAAGAGCTTCATTGCGTTGTACTTGGTCATTGTCTTGATCCTAGCCATCTGCCAGAATGGGATGATAGATTCAACTGTTTCATATGCAAGGTCTTGAACCATGGGCCTCCCTGCATTTTCTGGTAAATTCTGAAGATTAAGGAAATACTGGAACGCCTGTCTGTTGGTGGGAAGCTGGGAACCACTGATAAAAGCTGAAGGGTATCCAACCAGGAAAGTTTCAGTGAGAGATCTGGTAGATGGCCCAGTTGACACCTGCCTGTGGACAGTACGTGGAGGTTCTGAGATATCAACTGTGCGCCCATGGAGCTCCCTCAGCTCCTTGCTTAATGCCATTGTGAAGTTGTAACTTGTAGATGGTTTTCTAGATTCTGATTGAGTTTCTGTTGTTTCCTGAAAAATGATAGATAATTATTATTATCATTATTATTATTAATTATTATTTATTTATTTATGATTATTATTATTTATTAATTTTATGCTCTTTCATTTGATACCTAATTTGTTGCTCTATCTTGTTTAGATCAAAAGTTAAAGTGCAAAACATAATTCAAGGGACCCCGGAATTGGCGCTTTGGCCGATTTCAAGGCAGAAAATTTAAAGCTCCATGTGGCAATGCTTCCCAACATCCTAGGTCAAAATAGTTGTGATTTTCGGCTTTTTCAGGTCAAAAAGCATGGGAAAATGTACAGAAACCTATGAAAATAAGAAAAAGTTGATTTTTGAACAGGCCTAATGATACACCCTACTGTACAATAAGTTTTTCATAAATTAATCTTCATATTCAACAAAAGTTAATACCAATTAACCCTTGCATTAGGGAGTTGGACAAGAAAGGAATGATGATGTGTCAAGTCTGGTACTGCATGCTCTCATTAAAGGAGCAGGCATGCAGTTAAGAGAGTTCAAAAGAGCAGTGTCTGTTGTAATAGTGAAGAGAGAGATTGAAGAGTCGCTAAGAGGTGGGGAATGATGAGACAAAAAGCCTTTGATTCCACCCAGTCAAGTATGGCTGTGTGGGTTGAGCCACCACACATATGAGTAGCATGTATACTCCAAACAGGTGCAGACAATACCCCTGTACAGAGACAGCAACTGAGTTGGAGTTGGGAGTGAAGGAACTGCAGAGCTGGTACAACACCCCTAACCTCTTACCTGTTTGGGAAAAAGAATGTCTGTGATCTTTCCAGTAAAGATCATGAGAAAGGGAAATGCCAAGAATGTTAAGAGGAAGGATTGAGTTGTGTATTGTTGAAGGTAAAGCCTATTTTTTGTGTGGAAGATTATGATGATCAGACAGCTGGAGAAACCGAATTTTTGAGGCATTGAAATCCACAAGGTTTTCTCTCGCACAATCAGAGATAGCAGAAAGATCAGAGGTCAGGTGTACCAAAGTTATTCTATGTGAATCATGGAGCGACTGTTGAGAGGGATGCTTTGTGAAGTGAGTGGAGAAGTGGAGTGGAATCATCAGCATAGGAGTGGATGGGACATGAAGTGGGACTTAACAGATCATTCATAAATAAAAAAGAGTGGGTGACAGGACAGAACCCTGAGGAACACCACTGTTAATAGCTTTAGGAGAAGAATAGTGGCCATCTACAACCACAGCTATAGATTGGCCAGAAGGGAAATCAGAGATGAAGGCACAGATAGGAGGATAGAAACTGAGGAGGGCAGGTTGGAGATTAATGATCTGTGCCAAACTCTATCAAGAGCTTTTGATATGCCTAGCACAATAGTAAAGGTTTCACTGAAATCCTGATAGGAGGACAACCAAGAGTCTGAGAGGTAAGCTATGTAAGATCACCAGTAGTGTGTCCTTTGTGGAAACCATACTGACAATCTGAAAGAAGATTGCAAGAAGAGGTGTTTAAGAATCTTCCCATTAAGGATAGATTCAAAAACTTTAGAAACGCAAGACATCAAAGCAGTTGGATGATAGTTTGAGGGTTGAGCATGTTCACCCTTCTTTGGGACATGCTGGAGGGTATAGAATTCAGAGGATTTGAGTTTGGGAAGATGAGAGTAAATTAGGTCATTGTGTACACATACGCAGCATCCACTTTTGGAGTGAAATTGAGTATAGAGAAAGTAGAAGGGTACAGAAAAGAGGTGAGGTGAGGTTTAGAGGAGGGGAGTCCACAGTCAACAGATTGAAAATTTGAGGAAAAGCCATGAATGTTCCAGAAGTTTAAGAAAAGTGAATCAGGCAGAGACCCAGAACATCTTGAATAAGCAGTAGCAGAACCAGTCCCATTGCCCCAGTCTGCATTCCTGGTATTGGTAGTGGGGATATTTATGGTCCCCTCCCCAGGCAACTGAGGTTCTTGAAGTTGCCTTTTTTTTTTAAGATTATGTAGTTTGTGAGATGCATGCATATGTAGTAAAGAATAGGGAGAGAAGTGTGTTTGACAGGGTAGATGAGACAGGAAAAAGATTGGCTAAGGAGAATTGCTCTTAACACCTAAGAAAAAACTACAAAAATTGAGGATAATTTTATACCAGTGAATCTCTGATTTGTATTGCCCTCCAACCCTATCCTATTTTAAACTAATGGCAAAAATTAACTTTCTCAAGGATTCCTACCCTAGATGGAAGTGCTCCCTAACTCTTCACATAATCAGTCAAATTCCTTCAAGAATGGGAAATTGTCTCCATTAGGCAGCTGTAGGTGTCAGGTACCCAGGTCCATATGATGGCATATGCTAAGGTTGCCATAAATCAAATAATTTTCATCTACTCATGTTTTGTGTTAAATTATTGGTTTATGTAGGCAGTAGGTTCTGCAGACAGTGTAATATACCAAAATAAAGTAGTTTTCAGCTCAGTTTGTTGTTATTTATTCATTTGAAACCATATTTTTGTATTTCATCTAGTAATTGTGAAACAAATATGCATTCATTTAAATAGTCAAGGCTTTCTTTTTTTTTATGTAAAAATTAATTTCATAAACCACCACCACCATCATAAAAAAAAAAATAATAAAAAAAAAAAATCAGACTAACAAGAACGTTGGTGTAGCTTGTAGCATAAACTAACCCACTTTTTGTTTTACTTTACCTACTTTTTTTTTTCTTATCCTCTCCTTACTTGCATGTCTGTAACTCTCCTTACTTGTATATCTGTAGTTTGCATGGTATGACAGTGCGTTAAGACTGTGTTTGCATTAGAGACCTGCATGGGTACGGGTAAGCCCGTGGGCCCGTGTCCGTCCCGTCCCACAGGCGGGTATGGGCGGGCTGAATCCTGTTTATAAAAGTTAGTGGGCAGTCACGGGTGGCCGAATCATGCTTATAAAAAACATGCAATGCCGCAGTGGGTGAGGCAGCGAGGCAAGGCAGGAGCTGGAGCCGCGGAGTGCATGCGCCATGCATGTGTGCCTGCGTGGGACATGCAAACGACAAACAACATCCATGCCTGTGTTTTGGTTGTTAATTATGAATTTTATTACCTCTGCCAAGGAAGTTATGTTTTCACCCGCAATGTATAAATAACGTATATATAACAACGTGCAAAAATAATGAGAAATAACTTAGAAATTAAACGTTAGAAATTAGAGTATTCGTATCATACGCCCGGCACCATGTGACCAAAGCCAACCTAACCAGCTGACCTTACCGAGGCTAAGTAGCCTATGTTTCCCTGCTGTATACAGTCACAGTGTATAGCAAAACTAGAACTTATCGTACAGCAATACTGACCTAATTTCAATAATTACCATAATAACAATGAATATGAAAATAAGGACAATAGATAGTAATAATAATGATTTTTTTTTTGGCTAATGGAAGAAATGATATAGGTGGGTGATTTTCACTTTTCGATACGTCTTATGCTTATGGTTTTGCAAATGAGATGGAGTAAGATGCCGACCAGCGTGGCAGCCCTATTTACGATTGCATAATGTTTAACACACGTTAGCCACATTACATTGCCACAGTATATAATTGAATGCCAAACCTTTACCTATGTTGATTATGCGTATTTAAAATATATATAAACATTTTCTTTTCTAAAGTTTTTGATTTTGTTTGAACGATAAGAAATTTTTTGAACAAGTATTTGCTGGAACTAACTGGCATTTTTTCAGCTATGCTACTATAATGCTAGCCTCTCTCACCCCTGGCTGTAGTCGCTGTACCCTTTTGTACAAATAGAATTTGTTCATGATGGTCTGACCATTTCTGCGTAATTAGTGCATACTGTACGACAAATACTTGTCTTAATTACCTTAATTGTTTATTAGTAGATGTGCTTTCTAGTTTCTATCCTATGTTTAGTATGTTATACATTTTATTAAATTAAAATTGTCCCCAAAATGCAACATCCTATTAGTGAAGCAGTGATTAATTCAAAACTACGTTCGGGGGAATTAATTCTACAGCCAGTTTCAAACAGAAAAAGCAAAGTATGGGATAATTTTGACTTAGTTATTGATAAGAACAGTAAAAAGGAACAAGGATTTGTTCAATGTAAAAAGTGCAAAAAAAAACTGACATATAGTGGTTCTAAAGGAGGCACTTCCCATTTCTCTCGTCACAAATGTGGCACAAGTACTTCACAATCACAAAGCTTAGCTTCATTTTTCCAAAAGAAAGTACAAGTGACAATGAAGACCAAACAAGAAATGCTAGATGCATGTGTCAACTTTTGTGCTAAAGACATAAGACCATTTGAAACTTTAAAAGGTGAAGGCTTCCTAAATCTTGCACAAAAACTTATTGCAGTTGGCGCGTCTTATGGTAATATTGACGTAAATGAGGTTATTTCCCATCCAACCACTATTTCTAGGCATGTAGCTGAAACTGCAGTAACTGTACATCAAAAGATTTATCCAAAGATCAAAGGAGTTATGAGTAATTCATGCTGTGCAGCTACAACAGACTTGTGGACAGATGATTATAAAAAGATTTCGTATAGTTCAATGACTGTTCATTATATTGATGATGATTGGACACTGGTAAATAAAGTTATGTTTACGTCCAGTTTTCATGAGGAACGTAAAACTGGTGAAAACATAAAAAAGGAAATAAGAAGATTTGCAAAGCTAGGCTTTGAAGATGACTTAGTGCAGAAACTAACTTTCATAACAGACCAAGGAGCAAACATAGTAAAAGCATTGCAGAATTATAACAGATTTAGTTGCTTATCTCACATTATAAATACAATTCTTCGTCATACATTCAATGAAGATTATTTGGAAAAATATGCCCCAGAAATTCAAAAGGTTATACTGCAGTCGAAAGCTCTTGTCACTTTCTTGAAACAAAGTGGATTAGTAAGCAAATTGAGACATACTGTTCATCAAGAAGTAGAAACAAGATGGAATTCGAAGCTTGCTATGCTAGAGTCGATTCTAGATCAATATAGTAGCATCGAGGATTTGATGGAAGAAAGAAATTTGAACCACTTAGAGAACATTTCAAAAGGCAGTCTTGAAGAGTTAGTATGTTTTCTGAAGCCATTTAAAGATGCCAGTGATACGCTAGAAAGTGAAAAATCTCCAACTCTACAGCTAATATTGCTTTATCACTTGAAACTTCTTAACCATTTGAACATTTCTGAAAATGACACAATAAATATAAAAACCTTGAAAGAACGTGCAGAAGAATTTCTTCATGCTAAATATAAAGTGTTGCCTATTCATAAAATTTCTCTATTTCTATGGCCTAAATTTTGTCAGCTTAGAATGCTAACTGACATTGAGCGTGCAGAAGTGCTAACAAGTATTCGTGAGCAAATTCTTGTTGACCTTATGGACAATGAGAAAGTAACTGATGAGCCTGAAAGAGCTTGTTCATCTCCGAAAAGAGTAAAGACTTCAGAATTTGATGAATGGGAAGACATACGATGTCATAATGAGGAATCCCAAAGTTCGGTTTCTTGTAAAGAACTTGAGCAGTACATGAGCTACAAAATTGATGAGGAAAGTGATGTTCTTCAGTTTTGGAAAACTCATGAATCATGTTCCCATTGCTTGCTAAACTGGCTAGGAAATACTTAAATATTCCTGCATCCAGTGCATCCAGCGAAAGGAACTTTAGTACTGCAGGAATTACACTTGCACAGAGGAGAACTAATTTAAAAGAAGAAAATGTCGATGCTCTTTTGTTTCTGCATTGCAATTTGGAATTTTAAAACCTCCATCAATTCAGTGAGTACAAAATTAAATAATTTTACTATATTTAATTTTCATAGGTATACTTTTGAAAGAAGTACTTAAGTAATTATCAACAAAAATATTACTGGTCGTGCATATCTTAAACTTAAATACACAGGTTGATTTAGGTTCCAAAACAAAATAAATCACGAGCCGCGAGTACGGGCGGGCCCCAAAGCATGAAAAAAAATTATGGGCCGGGTACAGGAGGGCCCTAAAACATGAAAAAAAATTATGGGCTAGGTACGGCGGGTTATATAAAAAGATTACGGGTATGGGTGGGTGCAGCCCGCAAAATATCGGACCGTGCAGGTCTCTAGTTTGCATGGTTTGTAAGCATTCTTATTTTACTTCTTTTCATCTTTCACCCCTTTCCTATTCTCTTCAACTGTTTTTCCGACTTGTTGGCAGTGGCTGGCAGATGATGATGGAGTGTCTTTTTTTTTTCTCTTTTTCTGAATGAATGTTAACCCATGAATGATAGGTTTTGCTACTTATTAACCCCTTATTCTCCTCTTTTAACCCCCTCCTCTTTCCTTTCTCTTGGGCTAACCTTAGAGTGGATCTTAGGGTCTTTGTTAGCCTTAGCTTCTGTAAATCTGTAGATCATCATCATCAATAATCCAAGCTACAAGTCTTACGAAGATAGGATTAAAGAGTTAGACTTGCATTTACTCGAAACTAGGAGATTAAGTGGGGGGAGCTTATTGAAGTTTTCAAAATCATTAATAAAATAGATAACGTAAAGTTTGACATTGTTCATTTTCAATAATAGCAATACTCGTAATAACAGATTTCAATTATGGGGTAGGTGTTTCATTACTAACATTGCTGAAAACGTTTTTACATTTAAAGTAATTGATAAATGGAATAATCTTCCTGTGTCTGTCATGAACTCTACCAGCATTATTATGTTTAAAAACCATTTAGATAGGCATTTTAAAAATATTAACATCGTTTAAAATAATAAAATGATTAGCAACAGGAGCTCTGGCAGTGATGGTCGAGGTTTGAGTCTGTTGATGAGTAATGCCAGCTTGTGATATGCCAGCAACAAAATTATATTTAAAAAAAAAATTAGACTAACACGATCTTAGATGTAGCTTGTAGTGTAAACTAACCCACTTTTTGTTATACTCTTCATAGTTTTTTTTTTTTCTCTTTTCTTATCCTCTCTTTACTTGCATGTCTGTAGTTTGCATGGTATGACAGTGTTTGAGTTAAGACTATGTTTGCATGGTTTGTAAGCATTCTTATTTTACTTCTTTTTATCTTTCACCCCTTTCCTATTCTCTTCAACTATTTTTGCAACTTGTCAGCAGTGGCTGGCAGATGATGATGGTGTATCTTTCTCTCTCTTTTTCTGAATGAATGTTAACCCATGAATGATAGGTTTTGCTACTTAACCCCTTATTCTCTTCTTTTAACCCCCCTACTCTCTTCTTTCTCTCGGGCTAACCTTAGAGTGAATCTTAGGGTCTTTGTTAGCCTTAGCTTCTGTAAATCTGTAGATGATGATGATGATCATCATATAGGTACACTGTATTTTATTTTTCATCATATTATTACCGACAACCATTTTGACTTGAACATGAATTGAAAGAAAACTAAAGCATCTTTTTCGTGGGTTCATTATTCCTGAAAAGCAAAATGTTAATTTGATGGTATTATATACTAAAAGCTAAGCACAGCATTAATGTTATCTCAAAAAATAAACAAGTTGGGGGGTTTTCCTCTATTTGTCTAGTTAGGATAATGTACCATATATAACTACTGTGAAAGGCAATTTAATCTTAACTTATTTCTTCCTGTTTCAGAGGAAAGATAGAACTTGGGGATGTAACTTCTCATAATATTAAACAACTTAAACTTCTGAATCAGGTTGTGTTTCCTGTTAGTTATAATGACAAGTTCTACAAAGATGTTTTAGAAGCAGGAGAACTTGCAAAATTAGGTAACTTTGGTACACTGTATACTGTAAGATGGGGTAACTCTGTAGACTAGTACTGTCACATTTTTTGTATTTTTAATTAGTACAATGAATTAATTGCTGAGGTTGCAGAAACAAATTAAACTAAATTTGAAAGGGAATCCAATGTCTTCAAGCGGGTAAATATAAAATAAAATGTGATTAATTTTTCACATTTTAACTGTTTGAAGTCACCCTGTTGTCCAGAGCCACCCCATTTTATAGTATTGTATACATTCCTCCTTGGCCCATTCCTTTTTAAAGAAGAAAGCAGGAGATTGATATAGCTCTTCTCCTTTTGTTATAGTGAATATATTTAAGTACTAGATTTGGTACAATATATTATAGTGATGATATACCAGTTATTATGTTTCTGTATTGAAAGGACAAATTGTTCATATATGGTGGTTCAGCTTGTAACTGGTTGAGTTTAGTAATGTAAGTAACTATACTGTACTATACTGAAAAGGCCAAGGCATAATATAATTCTAATAATAGCCTCTTTCTTGTGTATGGAGAAAGACTAGAAATTCACTAGTATAAATATAAATATAGAAAATTCTTCTGATAACTAGAAATTCTTGGAACTTGAAATATTAACAACTTAAGCCAAGTAGGGTGTTTACTCAAGTTTAGATTTGATTCAGACTTTACAGATAACATTAAAACAAATGAAGATAGATATATGTGTTACTAGCCTAATAAATTTCATAATAGGATTTAAATGAGATTGAATAATTGTAAATTTTTTTTATATAAATGTTTGAGAATATAAATTATTGTCAAATTAATTCAGCTTGGATCTTTTTATAGCATTTCATCACTTGGCTATCTATTATTTTGGTTTGTTTATGAACTAAATCAAATAACTCGGTTCCATTCTAATCTTCAAGTATATCTCAAATTATTCCATTCTTAACCCTTTCATACCTGATTTTCGTTTACTTTTCATGCCACAAAAAACACTTGTGTTATATCTCCAGAATGACTAAAATCTCATAAAATTTGATGGTCTCATTTGCGCCCATACGGCATGGAAGGGTTAAGTGTTAAACTTGATATACTTTGCCATATATTTTAGGTTTTTCATTTTCCGTCTTTTCAAGATTCACAACTAGGTCCTACTAAAAAAAAGTGCTTAAGCTTGGAATTAGGCTCAGTGTTAAATTACCATTCAACTACATGATTGATGATATAAATTTATTTTCAGCCTATTACAATGACATGGTCGTCGGTGGTGTTTGCTGTCGAATTGATGTTTCAGATGGTCAGAGGAGATTATACATCATGACTCTTGGTTGTCTCGCTCCTTATCGAAGGCTTGGAATTGGCACAAAAATGCTGCAACATGTTTTGAATTTTGTAGAAAAGGATGGAAATTTTCATGCAATATTTCTGTAAGATATGCTCCCATTATTATTTTTTGGAAATTTTCTTGAGCAAAGATTGCTGTTGAGCTTTGTAAAATCCACTGCTTTTTAGGCATGTAGTATAGTATTTCAGACTAGAATACATAGGCCAAATCCAATCTGAGCCTGCATTATACACACACCATCACAGAAAAGGAAGTGTGCTAGAGGATTTCATATTAAAACTGAAATTCTTATTACTATATCAGAAAATAGTAGTATTTTTTTACATTTTATTTCACTGATAATACAGGGTTGTTATAATGTCTAGGATGGTTTTTAAAAATAAATAATTTTTTAATTATTCCAAATAGAACAAAATAGCGCATATGAAAATCTATGACTTTTGAAGTTTTTTTCATTGTTCACACCCGCACTTTACACTTCAACATATACACCATCTTGGGCAATGCAGCATTTGATTCTATTCTGTAGGGATTGGAAAACATTCTCATTTTTGTGGCATGTGATTTGATGCACAACAGTTTTGTGATGTGCTTTCAGTCCTGCCAAATCTTGTGGCCAAGTGGAGTAAATGACACTTGACAATGACCCCTTAAAAAAATGTCTGAGGGAGTTAATGCTGAAAAATTGTTTGGTTCACAAAGTCTGAGGCCCACCAGCTGTGGAAAAAAGTTTTTCAACATTTCAAGATATCACTCTCCATTCACAGTTGCTTCTTCAAAACAGAATGGACTGATAACTTGGGATTTTCTTGAAGCACACTACACATTGACCTTTGGAGAGAGTGTCTGATGATGCCACAATTTCTGTGGTTTTTTCATTTCCCCACATATGACAGTTGTGGCAGTTAATTTTGCCACTGAGATGAAATGTTGCTTCATTAGAAAATGTTAACTGGTTCAAAAAGCTTGGATTTTCTTTGATTCTTGCGAGAGATTCTTCATAGAATTCAAGCCAAACACTGTAAACCTCCTCCATTTGATCTTAAACAACTTCAATCTTATGGACTGTTGGGATGATGATCATTTCTCTAGAAGCATGGTTAAGTGGCATTTTTGGGCTTCTTTCAAATTCTTTGTGAACAGATGGTGTGCTCTCTCCACTGATAGCTGGTCTACCAGAATGTGGTCTGTCATGCACTGAATCTGTCTCTTTAAATTTTTCATCCAGTCTCATATTGCATGTTCAGATGGTGGAGTTTTGTTGTACTCTGCCTGGAACTTGGCTCTCATTGCTGTAACAGATTTCAGCTCAGCTAACCACAACACATGGTTTACTTTTTCTTCAGTTGAAGACATAGAGAGGTTAAGTTGAGTGTGTCTATCTTCAAAAAAAAAATATAGAATGGAATGCTGCATTGTGTGGGTGTGATATGTGTGGATATGTTGGTGTAAAGTGTGGGTGTGAACTATGAAAAAAAAACAGTCATAGATTTTCATATGTGCTATTTTGTTTTACTTAGAATAATTAGTTATTTTTAAAACCTGTCATGGACTTTATAACAACCTTGTATACGTGTGTTTTTTATGTCTGACCTGATATTCTACTTTTTTTTTGTCATCATAAACTTTCAAATATGTTAAATTGGAGTGTTATAAGAAGTTATTGCATTTGGAAAGCTTTGCTAGAGCAGACTGGCTGCACCTTTTTTTAACATTGATTTGGTGTAGGGATGTGACAACCCCATCACCTGCCAAAAGGTACATCTAGCTCTGCATCTCCTGTGATACAGGAGGGGAAGTATTGGGTTGGAGACCCATCCTTCCCTGTTTCTTCCCATGAAGAACAATAATACTTCTGACATGGGTGCTGGGCCACGCACATAACTGCAGGCAGGCAGGCACATGTGAGTGTGTGGAATGGAATAAATAATGAGCAAAAGAGAGTAGTAGTGGTGCAGGTGTTCAAAGGTGCAATATTTGAGGTCTTGGGATTGTGCAAAACTAAGATGGAGGTGGAGAGTGTGAATGAGGGGAGGGGGATTAAGTGTATGAGGGTTGGTGCAAGTGAGAGGGTGAAAGGTAAAGGTCTAAGCCTGTTGATGGATGGTGTATGGTATGAAGTGATGAGAGACTTCTCATGTGTCAGTTCCCAGATTGTGTATGAAATTTAAGTTTGTGAGAATGAAAATGGCAGTAGTAGTTGGATATGTGCCATGTGATAAGTGTGAGGATGCAAAAGAAAACTTCAAGAGAGAGCTTGATAGTGTTTAAGATAGGAGACATGAATGGGAAAGTTGGTATGGGGTCCAGAGGATGATGTGTCAGGGAAGCATGGTGTACCAAGAGTGAATGATAATGGGTGTATGCTGAGTTATGCAGTGAGAGGAAGCTGTGTGTCACAAATACATTTTTTGAACATAAGGGAGCACATAAGTATACCTGGTATAGAACAACTGATATATGATACATAGTGAGAGAAACATGACAGATTATATGCTTGTGAAAAGAAGTATGCTGAAGGTGGTGTGTGACACACATGTTGTGCGAGGTATGAATGGGGGGCTTCTCTAACTACATGGTAGTCTTGTGTAAAGTGAGGCTGTGTGGAGAATGGAATAAAGGTGGGTCATAAAAGAATTAAAATGGGAAAGTTAATGGTGAGAAAGAGAGTGGGTGAGTACAGTAAGAGATTGCATAATGAGTTGAGTGTAAAAGATGCAGATCAAATGGATGCGAGTGGAATGTGTATAAGGAATGTCTGATTAGGAATACAAGGAGTGTGTGTTGGGTTGCTAAGACAGGTGCAACAGCGTGGTGGGATGCTGAGGTTGCATCAGTGGTTGAGGATAAAAAGAGGAAGTGGTTGTTGTGTGCATGAGGTAATTGTGATAGAGAAGAAAGAGGAGCAGTAGTAGAGTAATGAAGAGTGTGGCAGAAGAAACAGTAAGTAATGAGTTTGGAAAGAGGATGAATAGAATTATGTTGAAAATAGAAAATTGTTCTGGAAAGTAGTGCAGAAATGAAACTAAGAAAGTTTGGGAGTAAGAGATGAAAATGGAAGAACACTCACTACAGATATTGATCTATGGAATAGATGGTTCCAAGGAATATTTCAAGGGTATGATGGGTGGAAGAGATGAGAGGAGTCAAAATTTAAATGTGATGTGAGGATATGTGACAGAATGCCTGAGAATGCAGCAATGGATGAATTGGAAGTGGCAGTTTGCAAGCTGAAAAATGGAAAAGCAGCAGGTGTGGATAGGATATATGGGGAAATGATTAAGTATGGGGGTTTGAAAGTTAAAATGGTTATGGTGCATATGTCAGAGTGCATAGACAAAGTGGAGGTGCTTGAAGACTGGAAGAAAGCAATAATTATTTCATTGTACAAAATAAAAGGTGAAAGGAGTGAATGCAAGAACTGCAGAGATACAAGTCTGAGAGAGTAGTTTGGAAGGTGCATGGTAGGATCGTTATAGAATGAGTTTGTGGTATTACAGAATGCTTGGTGAGTGATGAGCTAGGAGGCTTCCGAGGTGGAAGAGGCTGTGTGGATCAAGTGACTGAGAAAGCATGCAAAAGGGATTGCAAGGTGTACATGCCTTTTATGGATCTCAAGAAGGCATACAAGAGAGTAAATAGAGAAGCCTTGGGGCAGATCTTGCACATATATGAGGTTGGTGGAAGACTCATGTATGTGGTGAAAAGTTTCCATGATGGAAATAGTGAGAATAAATAAAGAACTGAGTGAATGGTTTGACACAATTGTTGTGCATCAAGGATGTGTGATGTCTCCATGGCTGTTCACTCTGTTTATGGGTGGAGTGATGACAAAGGTGAAAGTGCAAATGCTTGAAAGAGGATTGAATCTGGTGCATGATGGGAATAGGTGGAGCCTGTGAAATCTGTTATATGCAGATGATGCTGTGCTATTTGCTCAGAGTGAGTGTGGTATGCAAGAGGCTGTTAAGAGTTTCGTGGCAGTGTGTAAAAGAAGATTTGAAAGTGAATGTGGGTAAAAGCAAATTGTTGACTGTAAAAAAGAAAGGGAAATTTGGACTGTCATGGAAGTGAAAATTGAGGAAAATGTGTAAGATGGTTTGGACATGTTGAAAGAATGGAAGATGACAGTTGTGAAAACACCACCGCATATAGTGTATGAAACAAAGCAGGTGTGGAATTTAGCCATCTCAGTGGGGTGGGTAGGTGTTGGTCTACCAGGATGCTGGTATGAATGAATGTGTATGCCCTTGTTTTCTGCTTTTTCTCTCCTTCCGTACCTTTTATATTATTATTTTTATATCCGAGCATGTCTGCATTCTCACCCCAACTCGTTTGAGAAATGAGATTTTGATGATGTACAGTATGTATGTGAAGTTAAGCTTCTCTGCAGTTTAAATAGAAAAGTTGGAATTTTTTGTTTTGGTTTCATTCTTACATGTAAGGTTAGGTATGAGGTTGTTTAACGCATATTCTGAAAGAATTACTACAATATTTTAAAGTACCCTATCAATATACACATTAAACATCCATGGTGACATCACATAGACCTATCTTGCTCTATCATCAGTACTGAACCAAGCTCTCACCCAACTCGCCCTTAACTCTCACATAAACACTACTACTCACAAACACTTTTCACCACATTTAGCAGATTACCACTGACACTATACATTTTAAGGGCTTTTCACAAGTCAGTTTTATTCACTTTATCATATGCTTACATTCATTTGTTGGGTAAATGGGAGGATTACGATCTTCCCATCTCCCTGGGGAGCTCTGGTCTGCAGTACTGTACAGTATCTTCCTGTGATGATACATCTGGCCTGGATGATATTCCATATGCGATGCTTCACCATATCTGCCAGAAATTATTCGACATTTACACTCTACAAACAATTAGATTGTACAACAATTTTAATATTCAATGAAACTTCTAAATGAAAACTGAAATCATATTTCAGAAAATCTGGCTTGGTATTTCTGCCAAGCGTAAATTCTATTTTCTGTTCATATGGAATACTCCCATGTGTGTTCATTCTCTGTTAGACCTTCGTGGTGTCAACATTGCACTCTTTGTTATACCTTCATGGTGTCAACATTATTAAATTCCTCATTATACCTTTTTGGTTAGAACTTCATAGTGATAACATTGCTTATTCTTCATATAATTTACGTTGTTTTCGTTTGTCAGGAAACAATTGTTTATTTTTAATTTTCGTGGTCAAACTTTGTGTTGTAAACATTCGTAACTCTCCTTTAAAATGTTTGTGGTAAAATTTGTGGTAAAATTAATACAATTCTCAAATATGGTTTATACCTATTGACTTTAGACGTGTTCAAGTTCGTGTTACATCAAATTGTATGAGACTGCATTTTGAGCTTTGAACTCTGAATTGTTTTGCACCTTCATTTAAATATATCGTGACTAATGTTGCTTTATAGCTGGTTTTTCTATGCAGAAAGGCGGAGTGAAGAGCATGTGCCCACAAAAATGCCCCCTTTATAAGAGCGAGCAAGCTAAAATCAAGGTCTCTGAGGTTCACAATGCCATTTTATTTTTTATAAATTTTGAGAAGATTGTGTAGTGTGTAAAATGCGTGTATGTGTAGTGAAGAATAGAGGGAGAAGTGTGTGTTTGAGAGTATGCTGGACTGCTCACAGGCAGGGTTTCGGAGCCGGAGCCAGAGCCGGAGTCGGTGGAGCCAGTGAATTTTGCTTACCTGGAGCCGGAGCTGGAGCCAGAAACCTTGAAAATACAGCTCCATGGTCTGGCTCCGGGCGATATATTGCTACCTAAATTGTTATTTGTTAAATATAGGTTTAGTTGCAAATTATAATTCTTGTAATATATTACGAAAAATGGTACCATAGGATTCTTGGATTTTATGGAGGTGTGGGAGTTGCAGGAATAATCTGCAAATTTCCATTTTTTAACCATTAAATATTTGGGAAGATTTGTCTTAACAACACTTAATTATATAGGTAAAATTTTTTTTATGGCGGTGGAGACCTTAGGTAGGTAGGTACTAACTATTTATCTAAGTAGGTAACTACCTAGATACATACCTAGTAAGGTTGATCCTTCTGACTTGGATTGAACTATTTTTATTTTTAGGTCAATTATCTTGTATTGCTAAATTTCTTTTTTTTCAGATTCTTTGTAATTTGTACTTGATTCTTTAATTATAATTATCAGTCTATGACCCTTCATAATGGATAGAGATTCAATAAAGAAGTCTGATATATTCAAGTATTTTACTGAAAGTTCAGATAAGAAACACTATGTTTGTATTTGTGAAGTTTCTGATGCTTCGGGAAATATTTCAACGTGTGGAACTAAAATTACCAAGCCTCAAAGCATAAGAAATTTAAATTTTGAGTCGGAGCCAGAAGTTTTTTTACCGGCTCCGAAACCCTGCTCACAGGGTAGATGAGACAAAAGGATCATAGTCCAGTTGCACGGGGTGGGAACCCTGCATTGTTTGTTATAAAGCAAATCTTGACATATTTTGAAAGCTTATACCATCCCATTCAAGAATCCATCAGGTGTACACCTGACCCCCGCTTGGCTTTTTCAATAGGGCCACCATTTTCCAAGATGGCTGGCAAAACTGAAAAATCCCATATCCTGGTCAATACTTGATGGATTTTGATGATCTTGGTGTAATTTCTAGGGTTTTTTAGGATGATGAGTCGATCTGGAGGGGTTGCAGATACTTTGGGAGTCATTTTGACCCACATTCGTCAATACTCAAGGTCATTGGACCCCCCCCCCCCCCCGAAATAAGGAATATCCCATATCCAGGGCAGTCGTGAAGATATTTTGGTGATCTTACTGTAGTTTTTATGGTTTTGGGTGAGACTGAGTAGTTCTATAGGCACATGATAACAGTAGGATATCATTTTGCAACTCCATGGGTCAAGTCAAGGTAATTTGAGGTTAAAGTTTGGCCTTGAAATATGATAATGCCACAGTTGACATCACTGTATTTGCTTTATTTCAGTGACAATTTCTACAATCTAGCTAACTGCTGAGCACTTACCATCTTTTCTGCAGATAAAACTAGATCATAATGCTTAAATGACATAACCTATATTATATGGATATGGATATTTGGATATAAACCACAATTTATGCTGAAGTGCAGGGCACATGCATTCTGTGGAGGGTTGCAAAGCTACAAGATATGACCTAGTAAGCAAAACAAAGCTCACACCTAGCTGGGGGGATTGGCATTGACAACTTTGATGAAGTTATTCACATTAGGTAACCATTTATTGGGGGTAAATATCAAAAGACATGGTTGTGTCAGGATCGTCAGGATCATCAGTCTGCTCTCCATTTGCGTTTTGGGTCAATGGATTGTTGCAATCCAAGCCGCTGCCACATGCACAGAACATTGTGTAAGGGATTCTGCGTCCCATGCAGCCACAGCGACTCCCCCTATATGCTGATTGTGATTCACACCCACATCTGATTAGCTTCAGAACTTCATCTGGTGCTAAGCACACTCCTTCACCAACTGTTTTTGGGATGAGAACTCTGTTTCATCTCTCTCCCACCCATATGCACAGGATCAACTGGTGGTGGGTCACACTTTAGTGCATCGAGCCAGTTTGCCACAGTGTAGTGGGCTCTGAGCACATTTTGATGGAAAGCTTCAGTTGTTGGTGGTAGAGAACATAGTTTGGGTGCAGCAGTTCCTGACTTCCCTGTCTTCTGAGCCCAAACTCGCTGATGACACTCAGTAAGAGATGAGGATTTCTTATCCCCATAGCATGCAACAATGAATGCTGTTGCCTTTTTCTCAATATGGTCAAAGCATGCATCAAGGGACCCCAGCTTGTCTAGCTTCCGACCCTTCTTGGCTGTGGCAATGGCAGTGGCTTTGCCGATGCCATGTATTGCTGCAACTGTGTCACAACCACTCAAAACGTGTAGTTTGAGGATTTGTGGGATGATGTCTTTGTGTTGGGTTACAGTTGCTTGGATGTCCACTGATTTTCTGCCACGCACTGGAGACTCCATAATCATGGGACAGCCTAGTTTCTTAATTTCATAGAAGTGAGTCAGCATGGCAAACACGTCTGTGTCATCACAAATGATGGCGATGCGGGTATCAGAATCTTTCTCAGCTTGTGCGATAGTGTGTTGTGTTGTTATCACATCAGCCTCTTCATGAGATGATGAGAGCTCCAATGCTGCTTGACTCCTGCCTCGCACAATGGAAGTTGGTATGGTCTGTCATCCTGCAAGCACTAGCTCATGGTCTTGGGTTACAGTTGCGAGATACTCACTGTCAGCAAGGATTTGCTCACAGAGCAGCCTGTTTAGTTGCACCTTGTTCACGGTACATGTGAGAACAACGTCTCTTGTAGGCAATGGGGTGTTGAGGTCCAGCTTGTGAACTCTGCTGCCTTGCTTTTGGAGAGAAATCATAGTAGCGATCAAAAGTTAGTACTACAGATGCATGAGAAAGATGTTTCGGTAACCATACTTTGAAGGTTTGGATAAATGTAGCAACTGTGCCACTAGCAGGCCAGTCGACTATCCACAAAACAGCTGACACATCCATGATGATAACTGTTGGTTGACCCCATGTTTGAGAGAATGTTTCCACTCCCAAGTTCTGCTTCAATGCAGACTTAGCTGCAGTTCTCATTAAGCCATCTGGTTGGAATAGTGCGGGTGGGTATGCCGCAAGCGCTGTTGAGAATACACGGGTCAAGTCAAGTTTGCGTTCGCTCATCAGCAAACCGATGATGTGTGCATAAATCGCTTCTTGGTTCATAACCAAGTGGGCACCCACCTTGATATGTTTCGTTTTACTTGCAAAGGTTGCAAAGTATTGATGAATGTGGGTCAAAATGACTCCCAAAGTATCTGCAACCCATCTAGATCGACTCATCATCCTAAAAACCCTTAGAAATGATCATCAAAATCCATCAAGTATTGACCAGGATATGGGATTTCTCAGTTTTGCTGGCCATATTGAAAAAGGCAAGCGGGGGTCAGGTGTACACTCAATGGATTCTTGATTGGGGTGGTATAAGTTTTCAAAATATGTAAAAATTTGCTTTATAACAAACAATGCAGGGTTCCAGTAAAATCAGGGTCTGTGCTACTGGACTATCAGCTAAAGAGGGCAGTGACAGGAGAAACAGGAGTTCCAGTACTCCCTGTCTAATGTGCCCCTGGAGTACTTTGCTGGTCAATTGGTGTCTACAATTATCTTAATTACACAGGCCTGCGAATGAGAACTTTGTAAGAGTTGTTTTCTTACTAATAATTGATTTTATATAATTCATCTATACTGATTTCGAATAAGGTGTCCATTTTTTTCTATCACGTTAGGATTTTCTGCAAACTGAAAGGAAAAAACAACATAAATAAATATTATTTATTTCAATTTACATTAGGTACCTATTTTGCTCTGTTATACTAATTACAAATGCAAACAACTTTAAAAAGAAAGAAGACTATTAACGTCAATTACATATTCATCTTTATTTGTCCTGAGTTTTCTTGTGAGAGTTATGCCTTTTAGTCTCAAATGTACGCGCTGTTCCTTTTCTTTTATGTAATAATTCTGGAGTATCCCATCTCAACATCCAGCAGTAATCAGCCATCATGCTGATGTCCCACCTTCCCTGATATCTCTTCTCCATTTCTTTGATGTCTTGGTGAAACCATTCCCCTTGTTCTTCGCTGATTGTTCCGAGATTCTCAGGGAAGTAATCCAAGTGTGAATGTAAGAAATGGAAGTTTAAACTCGTATTACAACCTACCTCTTTGAACTTATTTAGCATGTTCACAATGTTTTGGTAATTTGGGTCCTTGTTGTTCTCCAAAAATTTGCTGATAACATCCTGAAAAGCAGTCCACACTTCTTTTTCAAGATTGTTCATTGTTCTTTCAAAGTGTTCATCCAAAGTCAGTTTTCTAATCTGGGGACCAACAAAAATGTCCTCTTTCAATTTTGATTCCAAAAGAGTTGGGAATTTACCACACAGATACTTAAAACAATCTCCATCTTCGTCCAAGATCTTAACAAATTGCTTCATCAAGCCCAATTTTATGTGAAGCGGAGGGAAAAGGACTTTCTTTGTGTCAATCAAACTTTCACATTGAATATTTTTAGAACCAGGTGTCAGGTTGACTCTGCATGGCCATTCCTTTTTTATCCAATGCTGAGTTCTTGGTTAGCTATCCCATTCACACAAAAAACATAGAAACTTCATATAACCTGGTTGTTGACCTAACAACATACAAATCACTTTTAAGTCTCCACAAAGTAGCCAACCGTGTTCTTTGTATTTAATCTTAGCAAGAAGAAGCTCAAGTTTTTCGTATGTTTCCTTCAAGTGAACTGAATGAGCCACAGGAACGGATGCATACAAGTTACCATTGTGAAGGAGGATGCCTTTTAGAGTTCTTTTGGAGGAATCAATGAAAAGTCTCCACTCATTTGGGTCATAGACTGCAGCGCCTAGCTTAAGTATTAGTTCTGAAACATTGTTGCAATATACCAGTGAATTTTCTTGAGAAAAATATTGGATGAATTATTCTTCTCGATTTCTGTACCAGTAAATTGACATCTCGGGAGAAAGCAAGTTCTTTGCACGAAGTCTGGATCCCATAATCTCTGAAGAATCCTTTGGGAGACACAAATCTCTTACCAACATTAAGTTCACTTTGTGTAAACAGTTGGGGTTCACCAGATGTTTCAGTTTGAAAACAATCAATATCATCGTTTCCATCATCATCAGACACCGAATCAGATTAATTCATATCAAGAGTATTTGGTTTAGTAGGTACAGGTATGGTCCATGAGCAACAGGTCTTATAGCAGACTGAAAGTTTGGATAAGAAATTTCCTTATTTTTAGTATTGTAGCCTTGCACATTAGATGAACAAAAATAGCAGTCATTGCTGTGATTTCTCGGCTCATGCCAGACCATTGGAATCCAAAAAGGTAAAGAATCCTTTTTACCTTTACTCCACAGTTTAAGTTGTTCAACACAAACACTGCAAACTTTTTGCGGAGCCCATGATTTGTCTTGATTCCCAAGTTTCATTCCGAAGTACAAATAGTATGCTTTCTTGATGAAGTCTGTAATATCTCACCTTTGTTTTTTCACAGTAAATTTTCCACAAATATAACGGAAAATGTTTGGGCTATTTACATACCCTCTGGTTGCCATAGCGACAAATAAATTTCAAGAGAGAAATATAGTCACTGTACACCTTTGAATAATAAAGAACTATAACCTCACATGCACTAGACAGACTGACTCATCTCGTGGCTTGTCAATCACTTATATACTAGTGGTGCATTTCTCGAATGTTCTAGAGACGCTTTGACATCACTTCTGATCTGGAAGCATTTATAGGCAGTAGTTTTCAATCAAAATTTAATTGAGTCAATTTTAATGAAAATTATTTATGTATGTAACATGAAATATGACATTTTGTGAAAAATCTGTACGCGATGGTGAAAAATGAATATTATTTTTGGAATCAGTGTCCAAATATTACTATATAAGTGATAAAATATTTCGGACAACAAAACCATCGCAGGCTTGTTATCAGTTGACTGATTATTAAGACAGTATCTATTTAAAACTTTGTACTTTTTCTTTATTTGTTGGTTGTACTTAACCTTCAGTTATATGATGGGATAAATCAACTTCGACATAATACTTAAGGGTCATTCTCTGTCAGATCAACCAGTGCCTAACACCCTCATCTCTCAGATTTTGCTGAAATTTGGTTTATAGGGAGTTTGTGGGCCCTGAATCCATTTCTGAAATTATAAGGTCAATCCGACCAACAGTTCAAGAGATATGACCTCGGGAAATTTGAGGTCACTTGCGAGGTCACTAACATTTGGCGACCCATAACTTGGGTAATAATGGTCACAATTATATAAAAGTATATATATTTAGAATCAGAAAATGACAAGGAATCCAAATATGCAAGTTTTAGAACTCTAGGTTGAAAAATAAAAAAGTTACACTGTAACCAAAATTTGAGGTCACGATTTGACCTCTGGGGTATCAAATGAGAATTTTTTTTTAAATGTAAAAAATGAAGGCATAGGCATTGGCTATTAGAATCAGCAAAAAAAAGTTTGTTTATGTTAGTATTTTTCATGTAACTAACATATAAGTGAACACCATATTCATAAGTTGTGCGTCAATTCTACCTATTTTTTCACATTTAAGCTCATAATTTGACCTATAGAAATTAAAATTACACATTTTTTTATAGATATAAAAACAAAGGCAAAAAATGTAAAATTGTATTTCACTGCTAATCTACACTGGCAATAATAGTTATAATAGTGAAAGGGGAAGACCTACTTAGAGGATTCATGTGCTAGCCTAATACAATTTTTGCATGCTCGATGCTCTCATCAATTTCTTTTTGTGAAAAAATGTATTGAATTCTGCTGCCTCCTCTTAGGGTAGGACAACTCATTACAGTTAATATATGATGTCCTGGCACTGCACATGAATCCTTGTTTGATGGATAATAATATGCACTTGATCCTGATGACCCAGAGGGATGTAGAAAGTTCACAGTGAAATCATCAAACTCTTCACAATATTCCTCCACAATTCCATACCAAACTTGCATGTCATAAATGCAGCCAACATACTCTCCTGGTTTGACACATTTTAGGTTACCAAGCATTGCAGGTTCATTAGTAAAATGACTTTTCCTTATTCTTTTCTTTTCTCCAATGCCACTTGAAATGGGATACACCATCAGTTCTTCCTTGTTTAGGGGAACAAATCTATGATATTTCTGAGTTCCAGGAATAGCCCTACTATCCTTGAATCGATGTTCCAACCGTTCTTCTGCATCTTTCAAATCAGCTGTAGTTACAAAGAAAAAATTTATCTTCTTGCTCAAGTTTTCTTCACAAAACTGAAACATGTGTTCTGGTGTAAGAATTTGCCTCTCTGTAGTTCTCTGCAAACTGGCACGAGCAGTAGCTCTTTTCACTGTTCCTCCAATCCCATCACATGCATTTTTGCCATGGGATGTAGCAAAGAAGTGCCATTCACAAGACAGACCAAAATCCTCTTCATGGTAACAGAGATTTGTGAAGTTGTATCTGTTCTTATATTGGCCAGTACATCCATCTGAGAAATAGTGCACCTTCTTCAATTGTGGGCATCTGAATTTAACATATGTCATAAGCTTCAATATGAATGAGTAAACCATTATAGTGTTGTGTTTTAGTGATGCAGATAAGAAACAGACACTAAAATGGCTAAGTTCCTGGTCTGCAGATGATCTATAATAGATGACAAAAGGGTGAACTGTACACTGTGAATTGTCCCAGTGAAACCCTTGGGCAGCATCCTGGACAATGAAAGAATAATTCTCAGAGAAATCACCAACTATAACTACCTCACTCTGAGGTGGTAGTGTTTCTTTCAACTGCTTGAAGTACTGTGATTGTTGCTGAGCAACAAAGTGATGACGAACCATGCGGGATTTTCATGCTTAGGGATGATAAGTATTCATGAAGTGGCTCCACCTTATCAACCATTGTACAACGGTCAACAGTCACCCATTGCTTGTAAGATATTTCATTTGGAGCTGATTTCACACTGTCAAGTAACTCAAGAAAATCCAGGACACCCTCTTCTCTTGGGCAATCATTGCAAAGTTGCATCATGCAAGTCTCTCTTTCTGTACTGCAGACACTGTAATCCATAAGATCCTTGTATGAAAGACCTCTTTCTCCCAATGCAGCCAGCTGCAATTTTGGATTTTGATGGTATGTGCAGACACAGACAGAATGAGTCCCACCACTACCAGCAAGCACACAATATGATGGCCGTAATTTTGCAAATTTGGAAAATCCTATTTTGGGATTCTTTTCATCATTTTTATATAGTTCAAACATCTCTCTTAAATTCCCGAGGACCAATCGTTTTTGCACCTTCATTGCACCTTCAGCAGTGATAACTTTCACGCAATCCTTTTGGCCAGGACACATACGACTAACCTCTTCTGACTCATAGAATCTTCTAACTATATCTTTGTGTTCTTCAGATATCACTTTTCCTTTGCTCATTAGTGGAATCTTCGGAAGGATTCCATGTTCTGATTTAAGTGAACGGCTTCTTTTCACCATGTATGTTGTAGTTTGAAAGAAACTAGCTGTTTTTTCAATTGTGTATGGTGAGAGTGTCAATATTTGTAGTTTGTGATGGTGACATTTGCTCTCCAGGAATGACTGTTTCAATTCATTCATTAATTTGTCTAGATGTTTTTCAGATTTAGTTTCAGGTTTTGAAGTATCACTTACCTCCTCGGTAATTTGAACACCATAACTGAGTTCTAGCCTCTCCTTCAGGTGTTTCTGAGCAGATGATAGCTTACCACGAGCCTTGCGCTTTTTCTGGCTTAATGACAGCCCTTCTGAAAAGAACAGAAAAAAAGGTTTCACACACCTGAATATTAGTAATTAAATATTAATTATAGTACCTTAAATGCTATATAATTGGCTATATAGTAGATCAAACAGACCTTGTAGTAAAGTATAAGTTATTATATTAATTTATTACTTACTTTTTTTAACTGGTGTTTGGTCCAGAAATGCTAGAACTGGTTCAACTGAAGTTGAAGGATTTTCCTTTATCAAGCAATCACTGTCATTGTCCAGATCTTGAATTGAAGAGATGTTACTCAAGCCACTGATAGTAGATGATTCATTTGAATCCTGCTCAGACTCGTTGTTTTCAGTGGTACTAAGTATAGTGGGGTTTTTCATTATCAGTGTCCAGCAGTTCACACACAACAATGAGTCTTTTTTCACTCTTCCAGCACATTTTTCAACAAGTACATCAGTCACTTTTCTAAGATTGATTGTTATGCATTTCTTGTGTTTTTGAATAGGGTCCTGGCAGTATTTCAAGTGCCGAACCATTGTATTTTGATCTGTAAAGATATAGGATTTACAATTAGGTAATATATATTTTTTAGAAAATATATAGCTATACACACTTAATATTTTAGGCCTTGATAGTCTCTGAGGCTCATTAAAACACCATACCCACCAGCCACCCACAGTGCTGGCTGGAACTGTACTAACCTGTAGACAAGGAATTTTGCAACTATCTGTGTTGATTCTGCACGTAGACAAGTAGCAACATGTTTCAACAGGTTTGTTTAGGCTACATGTGAGCTTAGTCTTCCCCTTTCACTATTATAACTATTATTGCCAGTGTAGATTAGCAGTGAAATACAATTTTTATTAAATTCTTGGAGCTTGAGGTCAAATTGATAGCTAAGATATAAAAATTCCTTGAAATGACAAGCAATTTATAAATATGGTGTTCACTTATAAGTTAGTTACATGAAAAGTACCAACATAAACAAACTTTTTATGATTGTTTCTATTAGTCAAGAACTCTGACTTTGTTTTTTATATCTATAAAAAATGTAATTTTAATTTCTATAGGTCAAATTATGAGCTTGTGTGAAAAAATAGGTAGAATTGACGCACAACTTATGAATATGGTGTTCACTTATATGTTAGTTACATGAAAAATACTAACATAAACAAACTTTTTTTTGCTGATTCTAATAGCCAATGCCTATGCCTTCATTTTTTACATTTAAAAAAAAAATTCTCATTTGATACCCCAGAGGTCAAATCGTGACCTCAAATTTTGGTTACAGTGTAACTTTTTTATTTTTCAACCTAGAGTTCTAAAACTTGCATATTTGGATTCCTTGTCGTTTTCCGATTCTAAATATATATACTTTTATATAATTATGACAATTATTACCCAAGTTATGGCTCGCCAAATGTTAGTAACCTCGCGAGTGACCTCAAATTGCCCGAGGTCATATCTCTTGAACCGTTGGTCGGATTGACCTTATAATTTCAGAAATGGATTCAGGGCTCACAAACTCCCTATAAACCAAATTTCAGCAAAATATGAGAGATGAGGGTGTTAATTTCAATTTTTTTTGGTTGATCTGACAGAGAATGACCCTTAATTAAACCTATGTACCCCCAATCGTTATCATTTGCTGGATGTTCGCTTTTATTCAGCCTGTCCCAAAGAAGGGTGACTGCTCTCACCCCTCCAACTATCGTCCAATTGCTTTGTTTTCTTGCCCTTCTGAAGTTTTTGAATCCATCCTTAATAGGAAAATTCTTGAACACCTTTCTTCTCACAATCTTCTTTCAAATTGTCAGTATGGATTCCGCAAGGGACACTCAACTGGCGATCATCTTGCATATCTCTCTGACTCTTGGTCATCCTCCTTTCAGGATTTTGGTGAAACTTCTGCTATTGCGCTAGACATATCAAAAGCTTTTGATAGTGTCTGGCACAAATCTTTAATTTCGAAACTGCCCTCCTTCGGTTTCAATCCTTCAATCTGTGCCTTCATCTCTAATTTCCTTTCTGGCCGATTTATAGCTGCAGTTGTAGATGGCAACTGTTCTTCTAAAGCTATTAACAGTGGTGTTCCTCAGGGTTCTGTCCTGTCACCCACTCTTTTCCTTTTAATTAGTATTGATCTTTTAATTTGCACTTCCTGTCTTATTCACTCGTATGCTGATGATTCCACTCTTTACTTCTCCACCCGCTTCCCAAAGCATCCCACATGGCTCTAACCCTGACTACCCTCGGTTTCTTGTTCTCAGTTCTTCCGCCTCTCCAACTCTCTCTCAGTGGGATGTTTTTCAGGTCTGATGACTTCACTTCCTGTTGTAGCGATCCCCAACAGATATGGCCCAAGAATGATGGCTCTCTTGTGGTGGAAGTCTCCTCCAGGGCCTAGTACCAGAAGGTTTCGTCCCTCTCGACCCTGGCTTCTGCTTCCCTGGACTGCCTATCCCACTCTTCCTTTAACACTTGTATTGGTGTGGTGCTTGCCCCCCCCCCCCCCGTCTTTTGGAATACTCGGAATCGCGTCTTCTCACCTGCCTCTCCTCGTAGAAGGTGACTCGTGTTTACCATGTTTATCCTGACTTTTGCTAGTTCCCATTTAACTTCTCCGATTTCCGGTCCGCCGTTATATCTCCAGACCACGCCAGTGTTTTACTTTCCAGAGATTCGGATACGTCAGTAAGACGTGTCGAAGTCCCCCTGGTATTTGCATTAATTGCGCGTCTCCGACGCATAGTTTCTCCTGCTCTAATCCTTCCAGCTGCGCCAACTGTGAAGAAGACCATGTTGCTTCCTCCCCTTTCTGTCTGACCTACTTATTTGAGCGTGAGGGCCTGTCAGTCCAGGAAGCTGACAAGTTCAGCTTCCAGGAAGCAAAGACCCGCGTTAGGTCCCGATTCATTCATACAGGCCTTACCTTCGCTCAAACTCTGCGTCCTTCCCGCCCTGCTACCTCCCGTTTGCTTCGAACTTTGGTCACTTCCGTACCGTCCTCTTCCTCACCCTATCGCTCTAGACCTGATCAGGCCTCACCCACCCGTTCCCCTATCCCATCCACTGTATCGACCTTTTTGTCATCTTCATCCCCCGTGTTCTCTTTTCCACCCGCCCATCCCCCCAGAACTTCCAATTACAGTCTCTCCATCTGCTCCACCTCAGCAGCATCTAGTCCGCTTACCTACCCTCCCGAAACCATTGCTGACATTTCGGCATGTATATAAAAAACCGCTCACTCTTCTGGTCCCTCCTCCCCTCCTTGCTCTTCTGTTAAATGACCCATCGCCAGCCCCCAGCTTTTGGGCCCCTCTGCCAAACTTCCTTGCTCAGGTCCCCGTCTCCTCCTCCTATCACAAGCTCTTCCACCGTTCTCTTCCTCCCATTCCCATACCCTTACCGCCTCAAGTGATCCCTCTCATTTTGCCGGCTCCTCTAAGTTCCCCCACTTCCCTTCACGACCGTCCTCTTCCCTCCTCCATTCCTGATGGTAGTCGTGTGGCTTCCGAAATTCAAGTTCAAGCCGACATCCCCCTTCTCTACCGTCCCACTCCCTCCTTGACTTCCCGATGCCCCTGGCATCTTCTCCACCTCCACTCCGGAAGCGGGATTAACCCTACCCTGCTTTGTACCCTCCTTCCCCTCCCCCCTCGCTCCCTCCTTGACCTCCCGATGCCCCCGGCATTCTCTTCCACCACCAGCCCAGAAATTGGATTCACCCCGTCCCGTTTCGTACCCCAATTCTAACATCCCCCTCCCCCTCCCACACCACCACGAAAACTAAACTCCCTCCATCTCCTTTCATCCGTTCTTCGACCACCCCTTCCTTAACCCGCCCCCCAGCTTCGTCTGCTCGTTCTTCTGGTCACTCTTAAGTCTCGTCCGATTACGTCTCTCGCCCCTCCTGTGTATTCCGCCCGTGATGGCTGCTATCCTTCAGTGGAATTGTTGAGCCCATCTCCCTCACTGAGAGAATTTTCTCCTTATTCAGGATTTTGCCCCCAATGTCTCTCTGCCTTCAGGAGACCAAACTTGGGGTTCGCCCTTTGTGCCCTCTCCGCAGATTTTCATCATACCTCTCCCCTCCTCCCCCGATGCAGCCTCCCGTGGCCGTCTGCTACTCTTCCCCTCCGCACTCCTCTCCAGGCTGTTGAGGCCCGGGTTTTCCTTGACCGCCTGCATTCAATCTGTTCCCAATATCTCCTTCCGTCACAGGAAGTTTCTGTTAATGATCTTTCTGCCTTCCTTTTGCAGCCCCCCCCACTTCATCACCCCATCCTCTATGGGGTGATACTATCACCAACCGGGGGGGTTGCGTTGTGGTCTCCCTTCTCTCAACTTCTGTTTGTCTTCTCAACACCAGCCAGCCCACAGCTTTTCACCTCCAGACCCGTACGTTTTCCTCCATAGATCTTTTGTTGGTTTCTCTTTCCCCTTTCCTTGATTTTTCTTGGTCTGTCACCTTCATGGCAGTGACCATTTTCCCTTCATCCGTCCCTCGGCTCCTCCTACCCGATGGTCTCTTGCCAAAGCGACTGGTCTCTCTTCCGGTCTGAAGGCCAAACGGAAGCAATTCCGAGCATTTTTCCTACTATCGATGCTGCCTTCACCTACCTCACCGATCACGTCACTTGTGCCGCTCTGTCTTCCATTCCTAAATCAACATTCCCCCGCACTTTCTCCCCTTCGGTTCCATGGTGGACCCCAAAATGCATCCTAGCCGTTCGAGCCAAGAAGTCGGCCTTTCGCCGACTTCAACGCAACTCATCCCTTGCTAATTCAATTGCTTTCAAACGTGCGCGAGCTCAGGCTCGTCGCATGGTCTGTGAAGCTCGCCGCCTTTCCTGGTGAACTAATGTCTCCTCTCTCACTTCCTGTACCCCTTCCTCCCGAATCTGGAAGATCTCCGGTATATCATCATCTCATCCTCCTGTTCTTATGATAGACGGAAGCCCAGTATCTTCCCCTACTGCAGTGGCCAAAGTCTTGGCCTCGACCATTGCTTCCACCCCCTGACGTGATCACCGAGATCCCGCTTTCCTCCCGCGTAAGGCTTCATTTGCTCGTTCCCCTCATCTTTTCCAGACTTCCAGTAACTTCACTTACAACGGGCTTTTTTCCATGTCGCAACTGAGCTTGGCATTGGTTTCTTGCGGCAAGTCTGCTCCCGGTCCCGATATCATCCATTTGGTATGCTGCACCACCTACACCCTTCGGTTCTTTTCTATCTGCTCACCCTCTATAACTGGATTTGGATGAAGCACACCTTCCCCTCCTGTTGGAGAGAGGCAGTGTGCTCCCCTTTCCTAAGTCCGGTAAGGACCCGACATCTCCCTTTAACTATCGCCCAATAGCCCTTACTAGCTGCCTCTCAAAACTTTCAGTAGATAGTTTCTCGGCATCTGGTGTGGCAATTCGAACGCCACAATTTGCTTTCTCCCACACAGACCAGTTTTCGCAGCGGCTGTAGCACCACTGACATTTTGGTCCAGTTGGAGATGGCGGTCCGTGTATCCTTTGCAGTGCGATGTCACTATGCATTTTTTTTTATTTGGAGAAAGCATATGACACTACCTGGTGGTGGTGGATATGCCGTAAACTTTATCTCTTGAGTTTCTGAGGTTTTTTCCCTTCATCTCCAATTTTGTCTTCCCGCTCCTTCATGTTCAGGTGGGTACTTCTTCTTCTGTGCACTCGCAGGAGGAAGGGGTTTCCCAGGGCAGCGTCCTGAATGTCATTTGCTTCGCTTTGGCAATTGATGATGTGGTGACAGCTCTGCCCTCGCGGATTACAGCCACCCTGTATGTCGACGACCTAGCCATTTATTCTTCCAGTTCCTGATCCACCTTCCTTGAACGTCTCCTCCAACGGGCCCTGGATTCAGTCTCCAGATGGGCCACAGATCATGGACTTCGGTTCTCCCCCTCGAAAACGCTGCACTGCCGTCACTTCCCTCTCCCCTTCACGGATCGCCGCTGCCTCTTGTCCCCGAAACGAGATTTTTGGGTCCCTTCTTTGATTCCCGCTTCTCTTGGATTCCCTACCTGAAGTCTCTGAAGGTTTTGTGCCTTCAGACTTGCACCCTCTTGAAGTTCCTTTCCCATACCAATTAGGGTGCTGACCAACACACCCTTTAGCAGCTTTACCAGTCTCTGGTCCAAAGTAAGTTGGATTATGGCTGTCAGGCCTTTGACCCTATCCGCTTCCTGGGTCTACGCATCAACACCGGCGCATTCTGGTCCTCTCCTATTGTCAGTCGTTATACGGAAAGTATCTCTTTCGTGTCCTGCAATTTCCTTCCACCCTGGTCTATCAATTCCTCGTTGGCGCTTCCACTTCTGCCTATTTTGACCATCATCCCCATTTGGTTCGACCGTACGGTCTAAGGATGGCCATCGTCTTGTCTTCTTTCGGGGTGGAAGAGCGAGTACTTCCCTCTCCTCCCTCTACCTTCACCCCCATGAATCCTTCCTCCCCTCCGTATCTGTTCCTTCCTCTCTACAGCACCAAAGTCACAGTTCCCCCCTTTTGCTCTCCGTCAATTGTTTCTATCCCATTTCTCTTCCTATTCTGATTCTATCCCTGTGTTCACTGACGGCTCTCGCTCATCACTTGGGAGTGGGTTGCGCGGCAGCCTTCCCGTCCGTAGTTCAATCGCTATCGCTACCCCAACAGCTTCCAATTCCACGCTGGAACTGTCAGTTATTCTCTTGGCCCTTCGATTCCTCTCTCAACTATTATCTTCGTCTTTTATTATTTATTCTTACTCCCGCAGCGCTCTTGAGGCCCTGTCCTCTCTCGTCTCCCAGCATCCGTTAGTGCGACAGATCCACGACTGGCTTGTCCTTCTTTCATCACGCCGTAAGTTGGTTACCTTTTGTTGGGTACCTTCCCACGTCAGTGTTCCAGGCAATGAACGCGAGGACACAGCGGCGAGGGAGATGTCTTCCCTACCTTTCGACCATAACGCACCTCTCCTGGCGTCGGATTTCTCATGTTTTCCTGGATGCACTCCTTCGGCGGTGGCACCGCTGGTGGGAAGATGTGTCCGGGAATTCCCTGAGAGCTTTGACACCCATGATTCATCAGTGGCCTTCCTCCTGTCAACGTGATCGACGCTTTGAGATCGCTCCGGTACGCTTGCGCATTGGTCACACTCGCCTCACGCATGGCCATCTTATGATGGGGGATCCTGCCCCCTTCTGCTCTTGCGGCATTCTTCTCTCCGTCCCACATTTACCGTTAGTTTGCCCTGCCTTTGTCGCCGCCACTTCTCAGTTCCTCCCTTTCTGCCCTTCAGGCTCCACTTCTTTCGGGGTTCCATTAAAGACCAGTCATATGCGAACAATCCTCTCGCTCTGGAAGAGTTGCAACAAAACATTGCCACCATTCAGCCAGAGGTGTTACAGTATGTGTCTAGCAACATGCTCCGCGCGCACGCTTGTGCATTGAACATGGCGGTGAACACTTTCATTTATTATGACGTGTTTCGACTGCTCCTATTATTGCTTCTCATATCACAAAGTTTCATTCATCTTTGAAATTAAGTTACCTTTCATATAGTTTGCATTTCTTTGGGCTAACTTATAAAATAAACATTCCTTGTGTTAAAAATGAGACTACAATTATGATTACAAACAAACCCTTACTCAATCACACAGGGGGGGGATACATGCGTGGACAAAGGTCCAACTTGAACCTACGGCCTAATGTGAAATCCGAACCACGATCCATCATGGGTGGTCAGAAATTACAAATTCCTTGCCCGGATCATATCTCACGACCTTCCAATCAACAACCCAGCGTCTTAACCACTAGGCCACACAGAGTACCCATTTATTTACCCACCTATATTTTCTGGAAGGATGAATAGCTGAGTAAGCTGTGTGCCGCTTACTTTCATCGGGAATCGAACCCGGGGCCGGTGGATTCGTAGTCAGCGATGCTAACCACTACACCACCGAGGCATATATATATAATTATATATTTTTTTTTCTGTAAGAAGAATGCATAAAGCTGCTGGTTTTATGATTGCTAATTTATTGTAGTCGCCCATTTCTCTGCAAAGGAAACCATAAAAGTAGATGTACTGTAGATAAAGGTTGACTATATAATAACAAATTAAAGTTCATGAGAGAAATAACAGCTTTTGATTGGACTAGAATAACCGAAAGTAACCATGACAATGGAACAAAATTTCAAGCATTCTCAGACATACTAATGGATATATTCAACATAAACTTTCCTCTTAAATCAAAGTAATATCTAAAACTAAATACGGCAACCAATGAATCACACCAGGACTCATTGTGAGTATTAAACGCGAGCATACTCTCTTTAAACTTTGGAAAACTGATATTGTTACCGAACAGACATACAAAAATTACTGTGACAGATTTAATGCAGTCATTAAAAAAACAAAACATTATTTTTCAAAAATTGATGAACAGAAGTTCAATCCAAAAAGGGTATGAAAAATACAAAAAAGAGTTACTAACCCGATGGTTAAAACAAATCCCAAGGCGGAAATTCTTAGTGACCACAAAGACAAAGCCAATTTATTGAACGACTTTGCAAATATCGGCTCCAGTACGGATGCTCACTATTAGCGTGTAGCGTCATGAGCGATCTGGAGGCACATTTCAGGTTTTGTACAATCAACCTTGCTGATTTCAGAAAAGAAATCAAAAATTTTCTGCAACAAGCAGAACCTCCTTTTTCGCATGTAAAAAATACAAAATTCTTGTTAATTACAGTTGGCAACACTGACTGACATGGTACTTCTGGCAGCTTTCTAATTATTCTCAGTGAGTCATCCCCTGGAATTTCTTAGTTCTACGCTAGCTCGCTTGAGAGAAACGTGTTTTTTCTGTGGATGGGGTGTTCAAAAACCCCAAGGTACTAACGAAACGTGCGTTTTGTGATATGTACATTATACACATTTCTTTGTTTTGTTGTGTTTTACATTGTTTATAAGTTTGTTATATGTCTTAGGGTATGTATATATATACCTATGGATATTTATATACATAATACATATATGTGTGTGTGTGTGTGTGTGTGCAGTATATTTATATATATATATTGGTAAACTTATTGTTTACCAATAAACCAAGCCTTATATACATATACTCATAATCATATATATTTTTTATTTATACGTTTGTGTTTTTGTTTGTGTTCCTGTGTGATACTTGTTGAGTTTTGCTGGTACAATGAGCAAGCAAAGAACACGGGGATCTGCCAGCCACATTGTCTTTGGTTCTCCACTATCAGAGTTTCCTCTGTCTGAACTTCCAACCCGTATACAAGTTGCAAGGCATTTCCTCGTCTTGAAGGAGAACAAGTACACCAGCAACAGGGAGATTCTTCTGGAGGTATGCCAAACACTCATTGACCTTTGGAATCGTGCTAACATTCCATCACAGCCAATCAAGAATGTGAAGACCAAGCTGCTCCGATTGATGGAAAAAGGCTCATAAGCATCGAAGCAAGGCAAGCAGGCCACAAAAACCAAGAAGTTCGAGGAAAGCCTGAATCAAATGTTTGACATAGCTGTCTGCCAATGCAATGATCTGTCTGCATGCCACTGTGAAAAAGAAATGAAAGTTCCACGACGAGAGCATGCCTTTCTGATCGACCAGAGAACCACGCGGATCATGCAGATCAGTCGGGTGGATACGAATGTGACTCAGATGATGGAGAGAAGGAAATCAAGAGAGGATCGGATGCAAGAAAGACAAGAAGAAGAGAATAGAAGAAAAACGGAACGGCAAGAGGTAGCATCCTCTGCAGATGTGGTCGAATCAGCTCAAGCAGAAGCAGACTCCAGTGGTGAAAGTGTTGGTGATGAGTGGATTGGTGGTAGTGCCCAGGAGGACAGGAACATCACACCGATTCCCACTGTTGCTTTGGAAGCTGACCGGTATGGTGTATCGAACAGGGCTGCTGCAGCTATCAGCACTGCAACATTGGTTGACTATGGCATCATTAGTTCTGATGATCAGATAAACGTAATAATTGACCACCACAAAGTATGGAGAGCACGGCAGAAGGTACGGAGGGATCTGAAGGAAGCAGTAACTTACCACGATGTGGAAGTCACTGCTTTATTTTTTGATGGGTGGAAAGACATGACACTTGCCTAAGAGAAAAAGGGGAACAAATGGTACAGCATAAAGAAAGTTGAGGACCACTATGTGCTGGTTGGAGAGCTTGGAACCTTCTATCTAAGCCATCTGACACTGGAACGAGGAACTGGCACTGTCATTGCGGATGGACTTCAAAATGCGATTGAAGAAATGGGTATTGCAGACAAGATAATTGCAGTGGGAGCCGACAGCGCAGCCACAAACACAGGGCACAGAAGTGGAACAATACACCTGCTAGAGTGCCGCCTGGGTCGCCCTTTGCACTGGTTCATCTGTAGTCTGCACTTAAATGAACTCCCACTGCTCCACTTGTGCAAGGAACTCATCGGCCCAACAGAATCTGCAAATCAATGGAAAGGACCAATTGGCAAAGCTTTGGCCACGTGTGAAAGTTTGCCACTTTCCTCTAAGAGGAATTCAATGTATTACTCATGGCCACACACTCCCGGATGTTGACCTTACTGAATTGAGTCGTGACCAAGCCTACCTCTACAGAATGATGAAAGCGATAAGGACTGGTGTCATTAATGAAGATCTTCTACGAGAGAAGCCTGGACCAATCTCCCATGCAAGATGGGTTACAACTGCCAGCAGAATTTGTCGGCTGTATGTAGCGATGGCGCAGCCAAGTGATGAACTGTATTCACTCTCACAATTTGTCGTGTGACACTATGGACCCATGTGGTTTAGCATCAAGTGCCATACAAGGTGCACAGATGGCCCAAAACATTTCCTGGAACAAATCAAGCTGCTACGATTACTGCCACCAGCTAGCAAGACTGTCATATTAGGGTGTGTCAATTTTGGGGGTGAAATGACGAAATTGAAAATCATGTGATTTGGTAGTAATTTAATGTAATCATTTGGCATACAAAATAATATCCTTGCTTCAAAAACAATAAAAAATAACTCCTACCTACATCAATTTTAATTCAAAAATTCCATTTTTCCGTAAATTCGTAACAAAATAACAAATGTGCGCAAACATCCTCTCAACATTTAAAGTGGCAATAAGATATCATTCAGAGTCTTTATTTGAAAGTAACCAATGCAGTCATGTCCTTTTTGCTGCGGTTCCTTGACATCAGCATTCGGCTTGCTACTTGCGCTTTGATGTAGCCTTCTCGCCTCTCGTGACTGTAAACTTGACTAGCTGCTTCTGTGACCATTTTCACACATCTCTCCACACTGAGTGTGAGATGGCCACTTTGGCACTTGCATTGGGGCCTCTTTAAGTTGTGTTAAATCTTTGTTTGTTATGCATGTTGTCAGTGGTGGCTCCAAAACTTCCGAACTCAAGTTAACTAATTCTGACAATTTCGTGGCATTGACGTTTATCGGAGGTACCTTCCTTGTCTGAACAGAGCAGTCTCCCAGCTGGTCATCATCTAGTGATGTTCCTCTAAGCTTTAAAATGATTTCCACAGTCTCAGTTCGCTCTTTGGTACATTGGCTGCAGAGTATTGCTTGCAAAACTGCCTCTGGCCTAGCATACCAAGTGGACCTTCTCACCACAGGTAACACGATGTCCACCACTACTTTCCTTTGGGTTCTCAGTAGCTGTAATTGAAACAAGATGTGGTTGGGCCCCTCCATCCACATTGGATTAAGTTTTACATTGAACCAGTAAGGAAGATAAAATCCAGTAATAAATTCAACAATCAACATCAAATTCTGTAGCATTTTGCCCTTCAATGCATGTTTGGAAACCCAAATCCTGCAGAAACGAATCGCTGTAGTTAACCAACGACTGTGACTTACGGGTCCAATCTCCAAGAGAGCCAGATTTTGAGGCAACTCTCCTGATCTGGTTGCTTGAACAATACGATAAGCGTAAGATTGATCCGTGCTGAGGTCTTTGATAACTTCTTCAGACAACACTGGAAGGGGAGGGCCTACTTCGACCTTTGGAAATTTTGTATTTATTTCTAATTCCGTTGCTTCATCTAGCATGTTGCCAAGGGGGCCTGACCACTTGTTGTGCTCTTTGTAGGACCATCAAGTTCCTGGATGAGATGACGAAGAGGTAGTTCCCCTGTGTGCGAATCACATACAATCTAAACAAGCCTTCCAAGTTTTTTCTCTAAATGCGTCATAACACCGCCCTGCCATCCAGTGTTCACCAGGGATGGGTTCAAATACTGGCGGCAGTACTTGTGGACAAGTACAAGTACTAAAGGAAAATTCAAGTACCAGTACAGAGTTTTTGCATAATACTTAAGTCCAAGTCCAATTACATAATGATGTACTTAAGTACAATTACAAGTACATTTTTACAGGTAGTTTAATAAAAATCTTTAAATCAGATCTACATACTCGTAAGTTTATTTCAAATTAAACAATTAAGGAATTAATAATGGTAGTGATTAATTTATTGATTAATATTTATCCATAACTGAATACTGGTATCCAAGTTTGAATGAAAATAATAAAACACAATGTTTGCTCAGTGCATTCCGTGCTATCTGTAATAATTCTGAAAATAAAGAAAATATTCTCATTGGTCAGCAGTTACACAATACAGTACCGGTACTCAGACTAAAAGGAAGGAAACAATTGAGCAGTTTGGTTTGCAATAGCAGGCTGCAAATTAGTGTAACTGACATGGGACATACTTTGATAATTAAGTGTAGGACTTATTACATTTTACAAACATTACACATTCAAAATTCTTGTCTGTAAGCCCACATCTGCCAATTTTAATAAATAACAATTTATAATAGAAATAATTTATCAACAATGAAAATACAATTGCAATAAAATAATTACTTTGTTGACATAAATAAACATTTAATTTTGTTTACATGCAACATGTACTTGAAAAGTACTTGAAAGTACTTGATTTTTCAAGTACTTATGGGCTAAGTACAAGTACATTGACTATTTAAATCTCAAGTACTAGTACAAGTACACAAAATTTTGCACTTAAGTACAAGTACTTGTACTTGAACCCAAGCCTGGTGTTCACCGCAGTTGAGTCTCCACCACCGGCCTGCAGTGAACTGTCAAGTCTTCTTTCTTGAAGCCAACATATTATTTGATCAGCAATTGCCTCTGCATGTTTCTTGCCTTCTACTTCTGCTTCAGGAACAAAGTGAAACAAATAGCGGCCACCAGGTTCGGAACATACAGAGTAGTGTTCTTCTTTGATGAGACCGGGAAACTTTCTGTCCATTCCCTCTACCTCTAGGAGAACTTTTGTGTCATCTCTTCCATCAAACAAAAGGCAAGAGAGACCTTCCTCCTTCAAATCTTTTTCATGCTGATCAGATATTTCCTTCATTATTTTTTCTTGTGCTCTTATCTTATCTTATTATGATCTATCACTAAGGATGTATCCTCTCGGCTGATGAGGCCTGCATCTATCCAAGCGGCAGTGGCAATCTCTGCAGTCTCTCGTAGCCCCGTATGGTGGCGAATACTGGCAAGGGCAATGTTTGAGATGTCTTTAGTGTTGTATTTCATTCTCTTCGGCGAAGGTTCAGATGGCATTTTGGAGCTATCATCTGATGTTGCTTCTTTCTGTTCACCTGAAGAGCTTTCAAAGAAGTGAGAAACCTCTTGATAGAGCTCTTCATCTCTTTGGGTGGCTTCTTCACTCTTCTTTTTCTTCCTTTCTTCCCTCACTCGGATTTTTTCTCTTTTCTTAGCAATAACAATCTGTTTTTTGGTTTCTGAATAATCTGCCGAACCAATCTGCATACTTCCTTGGCCTCCTGCCTTTGTTTTCTGCGCCTTTATGAAAGCCAGCTCCAAAAGAGGGATCATCTTCTCACGAGGACAGCGACAATCAATGTGAGGGTGAGGTTTTCTTCTGCATGAGGGAGAACAATTGGCTTCAGAACACAACTCTATGGGACACTGGCAGTTAAAAATGTCAAGAAGAGTATCAAGTGTGTGCAGAAATGTATTTTTCTTTGCTAGTTTTCCTTTACCAAGTGATGTCTCAACTGCTTTGTGCCACAGCTTTGTTAATTTTAGCTCAATAGTTTTATACTGATTGAGTACAGGTGGTTTGAATAACACATTAGCTTTTTTCCACTGATGCAGAAGAGGGGGAATCATGTCCCTTATAAGCTCTTTCTCTATGTAGTTCCTTCTATCCTTTATATTTTGTTCACGGAGGAGTAACCCTAGTCTCAGCATGTCTCGCACTGTTGGTAGTTCTGATACGGGAAGGTCCTTGCCTGTACCGACTAACAGGCTCAAGTGGCATGACGACTGACCTCTTGTCTTCAATTTTGGCATCTTAGGAATATCTGAAAAAGAAAAACATTTAAGTATTTTATATCAATTACGATGTTTCAAAGTTTAGTCATTCGATGTTCTAAAATTCAATAAAAAAATATTTCATGGGATTACAACATAATTAGACAGAAGAATATGATGATAATAAATAATTGTAATAATCCATACTTACAGTTAAACTGTAGTATTCGTCTAGTAGAATAACTATGAAGTAGGTACAAGAGCAATAACAGCAAACCACCATCTATGACATCTAAAAGGCAACTGAGAGTGAGAGACAGTTCTATTCATGTTGTGACTTGTACATTGTACAACAACTATATGACCTTGAAAACACTCCATATGCGATCAGTGGGATAATTCTGAGACAGATGAATAGTTAATCAATTTATGTCCTATTATTTAGTAAAAGAGTCAATTTCTGAAACTTTAAGGTAAAATTGATGTAGGTAAGGGTTATTTTATTTCATTTTGGTTGGCCAATTTCAAGTTTTGACATGAAAAGAGACTATTAGTCCAGGCAATTTGTAGTTAGACCGTAATGTTTTAAATAATTCAACAATATACAACACAACCAGTTATTACGCAAATATAATGTTATATAGCTTTTTACAGATTTTTATAATCAATAATACAACAATTATTTTTTTCCCAGTTTCAAGTTATGTTCATTACAGAAGAAGTGATACCTGGTCACAAACATACAGAAATTAATCCTCTTCATCACTATCATCGGATAGATTACCGGTACTTGGGTTGTTATCGCAACCACTGATTTGGCACTCGCCACAAGCGGCTGAACAGGGCATTCCATTACGCTTGCATCCACATCTTGAAGTAGCACATTTCGTCTTGCAGGAGCAGCGGATCATGTTGAGTAGATAATTTGGAGCTGGTGGCTTGTCGCAGGCTGTAGGGTAGTAGGAATTATTCTTTACATACCAACCCCACTGTTCTGCATCGATCTTCTCTTCTGTAGACTTCCAGATTAGTATTTGAAAGTATGTGCGAAAGCTGTGGTACTTTGTGGATGCATCGGTAGGTGGCAAACGTTCGGGTGTAACAAAAGATTTAGCTGTAGCTACCTTTTCAACTAACATTCGATGATGTAGTGCGTTAGTGGATTCAAGTGTTTTGCAGCCATACAACAGAAGCATTGCCTTTCTTCCAGCGGCTTCAATGTCAGTGTTGGCAACAATCAGAACAGAATGTATTTGCAACTGAACGGAGTTCAGCCACCTTCATCAGTGTGTCGAATGCTTTGGCTTTACCGATCGAAAAAATTCTGGATGTGCTATCACAGCCCGTGAAAGCATGCACAAACAGGAGATACTTGCAGATGTCATTGCCTAACAATGATTGAATGCTGAGAATATCATACACAGGATTAGGAGATGGTCCCCGTCTTATATCGCTGCGATAGTACAACTTGAAACCACTGTCCTTGGCATGGTACAGAAGGAGAATCAGCAAGTCGGTGTCTTCCCCTATTACTGTTGTAGTTGCATTTTCTGATGAGGAAACTGCTGCACGAACGATGTCCACATCAGCATCCCCATCTGCGTTGTGAACAGTACACCCTTGCTTCTTCAACATCTCACCTACGAGGGAAATAAATGCTTGCTTGCTTGTTTTCATTAGCCAAGAAGTGTTCCTTCTGGCCAACAAACTTCATGCTTGGACTGAGATTCACATTTCTGCTTGTCTTGGTGCTGCGTCTTCTGTGGGTCATGTCCTTGATCGTAGGAGAGCTGCTGTAGCCATCAAAAACAATGATTGCTTTTCCATATGTTTTCAGAGTGAAATCGGCATATGAGTTGGCGATGCTGTCATATGTTTCATCTTGACGCCAGGAAACACGATGTAGTAGAGATCCACCATCCAATACGTACTGGTCTGTGCACTGAATTTCTTGAACTTCTTCCATGCGTAAAGTGTCAGTGTATTTGATTATTGCATGAGCTAGCTGAGACTTATCGGGTTTCCTCAAGATACTTCGTGATTCGAACAATGCAGGAGGATATGCACACAGTTCGTAACACATGACATCTTCAAGATTCATGTCTCCGCCAGTGGCAACAGTCATCATTCTCTGAAACAGTAGTGCAGGATCTACTTCTATATCTGAAGCATCAGTGATCACAACGGCAGAAGCAGATCCTAGCGTTTTCACTTTGTCAGATCTTTTTGCAGAATATGTAAAGGCTTGTTTCCCAATCATTTTTACGACAATGTTCGTGCCGATTGAATGCAATTGATGAACGTTAACTCCAGGATCAGCAGTTAGCCCTGTTACAATGTTGCAGAGACCCGAGGTAGAATGGAATGGGGATGAGGATTCCAGACGTTCAAGTACTTTCTTCATGTCATTACTGTCCCTGATTTGTCTACTTCCCCTCATTTCCTTGTGCTGTTCACTACTTTCCAACAAAACTCTGGTGTATTCCTGCATTGCTAAGTTATAAGTGGAACACAGAGGCATAGAAAAGAGCCACGTTGTCCTTTGGATGTCTGTAAATCCACTTCCACGTGTCAGTCCGCCTCTGCTTTTCAGGGAACGCATTAGTACTTGTTCTATCACCAGGTCTGTGCCGAGTCCGGCCCATAATCTGTCGCTTCTTCTTACCACAAACTTACCTTCCTGGAACATTTTGTTAATGGCTGGATTTTCAGAAGGCAAACTTAACATTTTCTGCAGGTACAGGTATATCGATTTCAGGTAATTGTGATGTCCGGCTGCTGCAATTATGGGGATGGTCTCCAGCATAGCTTGCAAGTGCAAATCCCACGAGCCGGTTCTGTCTGCTGTTATCAAGGAACGTGCAATGTTGATCATTCGCTGATATTCCAACCAGAGTTGACTTGTTTGCGAAGTAGATTGTAGGTCAGTTTTCTTCGCATCCAAAGTGGTAGCAATCTGAGACAATGCATTCGAAGATTCCACATCCTCAACTGATTGTTTGGCGGTCATAACATCGTCGAGCAGGTCACAAGCTTCCTTATGGAGGTCATGAGGAGTTCCATCTTCATTATGAGGGAAAACGTCTGCGACTAGTAAGGTACTAAGAGCTGCATCTACTATCATATGACCACGTATCGCTCTTGAAACAGCTTTTCCAGACATCATGTGTTGCACGGCATTTGGTCCGTATGTTTGTTGAAGTACTTCAGACAATCCTGAACCATTCATAAGAGTACCGACTGCTCCCAAAAGATTCATCAGAGTGTGAAATGATCCCAGCATTAAAACAATGTCCTGCAGGTCTCTCTGTTCATTGATGATTTGGGAAGCTTTCCAGAACAAAGGCTGATCAAAGGTAATAATGCATGGGACTTTTTGATCGCGTGCTATCTTGCTCAAATATAGTAATGTCGAAAATATGCAGGTCATGTCAGTTGGCGACATATCTATGATGGGAAGGAACGTGATCGACGCCACACCTGGATGTGAGACACTTGATCCACCGTGAATTGCCTGCATTGTTCCGGACCAACTTGGACCTGATCTTTCTGCTGAAGATATCTGCCAGAGAAGACTAAGTCGACTTATGGTGGCAGTGGGTACTGGAAGTTCGCGGAATGAGATGTCCCTCAACATGCTTCTCGCGTGTCTATATTCCCTAATGTCAACGGTTGCAATCTTCTTAATGTCATTGTCACCAACATTACGCCTGTGAATAGAAGGGTGGATCTTGATCTTCGGAGTTATTGCGGCAATCATACCCATTCCATGAAAGGTATTCTTCCCATCCAAAGTGCAGACATCATGATCAACGTTATCTGCTGCTAGAAGGACTGCAGTGTTTTCATCAACAGTAAAAGAGCCAGACCCACTTGCCAGCGCCACGTTTCTTTCGAATCTTGTTACTTCTGCATACGACGAACAGTAACCCAGCTGATGGAGAACGTCAATAAGGTACCTTGACCTAAAGTTGTGGTGTAGCTGAACCGACAAACCGATCTGTAGTGGACATAGTAATCATCCTCTAGGACTGGTTGCTTGTATAATGCTCTGCCCAATTGCACCTATTTTTCTTGAAGCATCCTGTCCCGCAAATGCTTTTGATAATAGCAATTTCAGACTGTTGGGAATGTAATCAAGAGCACTTTCTGCAGTGATGTCATTTGGAGATGGATACACATCTTTTCTAGGCGAGTCGACAGACTTGATATCACTTCTGATTATTTTTGCAGCAGCTTCTACTAGGTAAATCTTCTGTAGCTCTATATCTATATCACATTCTTTCGACTTTTTGTGATAATCTATAAGAATTTCATTAGCTGTCTCTCGTAGTGTTACTACATCTGCCTTCCCACTTTCACCTGATATTATGATCTTGTCTCCGTAACGTTCTAAAAGCTTTCTCTTCATGTGCCTGCGTTCGTAGACAGAGCTCTGACTTCCTTGAAGATATTCCTCCATTTTGGAAATTAGGTCTCCAATCAACAGTTGTTCATCATCATTCTCTTCCAGGTAAGCACAGGTCTGAAGGAATGCTTGGTGTTGCTCTTCATTAGTTGGTCTCCCTTTCTTCGAATCATGATCGTCGGAGGAGTATGCACGAGGAATGTTTTTTCCACTTCAAAAATTTACGCTGCAGGTGTGATGGTAGACACAATCTGCAGCAGGAAGATCACGAAGATAATACTCCAGACCGCCTTTTACATTAAACGACCATTCATCGCAGCGGCTTTCACAGCACCTTTTTATGGTTTCGGAGAACTCTGTAGTTCTTATTTTGACATGCTCTGATTTTGGTTTGTTTGGAAAAAAAGTCCACAAAGGTATCACAAAACAAACAGTGAGTAGCACTGGAAAATGCGTATTCATGAAAACGAGCACTTTTCCTTGGTATTGCCTCGGCTGCGGTCTGTCGCTTCTTTATTTCAATGGTCTTTTTATCCGTAAACCTTTTCCTACATACAACGTGAACACTTATTCCAGCTGTTGCAACAACATCGCTTCCACGGCTACGGCTGGATGCATTTATACCATCTGCTCCTTTTTGCGAGATGTGAACCACTTCCTGTCCGCTGTCCAATTTCTCCTTACAAATCACGCACAATTCTTCAGGGGTCTGTATTCTTGAAGGCGGACGCGCACCGAGTCAGCCGTACACCGAGTCAGTCTGAAACAGAAAACACAAATTAATAAACTGTGTTGCAGTATTTAAAAGGAGTACATAATAACAGTTTTAAAGAAAATGACAAGCACAAATACGCAGATTTGATAGTGGGTAGTAGGAATTAAAGAGTTGTATATAATATAAGTTTATAAAGATGTAGCAATGTCCATTCTCACATACACTCCATACAGTATATTTTATTTACATTACGTGATGTCATAGTTTAATACTAGCCGCCTAATACAATTTTTATTGTCATATAGGTTAATTTAGAAACGAAAATGTTTTAAAACATTTTACTGATCAAGAAAAACGTCATAACTCTCTCTACAAAGCGAAATTAAAATTTATTGTATTTCGTAGGAAACTGCCAGTCCGCCATTTTGAATTTCATTTTTGGGGGGGTTCCCGGGGTCCAATTTTGTCGGATTTTGGATATGTTATTCTGCAATGGTTCCTGAGCTGGAAACAGTTTAGAAAGCTTCTGAAGCAATTTTGCCCAGGTTGAAGCTATTTTTGCTCTAGATTGCCTGGACTATATATTTTCACTACCAAAATTGATTTGAAAAAAGTTGACAAAATTGACACACCCTACTGTCACATGGCCTGTGATCCAAAGAAATGCATATTGGGCTCACCCTGAAAATGTTCTACTGGCAATGCTTGCAGATGCAGATCAAGCAAACCGGAAATTGGCCATCGATGTAATCAAGACCATTCGACGAGCTCCCAAACCTGCTCAACAGCAAGTCAGAGAATTTCGGCCACCAAAGATCAAACAAAGTGCTCAGAATTTGAAAGATTTACTTCCACCAGTGGAGGAGTGCACAATGGAACCACCACTCACGAAGCAGTTCTCTGTCGAACAACTCGATAAGATCACTGAAGAGCCCCTTGTTGTCCGGATACCATGTCACTTCCAAGGTGTAGAATGCTGTGTTAGGATGGTAACTGAAGTGTCTGGGGCAGTGTATGGAAAGGATTCAAGAGGGTTATATTAGAGCAGTACTTCAGTACTTAAATCCCGTGACTTTATGCCGTCATTCAAAACTAAACAAGATTTTAATGTATCATTTACTAAATAAAACTATCTAGTCTGTCTACCTACCTACCTACAGTGTATATGTTTATTCCAAAAATAAATTTTTCTATTTTTCCTGAAAAGCAGTACATTGTAAGGGGTCAAATGATAGCTCAAACCCTAGGAAAGCAAGTGTCCAAAAGTTATGGGTAACTAGCAATTTTCACGATTTTCACATGCGAAAAAGGTGGTGTTGCACTTGTCACAAAAAAATTTTGTTTTCATTTTTGAATTTAGGGAGGTCAATTGTACAAAACCTGAAATGTGCCTCTTGATCCATTACACTTTGCCCAATGACGCTACACGCTACTCACTATCGACAATACACACCTCAACCAAATCCACACTCATTTTTCTTCGATCCAATTCAACCGTGCGATATATCTCGCGATAAAAATCTGAAAAATCTATCCTGACATCAATGTGATCCCGGTAAAAATATACAAATTCATATCCGATAAAATTGCAATATCACTTGGTAAGCTAATGAATGAATCAGTGACACTAGGTATATTCCCTGACAGTCTAAAAGAAGCCACAGTATGTCGGAGTCTAGGGTGCATCAAAATCACCAATGACAAAGTTTCACGTTGTCCCTAAGTTAGAAATGTTCCAATGGTTAAGAAAACCTACTATGTGAATTATTTTTGGATTTGAATGCCATTTATGGGGTCCACACAGACTTCCTATATGCACACCAACCCCACAGTCATTCTGTGATTTGAGATCCAAATAGTAGAAGTTTAAAGATTTTGTTCACTACAAAAATCAGCCCAAGAACATGTAAGTGATATTTCTAAAGGTCATATATATACTTCTAAAAAGTGATAGAAACTTCTATAAAGTGATAGTACCTCTAGAAAGTGATAGAAACCTCTAGGAAGTGGTGGAAAGTTATAGAATATTCTAAAAGGAACTGCAATGTATAATCTGATATGCAAGTGTTTATGATAAATGTGATTTTTGTGTGTTTGTTAAATGTTTATGTGCAGGTGTTTACGTTAATAAATTTTGTGTTCTCTTTACACCTGTCGTGCATTATGGCCAGTTCAGGTAGCACAAATGATAAATATGCTGTTAAAACTCGTCAAACTGCTGCCATTTATGGTCTTGGTGCTGGAATCAGCGATGCAGATGCAGAGATAACAGGATCTAGGCTGCCAACATGTGAGCAAGTGTTGCGATGCTACATGTTTCATCAGCAAGAAGGTCTACCGTTTAACCGTACAAAATGGAACAATGCTAAATTTGTCTTGCAAAAAGTTATTCCATTTTATCAGAAAGGCAACATTGCCATGATTACCGAGAGGAAAGCTGTTGAAAAAATTATAGCACTATCTGCAAAAAATGCAAAACTTAGGGAACTTCCAGTGGATTGGCGTTCTTCGCCTGGTGCAGTTGCGAAGCTTAATGGGATCGAAAAGGAGTTACAAGAAACATTTCAGTTTTGGCCAAGGAATGCTGAGCAACTCATAAAAGATCCTGAAGATCTGGAGTTCTTGCGGTCAATGAAATCAGGCAGAGTCGCATCGTTTGGAAGCCATGACAAGAAGCTCGCATCAAAAGTCCAAAGAAAGCAGGAAAAGGAAATGATGCAAGCAGAACAACAGCTTAAAGCTCATAAAGCCCAAGCATCTACATTGCCATGATTACCGAGAGGAAAGCTGTTGAAAAAATTATAGCACTATCTGCAAAAAATGCAAAACTTAGGGAACTTCCAGTGGATTGGCGTTCTTCGCCTGGTGCAGTTGCGAAGCTTAAGGGGATCGAAAAGGAGTTACAAGAAACATTTCAGTTTTGGCCAAGGAATGTTGAGCAACTCATAAAAGATCCTGAAGATCTGGAGTTCTTGCGGTCAATGAAATCAGGCAGAGTCGCATCGTTTGGAAGCCATGACAAGAAGCTCGCATCAAAAGTCCAAAGAAAGCAGGAAAAGGAAATGATGCAAGCAGAACAACAGCTTAAAGCTCATAAAGCCCAAGCATCTACAAGCAAAGTTCAGATTGAGAACAGTGAGGAAAGCAACAGTGATGTTGAGGATGAAGAGGGTGATATAGAGGATTACAAACCAAAAACACAAAAATCTCGCCAAGCAACTCGTTCAGGAACAACTGCTTTTATAAGTCATGACATACTCAAATCCCATAGGATGGTTTCCCTGTCTACACGCACGAAGATCACACTGGCCCAACAGGCAGCATTTACCAAAGCCATCATTAAGGAATTAGGAGGTGACACAAAAAATGTTTCACACTCATATTCTACCGCCGACAGAGCAAGACGTAAGGTTGGTGAAGAGCTTGCATCATCGGTCAAAGAGTCCTGGGTTCCACCACAGTTCCTGTCTCTTCACTGGGATTCTAAACTGATGTCAACTCTGTCATACCAAACTAAAGCTGAAGAGAGGCTCACCGTAGCAGTTGGCAATTCCTATGACATCAAACTTCTTGGTGTGCCTTCCTACAAGCCAAATACAGATCAGCCAGCTGGTCAAAGCATTGCTAATCTCACCATGGAGCTTCTCCGATCATGGAATTGTGTTGACTCAGTAGTGAACATGACTTTTGACACAACAGCTAGTAACACTGGTCATGTGAGTGCTGCATGTGTTAGCCTGCACCAGGACATAGGTCGAGCTTTACTGTGGTCAGCTTGCCGGCATCACGTTGGCGAGGTAATCCTTACACAAGTCTTCAATGATCTGAAAATAGAACCACCAATGTCACTAGAAGTTACCATATTCTGTCAGTTCCGAAAGCATTTAGACACAGTTCAACACAACAATAATCAGGCACTTAATTTTTTGGATGGTACCTCTTATTCAGATGATGTACAAACCATAATCCATGACTATAGGGCCAGAGCGATTTCATGCGCGCAGTCTGTTGTGAAGCATCAATGTGATGACTACAAAGAATTTTCTGATCTTTGTTTGCTCTACTTGGATGGACAAGTAGAGAGTTTTCATTTCGACGTCCTGGTGCTGTACACAAGGCTAGGTGGATGGCCAAGTTTCTCTACTCCATTAAGATGGTGCTGCTGGAGGAGCAGATCAGCTCTCTTCCCTCTGGAACCATTACCACGGAAGCACAACAACCCAAACTGCGCGAGTTTGTCAACTTTGTTTGCTTGCTGTACAGCTGGTGGTGGATCACCTGTTCAAGCGCGGTTGAGGCTCCATGAAATGACCTGTCTTTACCAAGACATCCTCAGATATGAAAAACTCAGCCCCAGCATATCATCTAGTGCGATAAAAGCTCTCAAGCATCACCTATGGTACCTGACTGCTGAGATGGTACCTCTTGCGCTCTTTAATGATGCAGTCCCTGAAGCTGAACGCCGCTATCTGGCTGAGAGACTTATAGCAGTAAAGCCAGCACAAGATCAGGCATCTTTACCACAACATCGATTTGGTACGGGATTTGGGAAACCCAAATTTCCAAACTCCATTTCCAGCACGACAAAGCTTGGCGACTTAATCAACAAAGATTCATGGTACATTTTCTCTGTTCTGGAACTTGACAGTTCTTTCCTGACTCATAATATCGAAAATTGGCCAGAATTAGCTTCCTTTCAAACATCCAGAGAACACATCTCGGCAGTTAACGTCGTAAATGATTGTGCTGAGCGTGGGGTGAAGCTAAGTTCTAATTTCCTCATGGCTGCCAGATCAGAACAACATTACCAAAATGTCCTACAAGTTGTTGAATCCGACAGAAAGAAGCTTCCTAATCTTCGAAAGAGAAAAACTGGAGGCTAAACTAATTGTTCATGTTCATTTACAGCTCTTGAACATTTTTTATTAAAGTAGTGTTCTTTTGACTTTGACTTGCTTGTATCACCAATAATGTATATAGTATCAATAATATAATGTATAAACCAGACTGTAATGTCAGACGTCAGAAAGTAATGTAGAAATCAATGTAATGTATCCCTGTTTTGATTATTTAATACATTTTTACTGGTTCTGATACTTTTGCAAACACGGAAACAGGGATATAAAATGTTTAATTTTTTGGTCAATTTAACTCCAATACTAAATATTGCATCAATGATGTGGACCCCCTAGATGACCACATAAATCTTTGAAATTTGGCCATATGTGCTATTTCAGGCATTGGAACACAGTAATCATAGGGACAGATTGAAATAAAACTTTTTGAAAAATCATGGGAAATTTGATGCACCCTAGGTCCCTATGTCCTGTATTCAAGTAGGAAACCCAGACACCATCCAATTATCGCTCCATATCTGTATTACCAACTTTAATTAAAATGTTTGAAAAAATTGTGTACAATAAACTTAAACAATTCTTAATCAAACACTGTATTTCAACTAAAACACAATTGGGTTGAGAGGTGGAAGTACAACGGAAGATGCCATAAACATGCTATTAGAAAATGTGTATCAGAACTTCAACAGCAAAATAACACTGCCTTAATCTTCCTCGACTTGTCAATAGCATATGATACACTTTCGCATGAAATCATATTGAATAAACTTCACATATATGGAATAAGGAAAAAATCCTCGATTGGTTTAAATCATATCTGTCGAATCGCCATCAGTACATCAGATTAAAAGACAATTTATCCGACAAGGCGATGATAACTAGTGGAGTCGTGCAGGGATCTATTCTTGGCCCATTACCGTTTCTAATTCACGTCAATGATTTTCATTTCTCTACCATATTAAATTGGGTACAATGCGCGGATGATACCATTCTTACTTCCCTTTATAACGGACTTTTTGACTGGTGAAACAAACGGGCAATTAGAAAATGTGTATAAATGGATGTGTGCTAATAAAATTTATTAAACCTGACAAAGTAATCTTATATGATTATTACCACAAAATATATTCATACAAACTGTGAAGTAAAAATTGGGAATACTACTATTGCAAGGGTGAATGAGGTTAAAATAGTTGGCATTAATTTAGACTAAAAACTAAGTTTCAAAAGTCGTGTACAACATATCAAATCCAAAATATCAAGATTTTTCTTAATACTATTTAAACTAAAAAAGACCCTTCCTCAAAACGCCCTCCTTACCTTATAAGAAGTCCCTTATTATTAATTCGTCCATTTACATTTATTATATTGCGTTACAGCAGGGGGTTCTTCAAAGAAACATCTTTTGGAAGTAATTCATAAAAAATGTCCGCGAACTCTGAAATAATGACAATAAAGTCACATTTACCTAATGCTTAAAGAGCTAAATATTTTAAAACTAAATGACTTATAAAAATTCATTGTTGCTGTCACAATGTTCAAAGTTATCAATAAAAATCAACATGCATCACGCATTCAAAGATCAATCACCCCAATCAAATATGTACACCGTCATTATAACACCAGACTGCCCAGTGATTTTATACACAACCCTAAATATAGAATAGAAACTGCAGGAAATGCACTCTTTCAAAGGAGCAGATGTATGGAATGTAATTCTTATGTATATCAGACAGGCTTCATTACTAAATGCATTTTGTAATCACTAAAAAAGCACCTCATTACCTCCTACTGATGTACAAGTTCACTAAACTGCCATTTTTATCAAAGTAATGAAGTTCCCATTTTATAATGAACTATTTAAAATATGCTTATTTCATTAAGCATTTTTAATTTCATAATACAATATATTCTTTTATTAAGCAGCATCTATCTTCTACGAAGTATACAATAAACCATTCAATTTAAAATTCTGTAACATTTCGTAAACTATTATTATTATTATTATTATTATTATTATTATTATTATTATTATTATTATTTGTTGTTGTTGTTGTTGTTGTTGTCACCATTTCTATTACTTGCCACTTCTACTATTTTTACGTAATAAATAAGCTAAATGCCATTAATTTTGCCTAAAAAGATGCCATACTTGAATTGAATTTAATAACCTTTATTAATAATAAAATAAATACATTGGTTTTACAATTTACATGACATAAGTAATTGTGAAGCAGGACTACTTATTTTATTTAATTTGGCCCTTAAGCTTTAGGCTAAATTTACTGGGCTCTTATCAAAAATAAAACAGTACTTCTAAGGGCATATTCAAATGAGAGTACTGTAAATATATTAGTGTCATAACAAATATCTAAAAATTGTAAAATTCTGTCACTTGTATTCTTTTCTGAATGAAGTGGTGAGGAGTTGGAGTTGCGGTTGTAGATTCTGATATTGTATGATTCTGAATTGTTTGCTGGTTGCTAATGTTTTCATTCTCTCCTGACAGCCATGTTCAAGTGAACAACGACAGCGCTTTAGAATTTTATAAAAAATTTGGCTTTGAGGTGGTGGAAACGAAACAACATTACTATAAGAGAATTGAACCAGCAGATGCTAATGTTCTCCAAAAGACTTTAATACACTCGAAAGATTAAGTTAAAACTAAAGAAATCTCGGTTGACTCTTCAATAGTTTTGTTTGAAAAATTTATTGTATGAATTAAAGATTTTTCATAAAGTTGCTTTCAAGTTGTATCCTTTTCAGTGGAATTTCAAACTACATTACTGTAAATTCTTTTTCAAGCGAAATGTTTCAACATGTCTCCGAACAGCCATTCGCAAAAACCGGCAAGGCTTCATAAATCATTTGTGCGATTTTATTGGACGTACGATTTCGCTAATGGAGTTTATCTGTGCAGATGCTTCGATGAGAAAGTAATCTTAATATATTTTGGATTGCCATATCCATGTGACTTCATTTTTGTTTTTCTTTTATCTTAATTGTACAACATGGGGGTTTAACTGTTCTTATAATAGTGAATTTAAATGTCATAAGAATAAATTCTACGATTCAAAAAGAGAAACAATTTTGGATACAAATTTTATTCTGCCTTGGAAAAATTGAATTACTGGCAAAATATATGAAAAAAAAACTATAAAGTTAAGTAATATTGGATCTGGTTAGTAGGTGGATGGGTAACCGTCCGCTGCGTCCAAGTGATATGGCGATTCGTAGTTCGGACCTCGTGTTAAACTGTAAATCCCTTCCCTTCATATGACCTTTGATGTTACCGAGGTTAAACATTCCTCCCAAAACATCGCCCCGATAAATATTTGTTGTTCTCAAGAAATGTGTTTCTACGCTGACACCCTACCGAGGCAAACACGCACTGCTTTCTCTCATCTGGTACTTTTACTTTCTGCTGGAAGTGCTTTCATTCAGTCTGTCCCAAAAATGGGTGACCGCTGTCAACCTTCAACTATCGTTCAGTTGCTTTGATTTCTAGACATATCAAAAGCTTTTGATAGTCTGGCACAAATTTTTAATTTCGAAACTGCCCTCCTTCGGTTCCTATTCTTCTATCTGTCTTTTCATATCTGATTTCCTTTCGAGCCGATCTTTAGGTGGGGTTGTAGATGGCCACTGTTCTTCTAAAGCTATTAATAGTGGTGTTCCTCGGGGCTCTGAACTGTCACGCACTCTCTTCCTTTTATCAATGAATGATTTTTAAATCGCACTTCCTCTCCTATCCATACTTATGCCGATTATTCTACCCTTTACTTCTCCACCCGCTTCACAAAGCGTACTTTTCAACAGTCCCCATGCTTCGCGTGAGACGGCTGTGGCGCTCTGGACCACTGATCTTTCAGCTATCTCTGATTGGGGCAGAGAAAACTTTTTATATTTGTGCCTCAAAAACCCAGCTCCTTCATCTTTCTACTCGTCACAATCTTCCACACGAATATCCCCTTATCTCCAACAAAACACAACTCAATCCTTCCTCTTCTCTTAACACTCTTGGTGTTTCATTTTCTCGTGATCTTTCCTGGAACGCTCGCATATACTTTCTTTCTAAAACGGCTTCAAAGAGGTTATATGTGTTGTAGCGGCTCCGCAGTTGCTGTCTCTGTACAGGGGTCCCTTTGTTTTGTCCGGAGCTATAAGGCGCGTCCCTCTGTGGCCAATGTGGAAATGCATCTTCCTTCGATGTAAGGACTCTCTCTACCTTTGTGGACCATTGGACCAATCTCGGGACTCGGCTGATCTGCTTATTTTCTTTTTCTTTCTCATTTCCCCCAATCCTTCTGGCTTTTTTTTTTCCCCTGCGTTGGATGAGAGTGGCCTCCTTTTAGGTACGGGGACTGGTTATGGGTGTATCTCCCCTGCGTGACATCTATTGGCAGTGGGACCGGGTGTGCCCACGATTCGCTTTTCCCTTGTTGGAGTCGGTGGTGGCTGGATGCGCGCGGGGATGAAGCTTCCTTTTTGTTTGCTATGGCTGCTGCTACTTCTCGGCTTACGACCTCTGCTTCTAATTCTCGGACTACTACTACTACTACTATTATTAGCACTCGGGTGGTGGGCAACCAGGACCTCGAGTCCTCTACCACTGGAAGACCGCATCCTGATGGGATTGACCCCCCTCAGACTACGGAACACACCCGTCCTCCTCGTTCAAAGACCTCGAACGTCTTATTTTCTCAAATCTTTTGGCCCCTTCGTGGGAGCTGACGACTCTGACCCTGATTACCCTCGGTTTCTGGTCATCAGTTCTTCCGCTTCTCCCCCCCCTCTCACAAAGGGTGTTTTTGAGGTCTACGATGACTTCACTTCCCGTTGTGGCGATCCCCGACAGATGTGGCCCCAGAATGATGGTTCTCTTGTGGTGGAAGTCTCCTCCAGAGCCCAACACTAGGTGGTTTCATCCCTCCCGACCCTGGCTTCTGCTCCCTCCCCTGAATTGTCTCCACCCACTCTTCCTTTAACACTTGTACGGGTGTAGTACATGCTCCCCGCCTTTTGGAATACTCATAATCGGATCTTCTCACCCGCCTTTCCTCTTTTCCTCTCAGAAGGTGACCTTTGTTTACCGTCCACTCCGTATGGTTCAGGGGGCAAGGATTCCATCTCCCTTATTGATCCTGATCTTTGCTCGTTCCCAGTTACCCGAGAAAATTAGGGCCGGTTATCTTCAATTTCCGGTCCGTCGGTACATCCCCAGACCACGCCGATGTTTTACTTGCCAGAGGTTCGGACATGTTAGTAAGACATGCCGAAGTTCCTCTGATATCTGTGTCAACTGTGCGTACCCGACACGTGGTTCCTCCTCTTCAAATCCTCCCCGTTGCGCCAGCTATGGAGAAGACCACGCCGCCGCCGCTTCCTCCTCCTCCTTCGACTTACCTGTTCGAGCATGACGTCCTGTCGGTCCGGGAATCTGACAAGGTCGGTTTTCAGGAGGCGAGGCCCCGCATCAGATCTCTATTCGCACGCCCAGGCCTCTCCTTTGCAAACACTGCGCTCTTCCCGCCCGACAATCTCCCGTTCGCCCCGGGCTTCGACCACCTTTGTACCGTCCTCTTCCACACCTTATCATCCTAGGCCTGATCAAGCCTCATCCACCCGTCCCCCTATCCCGTCCTCTACCTTCTCGTCGTCTCCACCCCCTATGTTCACTATTCCTCCAACCCGTTCCCCCAGAACTTCCAATTCCACTGTCCCCATCTGCTCCACTTCAATTGCAACTAACCCGCTTACTCACCCTCCTGAAACCATTGCTGAAATTTCAGCATACATATCGAAAACCGCTCCCTCTTCTGGTCTTTCCTCTCCTCCGCGCTCTTCCGTTAAATGACCCATCGCCAGCCCCCGGCGTCTGGGTCCCTCTGCCAAGCTTCCCTGCTCAGGCCCCCGTCTCCTCGTCCTCTTGCTCCCTCTTCCACCAGTTCTCTTCCTCCTACCCTCATATCCATTTCGTTTTGCCGGCTCTAAGTTCCCCATTTTCCCTTCTCTATTCCTGATGGTGGTCATGCGGCCTCTGAAATTCAAATTCAAGCCGACATCCACCCTCCCCCTCCTCCTTCGTTAACCTCCCTGCCCGCTTTGAACACCCCTTCTCTTCCGTTCCTCTCCCTCTTTGACCTCCCCATGCCCCCGGCATATTCTCCTCCACCCCGATCTCAGAAGTTATTCACCCCCCCCTGCTTCCTCCCCTCATTCTCGCATCCCCCCCCCCCCAGAAAACTAAACCCCCTCCGTCTCCTTTCATCCGTTCCTCAATCACCCATTCTTCAACCCGCTCCCCAGCTTCGTCAGCTCGTCCTTCTGGTCATGTCCCTAAATTTCGCCCGATTACGTCTCTCGCTCCCCTCTGTATTCCGCTCTTGATGGCAGCTGTCCTTCAATGGAATTGCCGAGGCCTTCTCCCTAATTGGGAGGACTTCCTCCTCCTTATCCAGGAGTTTAACCCAGTGTGCGTCTGCCTTCAGGAGACCCAACTTGGGGTTCACCCTTTGCGCCCTCCGAAGGTTTTCGTCATATCTCTTCCACCTCTTCCGTCTGATGCAGCCCCTCGTGGGGGCACAGCCGTTTTCATCCGTTCCGATGTGCCATTTACTCCCCTTCCCCTCAACACTCCTCTCCAGGTAGTAGCGGCCCAGGTTTTCCTGGACCGTGTATATTCAGTTTGCTCTTTATATCTTCCCCCGTCACAGGAACTTTCTGTTGACGATCTTTCCGCTCTCCACCTGAAGCTTCCTCCCCCTTTCCTCCTCCTCGGGAGATTTCAATGCGCGCCATCCTCTGCGGGGATGGCGTTGTGGTCTCCCTTCTTTCAACTACTTCTGTCTGTCTTCTCAATACCGGCCAGCCCACAGCTTTTCACCTCAAGACCCGTTCATTTTCCTCCATAGATCTTTCGCTTCTCCTTCCGCCTTCCTTGACTTATCTTGGTCTATCATTCCAGACCTTTACGGAAGTGATCATTTCCCCCTCCTCCTTTGTACGTCCCGGACTCCCAGCTCCTCCGCTCTTCCTACCCGATGGTCCCTCGCTAAAGCTGACTGGCCTCTTTTCTACTCCGAAAGTCAAACCTCTGCAGCTTTGAGTAACATCCTGACTGTTGATGCTGCCTTCACATACCTCACAGATCCTATCACCTGTGCCGCTCTGTCCTTCATTCCCAAATCTATATTTCCCCGCACATCTGCCCCTTCGGTTCCATGGTGGACCCCGACATGCACTCTGTCTGTTCAGGCTAAGAAGTCGGCCTTTCGCCGTCTTGAACGTAATCCATCCCTAGCAAATTCAATAGCCTTTAAACGTGCGCGAGCTCAAGCTCGTCGCACAGTCCGTGAAGCCCGTCGCTTTTCTTGGCGAACTTGCGTCTCCTCTCTCAGCTTCTGCACCCCTTCCTCCCGATCGGAAAATTTCCGGAAAAATCTTCTCATCCTTCTCCTGTCCTCACGGTAGACGGACGCCCAGTGTCCTCTCCAACTGCAGTGGCCGTGGCCTCGACCATAGCCTCCATCTCCCGACACGACCTCCGTGATCCTGCCTGCCTTCCAACGTAATGCTTTGCTTGTTCGCTCCTTTCACCTTTTTTAGACTCCCAATAATTTCCCCTATAACCGCCTTTAAAAATCTGAGATCGGCGTTAGGTTCTTGCGGCAACTCTGCACCCGGCCCTGATGGCATTCACTTGGAAATGCTTCGTCACCTCCACCCTTCGGCTTACTTCTTTCTCCTCACGTTCTACAATTGGATCTGGGTAGAGGGCACCTTCCCCTACTGTTGGAGGGAAGCAGTGGTGCTCCCCTTCCCTCAACCCGGTGAAGATCTGACATCTCCCCTCAATTACCGTCCAATGGCCCTCACTAACTACCTCTCAAAACTTTGAGATGGTGGTTTCTTGGCAACTGATGTTGCACCTAGAACGCCACAATTTACTTTCCCCTACACAGACCAGTTTTCGCAGGAGACGTAGCACCACTGACATCTTGGTTCAGTTGGAAACTGCAGTCCGTGTCTCATTTGCAGAGCGACATCTTTATGCAGTCTTTTTTTGATTTGGAGAAAGCGTATGACACCATCTGGCGCTGTGGATCTGCCGAAAACTTTACCTTTTGGGCTTCGAGGTTTTCTCCCTTCCTTTATCTCGAACTTTCTGACTTCCTGTTCCTTTCGAGTTCAGGTGGGTACCTCCCACTCTTCTGTGCATTTGCAGGAGAAGGGAGTACCCCAAGGTAGCGTCGTTTGCTTCGCTTTGGTGATTGACGACGTGGTGACGGCTCTGCCCCCGGGGATCACGGCCACCCTTTATGTAGACGACCTTGCCATATATTGCTCTGGCTCCCGATCTGCCTTCCTTGAACGTATCCTCCAGCGGGCCCTGGATTTGGTTTCCAAATGGGCCACAGACCACGGGTTCCGATTTTCCACTTCGAAAACGGTGGCAATGCACTTTTGCCGACGCCGCCGCCGCTGCACTGCCGTTCCTTCTCTCTCTCTCTCTCTCTCTTTATGAATCCCCAGTCCCCGTTGTGCCCGAAACTCGAGTTCTGGGTCTCCTCCTTGATTCCCGCCTCTCCTGGATCCCCGACTTGGTCTCTGAAGGCTTCGTGCCTTCAGACTTGTACCCTTCTGAACTTCCTCCCTCATACTGACTGGGGTGCTGACCGCTATACTCTTTGGCGGCTCTACCACTCCCTGATCCAAAGTAAGTTGGATTATGGCTGTCAGACCTATTCCTCCATTCCTGACTCCGCTCTGCGCATGCTGGACCCGATTCGCTCCTTAGGTGTACGCATCATCACTGGCGCATTCCGATCTTCTCCAATCGTTGGCCTGTATGCAGTGTGTGGCCATCTCCCGTTGGATGCCCATCGTACCTTGGAGGGTCTCAAATACCTCTTTCGTGTTCGGCAGTTCTCTCACACCCCGGTCTTCCAATCCCTCTTCGGCCCTTCCACTGTGACATGCTTTGACCGTCATCCCCACTTGATCCGACCGTTTGGTCTCCGAATGGCCCCCGTCCTGTTTTCTCTCGGGGTGGAGGGGCCAGTGCTCTCCTCTCCCCCCTCCAACTACCCCCCGTGAACCATTTCTCCTCTCCGTATCTGCTCCCTCCTTTCTACTGTACCGAAGTCCCAGTTCCGCCCTTCGACAACTATTCCTATCCCATTCCTCTTCCCATGCTGACTCTATCCCAGCGACATTGGGTCTGGGTAGTAGTTGGATGGGAGACCGTTCGCTGCGTCCAGGCTGTGTAGCGACCCGTGGTTCGGATCCCACGTAAAGCTGTAGGTCCCCTTCGTCATATGACCTTAGATGTTGCGAAGGAGGTCAAACAAAATCAATAATTATTATCCCAGTGTTCACTGACGGCTCTCGCTCTCCACTTGGAGTGGGCTCCGCAGCCGTCTTCCCATCGGAAATTAAATCATTATCCCTCCCAGCGGCTTCCATCTTTACAGCGGAACATCGGCTATTCTTTTGGCCCTTTGGTTCCTTTCTCAGCTCCCCTCTACATCGTTTATTATTTATTCTGACTCCCGTAGCGCTCTTGAGGCCCTGTCCTCTCTTGTCTCTCCCCACCCATTGATGCGACAGATCCAGGACTGGCTGGTCCTTCTTTCATCACGCCGTATGGTAGTTGCCTTTTGTTGGGTACCTTCCCACGTTGGTGTTCCGGTCAACGAACGCGCGGACGCAGCGGCGAGGGAGGTGTCCTCCCTGCCTTTCGACCCTAACACGCCTCTCCCGGCGTCGGACTTTACGAGGGTTTTCCGGGAAGCACTCCTTTGGCGGTGGCAGCACCGGTGGGAGGATGTATGTGGGAATTCCTTCAGGGCGTTGAAGCCCACGATTCGATGGTGGTCTTCCTCCTGTCAGCGCGACCGACGGTTAGAAATCGCTCTGATGCGCCGACGCATCGGTCATACTCGCCTCACGCATGCGGCATTCCTCTCTGTTTCACATTTGCTTTTGGTTTGTCCTGCCTTTCCCGTTGCTCGCTCCCAGTTCCTCCCTTTTTGCCCTTCAGGCTCCACTCTTACTCTATTGTTGGGTGACTCTACGCCAGTACCAAAGGACACGCTTTTCTCTCTTCTCCGTCAAACTGGCCTTTTACTCTCTATTTAATATGAGACGGGTGTAATTTCTTCCTCCCTTTGCTGATCATAGTGTCTTTACTTTTCTCTCTCACGACTTTTCTTTAACTGTTACTCCTTCAAAGTCCCCTTTACCCCATCTCCTTGTGCTCTCTCTTTACTTTAGTTTCAGTGCGATATGACCTTAGAAGTTGAAGCGCCGTTGAAGCTCGACTATTCATTCATTCATTCTTTACAGGGGTCTTGTTTGCTCCTGTATGGAGTACGCTTCTCATGTGTGGGATGGCGCAATCCAAACATTTACACTTGACCGGATGGAGTCAGGCTTTTCATACCATCAATTCACCACCTCTTACTGTCTTGAATCACACTCTTTTTGCCGCAATGTTGTATCACTCTCTCTCTTTACTATCGTTATTGTAACGGACACCGCTCTTCTAAACACTAACTGCACGCCCCCCTCCTTTAAGGAAAACTTAGTACCAGACACGACATATTCTCATCCCTTTTCTGCCCAACTTCTGCCCAACTTCCCTCTAATGCAAGGGTTAATCGGTATTCTCAATCTTTCACCTACTCAACCGGTGAGTTCTGTAACAACCTCCCTCAATCCATCTTTTCTCTTGTCCAGACTTGTCTACAAGGCATTTTTGTCGAGTGTCAAGTAAATCACGAGTCACTGAGAGCAATTCTCAAGTTAAGTCTCAATCTTTTTTTAACGAGTCGCAAGCCAAGTCTCGAGTCAGCATGGATAAATAAGTTTTTTTTTTCACCTAGTGCTTTAGTACTGTGTTCAAAAGCTCTGAAACTAAATGCCTAACTATTCGAATAAATTAAGCCTCGCTTATCCCTGCATCTGGCTGAGTCTGCCTCGCCCTCTTACGCTTCCACTGGACTACCATTGTTACACTATGATCTCTATCCTTGTCATGAAAGACATGACCTTCCCATGTCTATTTACTCTAAAGAACTTAACTTTACCAATATTATCTTCTCAAGATGTGACTTACCCGTGCCAATTTCTTATTCTTGATTTTAATAAGCACTATTATTTATCTCCTTCCAGCTGTTCTCTTGCTCGAGGGGACTTTACTTATCTTTTCATGATAAACATCATATCCTTTCCTTTCCTGAGTACTCCTTAGTTTACCTTATATAAGTCAACAGGAACATTCGATATTCATTACCAATTGATGTTTTTATTGAGAGGAAATACATACTGAAGGTCATATCCATTACATAGCTATATACGAAAGTTGCATATAATTTAGGTGATGCAAACGGCAAAAGTGTGCAGTTCTCTGATTATATTGAAGTTATATTAAACTCATTTGACTTCCCGTTCTAGCAATAGATCTTTTACAGAAACTAAATGTAATACTTCCATAAAAAAAGTTAACAAGGTTAGACAGAGAGCTCAACATAACCAAATTTTTCTCTCATTAGGCCTATGTTGCACTTCAGAAATAATAAGTTAGCGAGGGTTTTGTCACCAAGTCTTGCACGATGTGGGCGTATGATGATACCACCCTAGCTAAACACACGCTCAATGGGTGCACTTGATGCTGGAGTTTAGCAAGAACTCACTGCAACATGATATAAATGAGATAGGTCCTTCCGATGTTGCCACGTTCCGATGTTTCACGTCTTTAATTATGTCATCATTACACAGGTTAAGGTACCGAGCAAATTGAGTTCGTGCAATAAGTTTGTTTCCAGTTTTGTGATGTTCTTCACGTTGATGGTAGCTTGCAAAAAGAAGGGGAGCCTTGTCAGGTGGCTCCTCCTCTTCACTGCTCCCATCTTGAACCACCTGGTGGTCCTGTAACATCCCTACTTCAGATTCGAGCATACCTTGAGAAAAATAAATTACAGTCTAGAAATGCAAGTGCATAACACCAAAGACGTTCTTACGGTTGCTAAAAAATAATATGTTAAATAGTGCTAGGCCGGGTCGAAAAGGGGTCAAGGTCAAGATTTTGCTTAGGTATATATTGTGAGGTTGATCATTGTGTAATAGTAGTATCCACACCAAAAATCAAGGCTGTGGGACCTTCGCCACCCCCCCATCCCCGCCTACCGATACTCACCTTTTTCCATACATATGAATTTGTATGGGAAATAGACCGAAAATCGTAAAAATCGACCCTAAATATTATTTTTTTTTGCTTTCGGATGGCCAAAATCGGGTTCCCGGCACGAATTACATCAGAATAGACCATTCACCAACTTTTTTTGAGATCGGGGGATAGGGGGTAGGGTCTTAAATCCGGTGCTGACTCATAGCACCGGATATAAGACCTAATATTACATTATTTTTGTTTTTTTTTTCTTTCCAGATTCCTATTTAGGTACCTAGAATGTTAAAAGTTTGTATTAAAATACATTATTTAATTTTAAAATATCAGTAATAAATAAAATATAGTTAAAATCTTAAATTATGGCTACTAGAAAAAGAAGCCACAATGCACCCTTTTGCAGCAGAAATTTTGAGCTACCAAGATCTATAAATTTTCTAGCAAATGATTATATTGATTTGATTAATTGGAATGAGCAGATAATCACTCCTCCACCTTTGCTAAGTAATTTTACCAATGAGCAATTGCTTCAGATTAGAGCTAAACCTCTAGAAATACTAGATTTTTCATGTGTCAGCCAAAGCGTTGAACCGGGTGTGAACTTAGTAACTAAATCTAGCCAGGAAAGAATTGGTTATATTAATCGGCATAAATTTATTTTAAATACTTTAGAGCAGTGGTGCACAAACCTTTTTGATGTGAGGGCCAAGCGAAGAAAATAACTAAATGTATTAGCCTACTTACTTTCCATGTAAGTCATAAATTGGGTCACTTTTATATTCTAACTTTTTCATTGAATTGAAAAGACCCTTGGGGGACACATTTGGCCCGCGGGCCAGGGTTTGTGCATCACTGCTTTAGAGTCTAGAAAAGAACTGCCTACTTTTGAGTGGAAAGGTCAATGGAAGGAATAAAAAAAAACATTAGTTTTAGGTAAAAAAATTTATGGAATTTCTCTTAATTTCTAAATTTCTACCAATAATAGCTAAAAATTTGTATTAAATTTTTTTTTCATGCATTTTTGTATTTTAAATTTTTTTTTTTCATTAAAAAATAAATATAACTGTTTTATAAGCGAACTTTTGTAATAATAAAAAATTTCGAAGTAAATCGCAAATTATCTCGAATTTCACAATTTTCTGGAAAAACTAAAACCGGTAGGGGGGGTCCTCAGAATTCAAAAATATTTTACCAGGGTGTTAGTATGATTGATTGAACCACCTCACACTATGTACGTAAGAAATCAAAAATTTCGACCCGGCCTATAATAAATATGTAAGCCAACTTAGGATGATGGTTTGCCAGGGTGAAAACGCTTGTCATTTGAATAAGAATAGTGACATTCTTACAGAACAGTTTTATCAAATCAAAAACAAATTCTAGATAATTACGTTTTCGAGTATACATTACTTTTAACACGCTCTCTGATTTCAAGCTTCACATGCTCTTGTACAAGTACATCATGTTCCAGCCATAGGAAGGAGGAAATCGGGTCTAAGAGTGCAGCAAGCATGTAAACAGGTTCTACGAAATGAAGGCTGCTGGGATCCTGCGAGCTCTTATCCATGTTCACATTAACAAACACACCTTTAAATCTTCACAGTGATTCCTGTAATGCTTTTACCATGTTACTTAAATGTCGAACGTTTAAGCGAACTTTATGAAGACGTTGATTTAGTGGAAGTACACGTGGCGTAACAGCACTTATTGTAACCACCTGCTCGTGCGTGAGATTAGTTGCTTCAGTTCAATCTTTCACTTCAATCCATTCCCTTGGAGTGAGCACCAACTCTCTCTGACTTTGATTTTCACACAGGTTACATAACTACTGATATTCTAAGCTAATGACTGCCTTCACTGTTCGAAGGGTAGAATAGTGAGTGATTACTGCAGTAGGTATGCTTCTCTTTGGCCCAAATTTCTTTTCAAATGCTTCCTTAATTGCAGTACTACTGTGAATTAAGTGCACATAACCTGGAAACTTTACTCATTGCTTGACTGACGGCTCTAAATTCTTTTAACCCGTCACCAATTACAAGTTGTAGCGTATGAGCAAAACATTGCAATCGTTGTTTTCTACAGTTAGTATGAAGTACCATATCCAACTCTTCCTTGTCGTTCAGGGCTTCCCATAGGTCAGCATCATCGAGGTGGTCTGAGGATGAATCTTCACTTTGTATGAGGATGGTTCCACCGGTGACGTAACGATAACTATATCGGTAACGATATGGACTCCAAACTCGAGAGATCTTAGGTGTCTCGGTCCAACCAATCACAAGCCAATACTAGAATAATGGGCGGGACTTATTTTACTTTTATTTTTTATTTTATTGACTTCAGGATCCTAGCTGAGCTCTGAAGGGCCACTTCGACCTACAGCTCAAGTTAAGCTAGACTAAAAGTTACGGGGAGGTCCTATTAGGTCCTACCTCAGGGTTGCTGACTCGATGTGGGCCTACCTTAGGCCTCAGTTGAACAAAATTAAGATAAAAAACAAAAGGGGGCACTATTTATGGTCTTGTCTTGTCTTTCTAAACCTTGCAACAACAACACAACTTGCACCATTACACGATGCAACAATCTTATATCTAAACAACCAAACTGAATTGCAAGAGAGCGCTCTATAAGACCACGCCCTGTAAGTGCCGCATTCAACAAACGAGTAGAAAGAACACGTCAGTGCCCCCAAAAATGATGCCATAAGAGTGCCCAAACAATGATGGATAATTTATATACACACCTTAACTTAATATATACAAGCAATGCTGCATCAATCAGCTTAGTCATCACATCGCCTTGGGACAACATCGGCTCTTCCTCTTCTAGATTTTCTAACATTTACATTTTGATAATGAACGGATAAAGTTATTTGCAAATCAGAATATTACGAGTCTCAAGTAGGGTTGCCAGATTTTTAAAATGCCCATGCGGGACAAAGTTTTCCTGAGGTTTTCTTTTTAAGACCAAATTTTTTTCAAATTGAAGCTTACTTCAACGGTTACAGTAGTATGCCCACAAAAGGTTAGAGCAATTGCAGTGTTGATCAAATGAGTGCCAGTGCCAACCCCCCAAAGGGGGAGACCCCCAGAAAGCTGGGGGAGTTTACCTAAACTCTTTGGGAGATAAGTTGGGACGGCCTCACCCCCCAAAGGGGTATACCTAACCTGAGAGAGGAAGAGAGCATCCAGCTTCTGCGAGAGGCAGAAGCTCAATGAGAGATCAAGCTAGCAACACGACGTAGAACTCGAAATCTGCTAGTTCACTTAATCAACCAGTTGACACTTGGCTTAATCCGTCAGTTGGCTTAGAAGGCATAAATAGCCTGTATATATTAATAAACTTCGAGCGAATCAAAAGCGCGCACAAACGCGCGCACACTCCTCGACTATACGCCCATAGAGCCCCTATTATCACACACGCATATACAGGACTTTCAAATTGATTCACCTGATTTCAAATGAGAATATTTTTTAATGTTACAAATACAGTGTGATTTGTGATACATCAACCAAAAGAAAAACTGTCCAAATTTTGTGTGTCACCTCATAAATGCTCTATGTGACTTCCCCTAGTTACACGAGCAACGTCGACACGATAGTCGAATTCCTCCCATACTCGCTCCAGCATGTCCGTTGTCACTGACTCTACGGCAGCAACAATGCGAGTTCGGAGCTCATCCAAAGATGTGGGCAACGGTGGCACGTACACAGTATCCTTAACGTACCCCCCAAAGGAAGAAGTCGCACGGTGTAAGATCCGGCGACCGATTTACAGCTCGAAAACTGCAACACACAAAACGCCTTCTGCTGTGCGCACGCCATTTTCACACTGACTGTTTGTTGCTAGGCTAGACCACGGCGTGACTTTGGAGCCCTCTCGCTGTGATCTTGTAAAACTCGGAGATTTCCTCTTTCATGTGGTGTGTGCCCACTTGATGCAGGGTTGATAGGTACGGAAGTATTCTCAGTTGAAATCGGATGAATCATTTTGAATAGCCATATATATATATATAGATATAGATATAGATATAGATAGATAGAGATATAGATATATATATATATATAGATATAGATATAGATAGATATAGATATAGATAGATAGAGATAGATATAGATATAGATAGATAGATAGATATAGATAGATAGATAGATATAGATAGGTAGATATAGATAGGTAGATATAGATAGATAGATATAGATAGATAGATATAGATAGATAGATATAGATAGATATAGATAGATAGAGATACAGAGATAGATAGATATACAGGGTGGGCCGTAAGTTTCCATACATAGGAAAAATTAAACGTTTGTTTTTATGTTTCAGATACCCTAAGAATATGCGTTTGACGTAAGATCTTGTTTACTGATGAAGCAAATTTTTACGTCAATGGAGAGGTTAATCGGCAAAACATACGTTATTGGAGTAATGCTAACCCTAACTGGCTGAGTCCGACGAAGATGCAAGGTGCCGGTAAAGTGATGGTGTGGGCCGGGATATGGGGTGACAGAATTATTGGACCAATTTTTGTCAGTGGAAATCTTAATGCCGAAAGGTATCTTAACATGTTGCAAGAAGAGATTTTCCCATCCCTGCTAAACGAGGAAGGTAACTTCCCAGTTTACTTCCAGCAAGATGGAGCTCCACCTCATTATGGTCTTCACGTGCGTCGGTATTTGGATCAGCAGTTTCCGGATGCTTGGATTGGTCGGTGTGGTCCTGTGGAGTGGCCTCCCAGATCCCCAGATCTCACCCCCCTTGATTTCTATCTTTGGGGGCACTTGAAGGCCATGGTGTATCAGGAAAAGATACGAGACATAAATCATCTAAAGGAACGTATCACCAACGCTATTACAAGCATAACGTCAACTGTGCTAATGTGTGTTCATCAACAGTGGGGAACACGTATTGAAATGTGTTTTCAAAACAATGGCAACCATGTAGAGCATATTATATAAATAAAAATGGTTGTCCATAAAAAAATGTTTATTTTTCCTATGTATGGAAACTTACGGCCCACCCTGTACACGTAGATAGATAGATATAGATAGATAGATAGATATAGATAAATAGATATAGATAGATATAGATAAATAGATATAGATAGATATATATATATATAGATAGATAGATATAGATATATATATATAGATAAATAGATATAGATAGATAAATAGATATAGATAGATAAATAGATATAAATAGATATAGATATAGATAGATAGATATAGATAGATAGATATGGATAGATAGATAGATAAATAAATATAGATAGATATAGATAGATAGATATGGATAGATAGATAAATAAATAAATATAGATAGATATAGATAGATATAGATATAGGTAGATAGATATAGATAGATCTACAGATCTACAGAAGCTAAGGCTAACAAAGACCCTAAGATCCACTCTAAGGTTAGCCCGAGAGAAAGGAAAGAGTAGCGGGTTAAGAGAAGAGAAGAGAATAAGGGGTTAAGTAAGAGCAACACCTATCACTCATGGGTTAACATTCATTCAGAAAAAGAGGAAAAGTGTCTCACCATCATCATCCGCCGGCCACTGCCGACAAGTCAGAAAAATAGTCGGAGAGAATAGGAGAGGGGTGAAAGATGAAAAGAAGTAAAATAAGAACGCTTACAAACCATGCAAACACAGTCTTAACTCACTCTCATACCATGCAAACTACAAACATGCAAGAAAAGAGTTAGAGACATGCAAAGTAAGGAGAGGATAAGAAGAAAAAAAAAAAAAGTAGGTAAGTTAAACAAAAAGTGGGTTAATTTACGCTATGAGCTGCATCTACATTCGTGTTAGTCTAATTTTTTTTTTTTTTTTTTAAATTTTTTTGCTGGCATCACACGCTGGCATGTCACAAGCTGGCATTCATCGTCAACAGACTCATCCCCGAGCACCAGCACCAGAGCTTCTGTTGCTAACTTTGTTGTTTTTTAAATTAAACAACGTTAATACCTTTAAAAGGTCTGTCAAGACGGTTCTTAAACATATTAACGCTGGTAGAATGAACGACTGACGCGGGAAGATTATTCCATTTATCAATTACTTTAAACGTAAAGAAGTTTTTAGCGATATTAGTAATGAAACGTCTGCCACGCAACTTAAATCCGTTATTGCGAGTATTACTATTATCGAAAGTGAACAATTTGTCAAAATTTACGTTATCGATGTTATTAACGATTTTGAAAACTTCAATAAACTTCCCCCTTAATCTTCAAGTTTCGAGTGAATACAGGTCTAACTCTTTAATCCTATCTTCATAAGCCTTATTGCGCAATGACGGAATAAGTTTCGTGGCACGACGCTGAACCCTTTCTAACCTATCAATATCCTCACGCAAGTACGGGCACCAAAACTGAACGGCATATTCTAAATGAGGCCTGACTAGGGACTTGTAAAGGGGCAATATAATATCCTTCGATTTAAATTCGAAATTACGCGCTATGAAGCCTAACATCCTATTAGCTTTTGCGCAAGACACCAGGCACTGGTTCCTAACCTTTAAATCTTTAGTTACGCGTACGCCTACATCTACTTCCTCGTCAACGCTCGCTAACTCCCTATCATCCATCGTGTACGCGTAATTATTGTTGCGAGAACCTATATGCAAAACTTTACATTTATCTACGTTAAATTGCATCTGCCACTTATCTGTCCACTCCATAATCCTATTTACATCGTCTTGGATCCTATTTCTATCGTCCTCGTTAACAACCTTACCGCCTATTTTAGTATCGTCCGCGAATTTTGACACGTTACTAGTCAATCCTACATCTATGTCGTTAATGTAAATTACGAATAGCAATGGGCCTAACACTGAACCCTGTGGGACACCGCTACCTACATCTAACCACCCCGATTCACTATCATTAACTACGACCCTCTGCCTCCTAGAACGAAGCCATTCTTCTAACCAGTTAGCTACCTGACCGCGTATACCGTGCGCTTTAACCTTCGCAATTAGTCTCCTATGCGGAACTGTATCGAACGCCTTTTTAAAATCTAAATAAATAACGTCAGCTGCTCTATGCCTATCGTATTCGCGCACTATTTCGTTATAAAATTCTAACAAATTAGTTAAACAAGACCTATGGCGTCGAAACCCATGCTGACTACTATTAATCAAATCTCTAATTTCTAAGTGATCGATAATACGATCCCTAACTACGGATTCCAAAAGTTTACCGACAATTGACGTTAAGCTAATGGGCCTATAATTGCTAGCTACCGCGCGGTCGCCTTTTTTAAAAATAGGCGTGACGTTAGCTAATTTAAAGTCTTCAGGAATAATCCCCGTTTCGAGTGACTGATTAAAGATCTTCGTTAAGGGGCCTACGATAACTTCTTTCAAATGTCTGGGATAAAAAGCGTCAGGGCCTGGAGCCTTGCTAACTTTTAGCCTATCGATATAATGCACAATCTCAGCCTCGTAAACAGTTATTTCATCCAAAATAGTCTCGCTACTAAATGGAACGATATCATCCACGTAGGGGACATTATTTACGTCTTCTACGGTAAAAACTGTCGCAAAAAAGTTATTGAAAATACCCGCCATCGCCTGAGCGTCAGAAGCCAAAGCGCCATTAACATCCACTAGAGGGCCTATGTTATTTTTTACCGGCTTACGATTATTAACGTATTCAAAAAACTTTTTGGGATTATGTTTACTATTCGCAGCTGTAAGTATCTCTAAATTACGCTTGGCATTCCTAACTGATCTTTTAACCTGACGTCTAAGCTCGATATATCTATTAAAGTTAGCTACCTGGCCATTACGCTTACTAAGTCTATACGCTCTATTACGCTCGTTTATAAACTCTGCTATTTCCCTACTCCACCACTTCGGTCTACCACGATTACTAGCGCGCTTGGGCCTACGAGGAATAAACTCCCTTTCAATATTCCTAAAACTTTCTTTAAACGCCACCCAACGCAAATTTGTGTCATTACCTATAAGTAAGTGATCCCAGTCCACTACTCTCATCCTATCCGCGAAACTATCAAAATTAGCCCTACGAAAATCAAGGACTTCTATTTCGTTACTATCCTGAGTGTTTTCTATCAATAACTTAAACCTAAGAATTTGATGATCGCTACATCCTAAACTCTCGCCTACTTCTAAACCTTCGACTATATTCTCGCCGTTCGTCATCACCAAATCTAAAATATTATCACCGCGCGTTGGTTCGGTAACTATCTGTCGTAAAAAGTTATCGTCCATAAACTCAACCAATCTCAAACCCTCTTCATTACCCGTAAAATTCTCGTAATTAACATTAGGGCAGTTAAAGTCTCCGACAATTATACTATTCCGATTGTCAATAAAATTACCAAGAAGTGAGTAAAATCTAGTATCTATATCGAGGGGTTGAACGGGAGGTCTATAAACAACAACAAAAATAAAACTAATACTATCTAGATAGATAGATAGATAGATAGATAGATATGGATAGAGATAGAGATAGATAGATAGATATGGATAGATATAGATAGATACATATATAGATAGATAGATATAGATAGATACATATATAGATAGATAGATGTAGATAGATATAGATAGATAGATATAGATAGATATAGATAGATATAAATAGATAGATAGATATAAATAGATAGATAGATATAGATAGAAAGATATAGATAGATAGATAGATATAGATAGGTATAGATAGATAGATATAGAAAGATATAGATAGATATAGATAGATAGATAGAGATAGATAGATATAGATATAGATAGATAGATAGATATAGATAGATAGTTAAAGATAGATATAGATAGATAGATATATATAGATATAGATAGATATAGATAGATAGATAGATGTAGAGAGATAGATATAGATAGATAGATAGAGATATAGATATATATAGATAGATAGATAGATATAGATAGATATACATAGATAGATATAAATAGATAGATAGATAGATATAGATAGATAGATAGATAAATAGATATAGATAGATAGATAGATATAGATAGATAGATAGATAGATATAGATAGATAGATTGATATAGATAGATTGATATAGATAGATTGATATAGATAGATAGATATAGATATAGGTAGATATAGATATAGGTAGATAGATATAGATAGATGTAGATATAGATAGATAGATAGATAGATATTGGGCCCCTTGCTTGCTTTTTCTTATATATATTAACGATTTAGATGTCGGCCTAGTCAGTACAGTTTCAAAGTTTGCGGATGACACGAAGCTGGGTGGTAGGGCGATTAATGACGAAGATAGAGGTAAAATTCAGGAAGATCTGAATAAAATCGTTGATTGGTCAGTCACATGGCAAATGAGATTTAACGTGGATAAGTGCAAAATTATGCATATAGGTTCGCGTAACGGTAATTTTGCGTATAGTATGTCAGGGAAAGATTTAACAAGCGTAGAGCAGGAAAAAGATTTAGGAGTTATAGTCACTGGTGATTTAAAAGTAGCGAAACAAAGTACAGCGGCGGTCAATAAGGCGAACAAAGTGTTAGGTTTTATAGCTCGAAATTTTGAGTACAAATCGCGCGATATTATAGTTCCTCTTTATAAATCATTAGTTAGACCCCATTTGGAGTACGCGGTCCAATTTTGGAATCCGCATATGCGCAAAGATATAGACAAAATCGAAAGAGTTCAAAGACGAGCAACTAAGATGATTCCGTCTCTTAGGTCAAAGTCGTACGAGGATAGGCTTAAAGACTTAAAATTGACTACACTCGAGACTAGGAGGTTAAGGGGTGATCTAATCCAGGTTTTCAAAATTATGAATGGCTTTGATAACGTAGATAGAGATAGCTTTTTCGAAATATCTCAATATAATAGGACTAGAAATAACGGGTGTAAGTTGACAAGTAGAAGGTTCGAGACAGCAGTTGCGAAAAACTTTTTTACGCATAGAATAGTAAATAGCTGGAATAGTTTGCCGGTAGAAGTAATTAGTAGCACGTCTATAAACATGTTTAAGAATCGATTGGACGCGCATGTCGATAGAAAGGGTATAGTTTAAGGTAGTTAAATTAAGGCTTTGTGGGGATAGATCCCACAGCTCAACACAAGTGTTGTGGGATATAGGGAGGCAGCGTCTTGGGTTAGGGGATACTCTCTGTCCTTACACACCCCATTTAAAGAGATTCCTCTGCCGAGCGGTGCCCCCCATAGTACTGTGAGGTATTGAAAAACTCATGATCTTCACTTGCCCCACAAACACCTTTAAAAAAAAAAATGGGAGACCCATAATGGGTGCACACACATTTCTACATTACTGTACAGTCTTTACAGCCACACCTACACTTTTCCTCGTATGTGTATATATTGTAATGTATATGGTTGTAAATTTGACTTGGTCCGCAATCGATATGAACCGTGACTTGATGGATACCGTAATGAAATTGACTGGATTCTTTGGATCTGATATATTTGCATGTCCGTTATATAATAGATATAGAGTGTAACATATTTGTGGATAGTAGTCTATTATGACTTGATCCTCTGGATCGAGAGATTCTATCTTTAATTTTAAATCGATAATTAATTATTTTTAAATTGATAATGTATATGGTTGTAAATTTTGACTTTGTCCGCAATCGATATGGACCGTGACTTGATGGATACCGTAATGAAATTGACTGGATTCTTTGGATCTGATATATTTGCATGTCCGTTGTAAATAGATGTGGAATGTAACATGTTTGTGGATGGTGGTCTGTTGTGACTTGCTCCTCTGGACCGAGAGATTCTATCTTTAGTTTTAAACCGATAACACTAGGCAACAAATTTCAACTTTTTTTTTGTTACAGACACGTGAACTACTGATTCCTACTAAAGCGCTGATGCTGATTTCAGATCTGATATCAAAATTTTTCTATCACGTCCAGATTTTGTGTAACCGAAAACCCCTATTTTTCATTTTTTCTCACCCGCTTCTATTACGAAAGCCGTCTAAGCTACTTTTCCGTGCCACGTTTTATGTTAAGCATACTTAAATAATTAGTGAACAGGGATGTCTTTCCTCCTTTATTCTGGCTTAAGACAGACAGCGGAATTCCGCTGGCGGAGTTACCACCCCTGCGCCCAACCATCCACCCAAAGCGCGTTAGTATTTTGTTGTTACTACTGAAAGTCAAATTCCTGTTCTTAAGTGAAACTTTGGTGTGTCCTCTTCCTTTGTCGCTTGTAGGATGACGAGCTCTCCTTCTGCAGGAACCAACAATAATCTCCCATCATATTTGGGTTGAAATGACCTTGGTATCTGTTTTCCATAACTGAGATCTGTTGGTGGAAGCGCTCACCATGCTCGTCACTTACAGCCCCAAGGTTGGCCGGGAAGAAGTCAAGATGAGAATGTAAAAAATGAATTTTCAAAGACATTCTGCATCCCATTATTTCATAAGATTTAAGCATGTTTTCTACGAGTTTACGGTGGTTTTCAGCTTTGTGGTTTCCAAGAAAATTTTTGACAACTTCAACGAAAGATGTCCATGCTCCTAGTTCATTCTCATTTAGGTTAGATGGAAACGATGAGTCGTAGATGACACTGCGGATCTGTGGTCCAGTGAAAACTCCAGCTTCTAGCTTAGCATCTGTCAATATTCCTTTGAATTTATCCTTTAAATATTGGAAACCACTACCTTGATGATCCATACCCTTCACGAAATTTTTCATAAGGCCAAGTTTAATGTGAAGTGGTGGAAGATGTACTTTCTGAGGGTCAATAAGTGCTGGGTGTTTCACATTGTATTTACCAACAACATGTTCAGTTCTAGATGGCCAATCATGTTTTTTGTAGTGGTTCTTGTCATCTCTGCTGTTCCATAGACACAAAAAGCACATATGCTTTGTGTAGCCCAACTGTAACCCAAGAAGTAATGATACAACTTTAAGGTCGCCACAAATATTCCATGTGTGGTCCTTATATTTGATGAGTCTTAGCAGCAGTTTCATCGATTCATAAGTCTCATTAAGGCCAGTGGCATGTGCTACAGGTATTGAAGGTTTTTCATTGCCGTTGTGCAGTAATACAGCTTTAAGGCTAGCTTTACTAGAGTCAATGAACAGTCTCCATTCTTTTGGATCATAGCGACAGCCAATCCCTTGCATCAGACCACTGATATCGTGGCAGAAACAAACGTTTTCTTCTGTAAGTAAAATGATGAAAACTGCAAATGGCGATGGCGGAAATGGGAAACTTTGGTGTTTGGTTGGAGAAGATTAAATTCTTGAAGTCTTGAACCAAGCAACTCTGCCTTTTCTTTTGGTAATTCCAAATCGCGCACTAAGTCATTTAACTCCGCTTGACTTAACAAATGTGGGGAAATATTTGCATCTGGAACATATATGCCATCTTTCCCTGTTTCTATATCACTAGCAGAATCTTCAGATGAACTGCTGTCTGTTATCGTTGCTGGTGGAACTGGTGGTGGATTTGTTTCATCATGTGGTACTGGTTTCATTGCTGATTCGCAGTTTGGGTACGTGATCTTTGATTTGTTTTTCTTGTGAAACCAGCAATCTTTGTCAAACAAAAATAACAATCATTGGAGTGATTTTTCGGCTCACGCCAAACCATGGGGACTGAGAACGGCATAGCTTTTCTTTTACCATTCATCCAAGCTATTAACATTGCATTGCACTGTGCACAGCAAATATGTGGTGCCCAGTCCCTCTGTTGGTCTCCTAACTTAGTCAAAATAACACTTGTAGGCAAGTTTAATCTTTGTTGTTATGTTTCTACGTTGTGGCTTAGGTGTATATTGTCCACAGACAAAGCAGAAGTTGTCTGGGTGATTTACACAAGCACGTCTATTTGATGCCATTTTGAATTACCATACAATATCTGAAAAAACGTAGAAAGTAATTATTACGATGTGCAAAATAAAAAGAAATACACACCGTAGTACAAAACAAATGCTATAAAAACACACAAGTCACCACAACCTGTCACTTGCTCATCAGCAGAGAGCTTCAACAACCGTTCTGCTTGACTGTCACGTAGCGACTCGGGATAAATTTTATTTATCAAAATTGTTCGAATTTGTATATAGTTGGCAAAAAAAATTGCTTTAACCTTGAAAAGCAAGTTTCATATTACTGGCATTAAGCCGATTAAAACCAAAATCTGGACGTGGTAGAAAATTTTACTAAAAGTGATTTGCATTTTACACAAAATCTAGACGTGATAGAAAAAATCTAATTATAGATTTGAAATCAGCATACCGAAATTAGCTATGAGTACCTATTTGGTCTTCTGTAACAAAATCTTTGTTGCCTAGTGTAATTAATTGTTTTTAAATTGATAATTATTTAGTTTCGTAAAAGTTGGTCGTTGCCAATTTGCCAGCAGTTTTTAAATAAGTTTCTTTTGTTCTTGTGGTTCGGAACCCACGTAAAATTGTAGGTCCCCTCCGCCACCACGGAGGACATACACAATACACGATTGCGAACACAGTTAGGTAGACCAGCCATGAGTGGATCCTAGGGTCTTTGTTGGTCTGAAACATTATAACATTATAACATTATAACAATATAGATAGATAGATAGATATAGATAGATATAAATAGATATAGATTGATATAGATAGATAGATATAGATAGATAGATTGATATAGATAGATAGATATAGATATAGATAGATATAGATATAGATAGATATATATAGATAGATAGATAGATATAGATAGATCGATAGATAGATAGATATAGATAGATAGATATAGATATAGATAGATAGATATAGATAGATATAGATAGATATAGATATAGATAGATAGATATAGATAGATATAGATAGATAGATATAGATATAGATTGATAGATATAGATAGATATAGATATCTAGATATAGATATAGATAGATAGATATATCTAGATATAGATAGATAGATATAGGTAGATAGATATAGATAGATATAGGTAGATAGATATAGATAGATAGAGAGATATAGATATAGATAGATAGATATAGATAGATATAGATAGATAAATAGATATAGATAGATAGATATAGATAGATAGATAGATATAGAGATAGATAATATAGATAGATAGATAGATATAGATAGATATAGATATAGATAGATCTACAGATCTACAGAAGCTAAGGCTAACAAAGACCCTAAGATCCACTCTAAGGTTAGCCCGAGAGAAAGGAAAGAGTAGCGGGTTAAGAGAAGAGAAGAGAATAAGGGGTTAAGTAAGAGCAACACCTATCACTCATGGGTTAACATTCATTCAGAAAAAGAGGAAAAGTGTCTCACCATCATCATCCGCCGGCCACTGCCGACAAGTCAGAAAAATAGTCGGAGAGAATAGGAGAGGGGTGAAAGATGAAAAGAAGTAAAATAAGAACGCTTACAAACCATGCAGTCTTAACTCACTGTCATACCATGCAAACTACAAACATGCAAGAAAAGAGTTAGAGACATGCAAAGTAAGGAGAGGATAAGAAAAAAAAAAAAAAAAAAGTAGGTAAGTTAAACAAAAAGTGGGTTAGTTTACGCTATGAGCTACATCTACATTCGTGTTAGTCTAATTTTTATTTTTTATTTTTTTAATAATTTTATTGCTGGCATCACACGCTGGCATGTCACAAGCTGGCATTCATCGTTAACAGACTCATCCCCGAGCACCAGCACCAGAGCTTCTGTTGCTAACTGTTGTTTTTTAAATTAAACAACGTTAATACCTTTAAAATGTCTGTCAAGACGGTTCTTAAACATATTAACGCTGGTAGAATGAACGACAGACGCGGGAAGATTATTCCATTTATCAATTACTTTAAACGTAAAGAAGTTTTTAGCGATATTAGTAATAAAACGCCTGCCACGCAACTTAAATCCGTTATTGCGAGTATTACTATTATCAAAAGTGAACAATTTGTCAAAATTTACGTTATCGATGTTATTAACGATTTTGAAAACTTCAATAAGCTCCCCCCTTAATCTCCTAGTTTCGAGTGAATACAGGTCTAACTCATTAATCCTATCTTCATAAGGCTTATTGCGCAATGACGGAATAAGTTTCGTGGCACGACGCTGAACCCTTTCTAACCTATCAATATCCTCACGCAAGTACGGGCACCAAAACTGAACTGCATATTCCAAATGAGGCCTGACTAGGGACTTGTAAAGGTGCAATATAATATCCTTCGATTTAAATTCGAAATTACGCGCTATGAAACCTAACATCCTATTAGCTTTTGCGCAAGACTCCAGGCACTGGTTCCTAACCTTTAAATCCTTAGATACGCGTACGCC